>CM053593.1:247286933-247320676 GCA_028646575.1 Pseudocheirus occidentalis | reverse complement strand
ATGCTTAATTTTATTCTCTATCATTAACTTTAGGGTGGGTGACCTCTTCCTCTTGGGGTGCCCATCATTTCCACTAGCAACTAATTCTTCTCTGTTAGTGAGAATCAGATCCAAAATAGAATTTTCCCCTATTGGTTCCTCTGCCTTTTGAAAGGTGACATTTTCACTAAGTTGGGTCAGAAAATTAGTGTCTGTTCTATTATGGTTTTTTTTGAGGGGGGAGAAAGGGAGAGGAAGAGAAAGGAGAGGAGAGAAAGCTCCAGCAGATGTCTTGATAATTGAAGTTCTTTATTATTACTATATCATACCTCTTTGCCAGGCATGTGATCTTTTTCCATACTTTTAATCTAAATATTTCTTCTTTGTGTCCAGATGGTTTTAGGCCAGGTATACTCGAGCGAAAAAATAAAAAATCACTTCTATATTTTACTCTTTTAGCTGTCATTCAAAAACTCTTTATCATGTTTCACTCCTCTGGTTCTTGGATTTTCTCATATGAGTATACCATCTTATTACGCATTGTCATCCCACCTATTTTGTTTTACCAAAGGAAAAAAATCCCAACCCCAAAACATCTACCTGTTGTGTTTCTTCAAAATAAGTTATTATCCATCCAAATCCATGTTTCAGTCATGGCTTCAGTCTACAAGTTTTATTGATAGCTGCGAAGTCAGATTTGCCCTCGTTTGTGGGCTGTTCCTGACCAAGGACTAAGAGAGGCTTCTGGAATTCCTGCTCCAATTTTTTTTTTAACCATCGCTTCCTTCCTCTAAAATGCACACTTCAGTCAGTCACCAGTTCAGTCAGGCTTCATTCATATTGGTCTGCCAGTATATCCATTGTCTCTTGATACAAGCATTCTTAGTGCTTAACTTAAACCTGTCCCCAACACCCCAACTCTCATGTATTCCTTGTTTCATCACTCTCAGCCCTTTCTCCAAATAATTACAATACAGAAGGCCATACAGTATACCACTTTTTAGCTACACTACTTTATTGCTTTCATGACTGTGGGAAAGTCACTTCAATACGGGCCTGTGGTTTCTGGAACTAGGTTTATATTTCACTGGAATAGGAGGTAACTGCTTAAATTTGAGGAGTAAACTGTCTCACAATAACAGTTTTGTGTCATTATCCTTTCTTCTGACATTATGCAACATATCTCCCATACCTCTCTATTATTTGTCCCCTTGATAATGAAGTTTCTGTCAAGAAATGCCATTGGAACACTTATCCAACCTTGACTAAAGTTAATACCTCTATTAAGTACTTCGGGTGTAAGTTAATTTTAGGCCATTAAGTGTCATTCCTTATATCTGAACAGTAATCTGTTAAGTAGTACTTCTCAGGAAAGGGAATGCAATTCACATGTCTTACTTTTAGCAGATACCAATATAGAGGCCATTTAGAACTTGAGTTCAGGTTATGTACTTTTCCCCTCCCCCTCTTTTCTGCTAATCTGTAGTTCATGTTTGTGAGCATTTAGCGAAGACTTCATCTTATTGCTTCAGGATTTGAAAATATCAGTGATTTTTATTAGTGCTAGAAACCTGTGCAGATGATGGCAGCCTTTTGTGCCTTAGTAAGCCATTTCATGAGTTGATGTGGTTAAAAAAAATTCTTTGTCTACTAATCAGCTTTCTGATTTTGAGCCTCTTCACACTTAACTAAGCCAGTACATCATTGGAGCATTATTTGAAGCCTTTTGATCTTGATAGGAGCTGCCAGAACTTGCCCTCTGCTGGTTTAGATAATCAGGAACTCAGGGTCACCTACATGCCAGAGGGAGATATCAGAGTGGTTGGAGTTTATTTTATAGAACAAATTTTAAAATGGATAAAAGTGCTTCAGCTTCCTGTCCCAAAAATAATTTGTCTTTCAAAACTAAGTTCAGTCCCTTTGCAAAACAGACTTTATTGTTAAAAAGTAGGCTTGGAGAAGAATTGTCCAAATAAAGCAAGTTTTGTGACTAGAAGCAGTTATAATAATAACTTAGGGCAGAATCTTACCAATTCAGGAGAAATTCATAATTCTTTTAAAAAGAGATTCCAGAATCATATATTTAGACCCAAGATGAGACTTTAGTGATGTAGTCTTATACCCTTATTTCACAGGTAAGGAAGCTATGGATCAGAGAAGTCCTAATAAGGTCACATGAGTGACAGGTGGCTGGGCTAGGATTTTAACAGCAATCTTATGAAAAGACCAGTGTTCTTTCCAGTAAACCAGTCATCAAAATTGGAGGAAATTTTAGAATGGTCATATACCACTTAATGGATGATTTTTAAATTTTGCATGTGTTTTGTGGAGTTTTTTTAAATTTTGAATTAGAATCCTCAATCTAACTTAGGTTGTAAGTTCATATGTGCTAAAATACATGAATTTTTGAGCTCTTTGATAATGATATTCCCTCCAGTGCTACAGGTCACAACCTATCCATGCCTCCCCATCCTGTGCAACTCTTGTCCGTGACCTCCTGTAAGTTCATCCGAGGGATCTGTTGAGCGCTTTCTTTGCTCTTGACAGGAAGAGAATGATAGTTTATGTAATAGGGTTTTGTTTTATTGCTTTTTTTTTCAGTTTGATGCTGTATCCCCAAAGAAACAGATATTCATGAGTTTCAGAAAGATTTTATGAAAGGATTTTAGAATGCGTAATATATCCATGGTCATTTCAGCTGTACGGTTTAGTTATGGTTCTACTAAAAAAAGTTTAAAATTAAATTATAAAACTAAAATTAGTTTTCATTAGAAATATTTATTTCTTACTGTTATATTTTAGTTTATTTTCTAAAATTACAAAAGTACTTGGAAATAGACTTGAGTAAACAATAATCACAGAGAAAAAAGTGTTGAAAAAAAGTATTTGCTGTACAGAATTTTTAAGGTATTTTGATAAATTAAAAACTCAATTAGCCAGTATGGTTATAGACTCTCCTCTTCTAGGAAGCAAGTGAAGTTATGTTTGTTCTTCATTTTTTTGTGTGAGTGGGTGGTTGGGTTGGTTGGTCAGGAAGGGAGAAAGGATAGGGCATAGACTGAAGGTTTAATTGATGAGGGAACTCCCTTTACTATGCAGTTCAGCAGCTTTTCTACAACTTAGTCTTAGAGAGTAACAACTTGTTAAATATATTCAAGAATAAGAAAAGCTGAATCATTTTTCTAGGGCTGTACTATAGGAACTGCAAGCTGATTTCCAAGGTGGATGTTACGCATGATACCAAACTTTACTGCTTGATGCTGCCTCCAGGTACTCATCTTCAGGTGCCCATTGGGCAACATGTTTACCTCAAGCAAACTGTTGCAGGTAAGTTGCATGGAGACATAATGGAATAATTTTAAAATAATTTCTTGTTCTAAAACTTAGTTAAACTTTACGAAATGATATGAGGTTATTCAATATCTTTTGTCTTGTAAGACATTAAAAATGAGTAATTTTTACTACTACAAAAATTTTACTTTATTATTTACTAATTATTATTTACTAATACAAAAAAATTGTAATGTATTGTAAGACATTACGCACCTTTTCCTGGGTAACTAAGCTTGGATTATGATTGTCAGATTCTAAATATTAGAAGTAAATGAAGACTTTGCTAACTATATGCTTCATAGCATTAATAATAGAATTAAAGAAATTGGCATCTCATGTAGACAATTAAATTTGACAATTATTAATGAATAATGATATTATATTATCTATGATAATAATTAATTTAGACAATTATTAAGTGCCTACTGTGTGCCAGGCAGTAGACTAAGTGCTGGGGACATAAAGACCAGAGACAGTCTTTGCCGTTAAGGATCCCAAAGGTCCCCAGCCCTCACTGATGTTAGTAGTAAAGGTGAGATATATTCCAACTTCTCTTAAATAGCCATTTATAGTTTTGTGGTTTACAAATTTCTAAAAAAAACCTTTCTGAATTGCGTATGTTTCCTGCCACCACTGTTGCTTATTCTTAAGTTTTATAGGATTCTTAGCAGTTGTATGAAATGACTGCTCCTTTTTGTCTTTAACTTAGATGATTACTCTTTGAAAAGGTGTGCCTTTGGGCTTTGGAGAATGTCTATATTACCTTATCTATTCTAATAACTTTTATAGATTTGCTTTGTGACCCATCTCCTCTTTTGCTTTTAAAGGTGGAAGAAGCCTAATTTTTATTAATCTGCCCTTAGTTGTTAGCAGCTCCTTCACCTATCTATCCACTTTAGTTGTTTGTCTCTGGGTCTTCATGTTATAAATAATAGTCTGTTTTCTCATCTCTTAGATTGGAGTAATATGTATTTGCTCTGTTTACCTCATATGGTGTATATGAGGAAAGTGTTTAAAGCACTGTCTCATTATCAGTTATGTTTAGCATTACATTTTGTTGACCTTTGGGCAACATTGTGTTAGACTGCATGTCCAAAGCAGTGTTTTCCTAACTGTAAACTCCATGTGGGCAGGGACATTATCTTATGGAATTCGACACATTTGTTAGCTATCTACTGTGTGTAGAGCACTAAGCTGGAAAAGATTATGTTTATATAAGATTTTATCCTTGCTCTTGTATTTCCACTATGGCCTAATGCAGTATTCTGTATATAGGAGGGGCTCATTGGGCTCATTAAGTGTGGCTATGCTGAATTTTCCTATAATCAAAACTAGAGAGATAAATACCATGCTTTGCCCAATAGCATTTTTTACCTTTTCTCTTAATAGTTACTAATGTTGAGAATTGTACTGAAAAACCTCATATCTGCAGTATACTTTAACTTATAGAGAGATGACATTTTTTTGAACCAGAAAAACTAAAGAGAAACCCTAAGAGAAGAATTTTAACAACTCAGATACTATATATATGCTGACTTTTGTTCTTTTACACTGTTACTAAGTCTAATATTATAAAATTATATATTTTTCCCCTTATATTGTTCTTAAGGGTGACTTGTTTGAGATTTTATAATTGTTATTGCTACAACTGGATCATTGAAAACTTGATTCTATTGTGCATGGTTTGGTGATGTCATAATTTTAGTACTGGCTGCTGCCCCAGTGACCCCATTCCACAGAGGCAGATTTTGGCACATGTCTGCTAGTATGCTATTCCATTAGGAAAGAAATTGATCAAACTTATTAGCATAAATTTATTATTATTATTGTTATGCTACCCTATCCCTAAAAATTATATTTATAATAAGTAATTTCTAGAAATGATCCACTCAAATGCAATAGTAATAAACATGTCAGCATGGTTATATTAGGCATATAAATATACTGGACAGTTGTGCCAGTGTATTTTTTACGCTTGTATGTCTTTGGTTTTGTCTTCTTCCAGGTGCAGAACTAGTGAAGCCGTATACACCTGTATTAGAGTCCTTACACTTGGATTTACAAGAACCACTTCATCCTCGTAACAGATATATCTATGTTATGATCAAAATCTATCACACTGGACTCTTTTCACCACATTTTGATTGTCTTCAGATAGGTAAGTATTTGTGTGTTTTCTTACTGCTCTTTGGGGGGTTTAGATTCGTTCCCTCTTTAAGGAGTTACAGAGGGGTTTGTATCTCTTAGCTTAGAACCTCCTTCTGCCCTATCCCTCTTTTCTAAACCCTTGTTCTCTTATCTTTCTCTAAGCTTTTTTTCTTTATGACTATTCTTTTTTCTAAGTATACATCTGAAATTTCATTATTGACCCTGCTGAGGAAGAGGGTGGAAATACTTGATTCATTCTGCTCAGTCTAAGCAGTTTTAAATCATATGACTTGATATTTCCAAGGAACTCATTCTGGGGGCCACTGTCTTAATGAAGCCACTTACAATTTGCAGAAAGGGCATTCTGAACTCAACCATCTGGGCTCCCTAGATTGGCAGTGACCTCTCCAGATTGTAGGTTCATAGATGACTAAGTTTTGTTTTCATTTTTTTGAGTTTGACTATAGGAAAAATCAAAGGAAATTAAATGTTAAATAATCAGGTTTGTCTTGTTAGTAGTATTAAAGTATTTGCTGGAGGAAAGATTGAAACTATTGGATTGATTAGCCTGAGGTTTTATAATGATTTTTCTGTATTCTCTCCTTCTATGAATCAGCAGACTTTTAGTGTGCAGCTAATAATGTACCTTGCACTAGGCCCTCAGCACAGCACAGCACAGTATAACTTGGATAAGATCTGGGCCCTGCCACTGAGAAGCTTATAATCATGTTGGACTGTCAGTCAGCCCTGCATTATTGTAAACTATTTGTTGCCAGTTTTCTATAATTTGTAAACCATACAAATTTTTTATTTTTTAACAAGGAAGTAATTTAGATTGACCCCAAATAATTGGCTTGTCCCTATAACAAGGAAGGGTTATAAAATTAATAATATGGGAGAGGATATATAGTAAAATTAGATTATCGCACAGCTCTTCAATATATGTCAGAGATATTGACAGCCAAATCATCTCCTTGGTAACGTAACTATATTATACAGATTTTAAAAGGACCTGGATGGCATGCGATCAAGAATCCTGTCACCAGCATCATGTTATAAGAGATTTCCACTGTCTTTGACTTTCTAGGATTTTCCCCCTTTTTCTGATAATTTATTTTATTGTTTAGGAGATTGTGTTTCTTTGAGTAGTCCTGAGGGCAACTTTAAAAAATCTCAGCTCCAGGATTTGGAAGAACTTTTCTTATTGGCAGCTGGAACAGGCTTCACACCAATGGTTAAAATATTGAATTTTGCTTTGACTAATATAACCAGTCTCAGGTATGTAAATTTTATTTGTAGATTTAAAAAAATACAAGGCTGACAATTTGAATTAATATATTTTCTGAAGCTCAATTGGACCAGTACAGTATATACCACTTTTCTCTCTTTTTAATATTGCAGTGAAACTTCTGAACATGTTTTTATTATCCTTCCAGTCATTTCTCATTCTTCCTCTGGCTCCAGCTTGATTATTAAGGGGGTTGGTGCCTTCACCTTCATTTCACTTTATTTTGTTCCCTGTGGTCACCTTGTAGCATAATAGATTTTACCTCTCTTCCCCTTTATTGAACATATTTATGTATAATTTAAAAAGTCAACTTAAGGAGTTTGTGCTGATGTACAATGTGGCATTTGCTTTTAGGAAAGTGAAGCTGATGTTCTTCAATAAGACAGAAGGAGATATCCTTTGGAGGAACCAGTTGGAGCAGTTAGCAGACAAGGAGAGAAGGTACTAAAGCAGTGGCCATAGGTTGCCTGAAAAAATAGGTACTGGATTCTGAGCCCAGCTATATTGAATAGGAACTCTGAGTCTGAAACAGGCATTGAAGAAAGCTATAAACCAGTATATTTTCTAGAAGAAAACAATCTGAATTTATTAAGGTGATATTGACTCACTGTAACTTTATAAAGTATTGTAGCCATTCTTTGGACTTTCTTATGTTACCTCCTCTGACTTAATTTTTCAGCATTAAGAGTATTGAATGTTAAATGTGCTCATTTGTTAAGTTATAAATGAGAAAAATTATCACCATGTGATACTTGTTTCTATCACATTGGAGATTTTGTACAGACTATATTATGGTTGTTTGTGCTTTCATAAAGGAATAGAATAAGACTTGAGAAAGTCTGTGGGAGATTTGGTTAGGCTGATTTATTCTCTTCATTTTATTTTTTTCCCCAAAGAGAAAGTATGTTAGGAAAAGTTAACTTACAGTAGATTTTGAGAGGAGGTGGTTAATTTGTTAGATGGTATTCTCAATCAAAGGAATAGTTTAAAAAAAAAAAAAGTCTAGAGGTGGGAATAGAATTAGATGGTAAAATTTTAGATTTTATTTTTAAGAAAATTACCAAAATGCTCTTATATTTTGACCCAGTGATTCCACTGGCATGTACTAGTGAAGAAGATCTCTCTCTCTGTCTCTCTCTCTGTCTCTCTCTCTCTGTCTCTCTCTCTCTCTCTCTTTCTCTCTCTCTCTCTCTCACACACACACACACACACACACACACACACACACACACACACACACACACACACACACACACACCTATATTCAGTTTCCAAAGCAGGTGTCATTGATTGAAGAATAGAATTGTGGCACAAGGATATAATGGAATGTTACTGTGTGCAGTAAATTGAATTAGAAAAGCCGTATGTACAAATATACATAAATGTGAATGAAAAAAGAAAACAATCAACAATGGATGAAACTAAACACTGTCTAATTATAATGACCAAGTTTTGTCTCAAAGAAGAAATGAGAAAATCTTCCTCTCTTCTCTGCAGAAGTAGGGGACTATGGGTGTGAAACATCATACATATTGTGAGATTCAACATGTTGATTAATTTCGATGAAGTTTTTCCTCTTCTATTCTTTACTATAAGGGTAAGGGGGTGATCAGTGATGCATTTGTAAATGTAGGTTATGTAAAAACAAAAGATAATCTCCAACAGAAGTAGAAATCTGGAAGGAGCAATGAAAGTGAGGAAGTAATTTAGATTGACCCCAAATAATTGGCTTGTCCCTAAAGGCAATTGAATTGGAAAAAAAACAAGTAGAGAACCAGCAGCAACTTTTTAATAGCATTTCATTAATACATTTTGTTTTTATATCATTTTCATTTCTGAATGCTTCCTCTACCTAGTAAGCAAACCTTTGTAATAGAGATGGGAAAAACACTCAACCAATATATCATCCATGGCCAATAGTTTATGCAGCATTCTATAACTTTAGTGCTTCACCTCTACAAAAGAAGAGCAGGATATATATTTTCTTAATTCTTTTCCAAGGCCAAATTTGGTCTCTATGAATGCAAAGCATTCAATTTTGTATTTTTTGCCTTTGGCATATACATTATTTTATATAGGAAGCATATTATGTTTCTGCTTCTGTTTACTTCATTCAGCATCAGTCCATGTAAGGCTTTCTAGTTTCTCTAAATTTTTCATAATTCACCTTTTCTTTTAGTGCAGTAGTATTCCATTACATTTATGTTTCAATCCAGCCATTTCCCAGTCATTAGGAGTACTTAGGTGAACATCAAACCTTTCTTTCTCTGACCTCTTTAAGTTATTAAATATTGGGATCCTTGGATCAAAGAACATGGACATTTTAAAATTAGACTTTTTGAAAAGCATAATTCATAATTACTCTCTAGTTCTGTTAATAATATGTACCTGCCTTTATAGCCCTTCTGATTGTTTCTATAAAATAATTTTTGCTAATTTGCTTTTTGTTAGGTATTAGACTAAGTAATAGTACATTGCATTTGGTAGGTATTTTTTGTTAACGTATTGTGTCTTCTGATCTCAGGCTCCAGGACTTAGGGTAGTTAAGGGGCCAAAAACCTATAAAATATGCATCCTCCTTTAATCTTACTTGCTTTTAATTTCCTTCTTTTGCTAGTTGTAGTCAGTACAAGCTGGATCCAGTCTTTCTCTATTACTTTACATGAAGAGAAAAGTCTATTTTACATGTTTACTTCCTATACCACATGGCTTCGCTGGCTCAAGCCAGAAGAAGAAATTAGACCATCTTGTGTTTATGCAATCCCTGTTGTTCCTCCTCTGGAAGTCTAGAGCTGTTGTTATTGATTGATTATTTACATCTGCATACTTTTGGTCTCTTGCCTAACCTCTAAACGCCTTTAGCTTACTTTCAAACTATTTTTCCCCCAGAATGTACATTTTCAAGCACATTTAAGAAGAACACAACTAGATTTGTATAGCAAATAGTTCTTTCTATGAAAACAGTCTTTTTCATTGTAAATTCAAATTCAGTAAACCTTTATAAAGCACCTTCTCTGTGCAGAATAGTATGCTTGGCATTTGGGGAACAACAGCGTTTAAATAAGCTGGAGGGCTCATGGAGCTGATAATCTAGTTGGAGGGTAAGATACAAACACATGACAATAATAATATAGTATTGCATGGCTAGTACATTAAAGAGATAGAAGACAAAATGCTATGTGAATACAAGAGGGTAAGATTTTTAAGGATATGAGGGGAGAGGAAGGGTGAGGAGTAAGGAAGGCTTCATGGAGGAGGTACCACTTAAGTTAACTTTTAAAGGATGAGTAAAGGCAGATGGAGAAGGAAGAGGGAGCCCCTTTTAAGTATAGATAGCTAAAGGTGGGCAAAGTACTGAATGTATTTGGAACATAGAGTAAGGTCAGTTTGTCTAGTGAAGAGTTCCTGGAGGAAGAATAACCTGTAATAAAGCTATAAAGGTAGGGTGGTATCAGATGATGAAGGGCCTTAAATGCCAGGCAAAGGAGTTTGACCATTACTCTGTAGGTAATACAGACTCAAGGGAAATTTTTTTTAACAGATGAGTGATATCACTTCATCTTAGAGTTAGAAGGGAAGCTGTGCCTTGGCAAGAATCCCTTCTACTACAACATCAAGCCTTTGCTTGAAGTACCCACATGGAAAGAAATCCCAAGCAGCCTATTAAATTTTGGAATAAGTATAATTGTTAGGAAGTTTTTCATACATGGAACTGCCTCTGTAATTTCCACTAACTCCTTCTGGTTCTGCTTTCTGTGGCTAAGTTAAAGCTGAACAACAAAATAGGTCTAATCCCTCTTCTGTATAGTATTTTTGATACTTGAAGACAGATATTATCTCCCTTCTCCCCCCATAGGCATCCCTTTTTTAGCTGAACATCACTAGTTCCATTGACATTTTTTCAAAAGGTCTGATCTTGCAGTGCTTCTCTCTCTCCTTGTATGTACTGTGCAGCTTCTCAGTATCCTCACTAAGACATGGCCCCTAGAACTGAACATATATTCCATATGTGGACTGAATGGAGCAGGGGATGGGCATGCTGCATTTCTTTCTTTTTAAGCGTGAGACCTGCCTTGCTTCAGACTGAGACTATTGGTTGGTGTGGTGACCATAGTACACAGTTTACTTATTGAGCTTGTAGGCTACTAAAACTCCCAGTGTCTTTGTTAAGGTTGTGGCTTTTTTTTTTGTATTTTTTTTTCTCCAATAGGATTGTAGACTATTAGATTACTAAAGTACTTTAGAAATCATCTACTCCATCTCCTCTCATTTGCCATTTTACACATCCAGTGAAGTGAGGCTTGATCAAGTCTCATATATCATATATACATCTTACAATATTATATACTTTAACCATATCCTCTATATGTATGAACTGCATATAAAAGCACCAGGTCCCTTTAAAAAATTTCTCCTAGTTTTTTTTTTAGAATACTCTGATTTTATAAGTTCTCTTTAGTATTTTGTAGGATAAAGTATGTCAAATGTTATCTGTAGAATCCCAGAGGTTTGTATTATGATGATAGTAGACACATTACACTGTCCCCAGAAGGAAGAAGTTTTATGAATTATTGAAAGAGGCAGATTCCAATTTGATAAAAGGCAGAACTTTTTCACAGTTAATTCTGTCCAAAAGTGAAATGGTGGGCTTCACTATTTAGGTGGTGCTTTGATGACCGTCAGAGCTCTTGTAGAGGATATCTCTGATCAAGCATGTGCTGGATTGGGTAGATGATCTCTGGGTTTCTTTCCAACCCTGAGATTATCTCATTATTTGAATTATGTGCATGTAAAATAGAGTATAATTGTCACTTTCTAGAACATAACAAGATAGTAGTCAAGGCAACTACTGTGTGCAGGGATGCAAAGAAAGGCAAAAGGCAAGTCCTTGCTCTCAGGGAGCTCGTAGTCTAATGAAAGAGATAACAGCAAGCAATTATGTACAAATAAGGTATAGACGGGATAAATTGGAGCTAATCAACAGAAAGAAAGGCACTTTTAGCAAGATTGTGAGTATTACAAGTTATCCTGACAAAGCTTGCTTATAAATTGATCTTAGTGGCTGCAATGTAGAGGAAGGAGTATGAGAGCTGGAGTCAAACTGAGTTCTGTCCCTAGCTCTGCCGCCCTTCACTCCTCTGGACCTCACTCTGTTAGTATTATCCTTATTGCACCTACCTCACCAGTGAGCTGTCAAGCGTTGTCTGAGTGATGCAGAGATTTAGAAAATCAAGGTACTAGACTACATATTTTCTAAGGTACTTTCCATTCCTAAAGTTCTCTGATTATATAGCCACTTCTACTTTAATTTTGTGCATGTTATTGTTATCTCTATTAAAATCTTTAGCCAATTGAAATTATTAGAAAAGAAAGATTTAATTTGCCTTCCTAAATTTCTTTCTTTATCTATTCTTGCTTATTCAGCTTCATCAGTGAGGTAACCTTGGGGTTTCTAGTCTACACGTGGAAAGAGACTATACTCCAGAGTAGTCTATCTTAGTATGGCCATCACCAGAGAGTGTTCTCAAACAAATGATGTGATCTACATTGGTATGATTCTTTTGACCTCCTCTGAAGTAGGGAGGGAGGAATCCATTTTTCTTTTTCTAGTGCTTATCAAGGGTACCGAGTGGTACAATGTTAAGAGCACTGTATTCAGAGAACCTGGATTCAAATCCTGGCTTAATTATTAATTCCCTGTGTGGCATTAGCTAAGACATTTAACCTCTTTGGTCCATATTTTCTTTTGTAAAATGGGGGGGGGGGATCCCTACCCAACCTCTGAGGTTCCTTCCAGGTAAAAATCTATGTCTTTAAGATCTGTGATTTCATTGATGGGGGAATTCCTGGTATGGAAACTCCTTCCACAGAAGCAGATCATCAACCTAGAAGTTTAGAGAATTACTTAGGGTACTAAGAGATTAAGTGATTTATCCATAATCACACAGATACAGTGTGTCAGAAGCAGAGTTTAAACTTAGGTTTTCTGAATTCCATGGCCTTCTGTCAATATCCAGGCATGTTGGAGAGTAAAAGAAAGCTAGAGAAGAGTTGAATAGAGAACAGTAAAAAGTAATGCTGAACCTCATTCCTTTACAGCCTTCCAGAAAAGTTTTGCTTTGAACTTTGCTTGATTTTCTTTAGGAACTGCATGTTTACATTTCAAGAGTTTTCTTTCCCAGACCAAAGCTGAGGTGTGACGTTTTAGTACTGGGTTACTTCTGAAAGCTTATTTCTGGGATAGATAGTCTTATTTTATAGCATTTGTTATCATTTTTTATATGTTGCCTTACATCTTGTGAATTAACAATATGTATAAATGGGGGTCATCCAGTTCATAACTCAGCCTTTGGAATCCCCTCTATTATCATCTTCCAGCTTCTGCTTGAAGAGTTCTTCTGAATTCTAAGCTTTTCACAAAATCATTGAGTCAGAAGGGTTTCAAGGGACTTCCCACTGTAATTCTTGCCTTTCAAGCAGTAGTAGCGGCAGTTTTAGGTTGTTGAAGAGAGTGCTAGACTTGGAATTTAGAGACTGACATTTGAGTTTTGACTGTGACCAACTGTGGGCAAGTCATTATATCTTTCTTGGCCTCAGTTTTCTTGTCTGTGTAACAGGAATGATACTGTTTTTTCTCTCTTCCTTACAGAGCTGTGAAAAAGTACTTTTTCAGTCTTCAGGTGTTATAGAAATGAAGTTTTATTATTATCACTGATCATTTCAGGCAGTGGATTACCCTCTTTCAGAAATCTTCAGGAGAGGACATTGCTCTGTAGTCTTTGGTACTTTGTTTCAAAGTTAAAAATTTCTTATTAAGTATCTGGTGTTTTACATCAATCTCTTACCACTATTTAAACGTTTTCCTTCTGTCCTCTATGGAGATGGAAAGCAACTGGTTAGCTCCCTTCTGCTGAATAACCTTGTATTATGTAAATAATGATTCGTTGTTTCCTCTGCTTCCTACATAATAGTTGTAGACTGGGTCAACCAGAGGGAACAGGCCTCTTACCTATGGGTGGCAGAAGCTCAACAGAACAGGCTAGAGGCAGGAGATTGAGGAATCAGAGGTTTAATTTTTTTTTAAATTAACTTTTGTTTATTTTAGTTTACATCATTCATTTCCATGAGATTTTGAGTTACAAATTTTCTCCCCATCTTTCCCCTACCCACCACCCCAAAACAACGATCCCACTGTATACCCACTCCCCCAATCTGTTCTCTCCTGTGTCCTTCCCCATGACCCCTTTGACTTTCCAGTACAGCAAGATGGATCTCCCAACCCCAGTGCCTGTATATCTTAATTCCCAGTTGTATGTAATTAATAATAATAATGATATGTGTGTATATATGTATATATATGTGTGTGTGTGTGTGTGTGTGTATGTGTGTGTGTGTATATATATATATATTTTAAACATTTGATTATAGAACTTTCAATTCTAGATTCTTTCCCATCCTCCCTTGTCACCCACCCCCACTGGAAAGACAAACAATTCAATACAGGCTGTACATGTGTAGTTATGCAAAACATCTCCACAATGGACATATTGTGAAAGACTGACTATATTTCCCTCCTTCCTATCCTGCCCCACCCGCCTTGTTCTATTCCCTACTTTGTCCCTGTCCCTTTACAGAAGCGTGTGCTTCTAACAACCCTCCCCCCCAACCTGCCCTTCCCTCCATCACCCCACCCCTCATTCCCATTCCCCCCTACTCTCCTGTATGGCAAGATACCCAATTTAGAGGGTATGTCATTCCTTCCCTAAGCCAAATTCAATGAGAGTAAAGTTGACCCATTCCCTTTTGCCTTCCTGTTCTTCCCTTCCATTGTAACAGTTATCCCTTGCCTCTTCTATATGAGATGATTAACCCTATTCTGTCTCTCCCTGTCTCTTCTCATTATAATCCTCTCCTACCTCTCAATTTCACCTTTTAAACTATCATACCTTCCTATTTAATTGATCCTGTGCCCTCTGTCTGTGTATACACACTCAGATATGTATTCATATGCGCATATATATATATATACCCTCCTATATAGACATATGTGTATATATGCACATGTATATACATTTATATTCCTTTCATCTATCCTTATACTGAGAAAAGTTTCATAAGGTACTATTACTGTTTTTCCATGTTGGCATGTAAATAGTTCAGCTTTGGTAAGTTCCTTATGATTTCTTTTCCATGTTTATCTTCTCATGCTTCTTATATTTGAATGTCAAATTTTCCATTTAGTTCTGCTTTTTTCAGCAAGAATGCTTCACCTCATTGAATGACCATATTTTCCCCTAGAACATTATACTCAATTTTGCTGGGTAGGTGATTCTTGGTTTTAGTCCTAGCTCCCTTGATGTCCAGAATATCATATTCCAGCCCTTCAGTCCCTTAATGTAGAAGCTGCTAGATCCTGGGTTTTCCTGATTGTATTTCCACAGTATTCAAATTTTTTCTTCTTGGCAGCTTGTAATATTTTCTCCTTGATATGAAACTCTAGAGCCTGGCTATAATATTCCTAGGAGTTTTCTTTTTGGGATCTTTTTCAAGAGGTGATTTGTGAATTCTTTCAAGTTCTATTTTGCCCTCTGGTTCTAAAACATTGGGACAGTTTTCCTTGAGAATTCCTTGAAGGATGCTTTCTAGATTCTTTTTCTGATCATGGCTTTCAGGTAGTCCAAGAATTTTTAAATTGTCTTTCCTGTATCTATTTTCCAGGTCAGTGGTTTTTTTCAAGGAGTTATTTCACATTGCATTCTATTTTTTCATTTATTTGGATTTGTTTAATAGTATCTTGATTTCTCATAAAGTCATTTGCTTCCATTTGCTCCACTCTGATTCTGAAGGAATTATTCTCTTCAATGAGCTTTTGAGATTCATTTTCCATCTGGCAAATTTGACTTTTTAAGGCATTCTTCTACTCATTGGCTTTTTAGGCCTCTTCTGCCATTTGGGTTAATCTATTTTATAAGGTGTTATTTTCTTCGGTCAGGTTGTTGACTCTCTTTTCATTATTTTCTTGCATCATTCTTATTTCTCTCCCCAATTTTTCTTTCACTTCTCTTATTTGGTTTTCAGAATCCTTCTTAAGCTCCCCTATGGCTTGTAACCAGTTTATATTTTTCTTGGAAGCTTTTGGTGTGGGAGTTCTGACTATCTTTTTCCCATTCCATGCTTTGGTCCTTTTTGTCCCCCAAAAAAGAATCCAAAGTTAGGTTGCTCTGTTTACTTTGCTTCCTTTGCCTTCTCATGTTGTCAGTCAGTTACTTGACTTTTTAGCTCTGTGCAACTCTGCTTCCAGAAGGGAGAGCTTTGTCCCAAATCACTGGGGTTTTCACAGCTGCCAGAGCTATTAGGAGGCTACCATCTCTGCAGCCCCCACCAGCTTTGGCTCACTGATCACACACCTGAGGACTACCAACCCAAGACCATGATCCTGTTCGAGGCAGGTTATGGCAAGAGCACTTAGCCTCAGAATGATCGCTTAGCCACCCTGCAATCTGCAGGCTGGGAGCTCTGAAACAGCCACATGGAGGTGGCTGCAGGGGCCATTTCCACTGCTTTCTTGCCCTGGGGGCCTGTGGCTGGACCTGCTTCTCTCCCCCAGATTTAGCAGAGTTCCACTGACCTTTCACTTTGTCCTTGTTTCTTATGGGCTGATAATTCTGGAAACTGCCACAGCTGCTGGTGATCTGTTGGCTTGCAAGCTCCAGCCATGGCTTGTCCTGGACTCCCTGGGGCTGAGCTGCGGTTTCAGGCCAGACTGGTCTCAGCTCCCAGCATGCTTCGATGGCCCCTTCCCGTCAGCCTACTCGGCTGCCTTCAGCAGGAGCCTTGTTTCTCTGTCATTTTATGAGTTCTGGAGCTCTAAAATTTGTTTAGAGTCATATTTTGTAGGTATTTGAGGTAGTTATGGGGGGAGCTGTGGAGTTCTCCTCCAGAGGTTTAATTTCAAAGTGAGGGAGACAACTAGGAAGTAATGAGACTGATTAGACGTATGTGCTGGGGTGCTGTTCCTAGTGGGGTGATCTGAGGCAGCTTGGGAAGATCTCACTTAGTACTTTACCAGTGGCTGCACAGTGAGCTGTAGCTCTGACAATGAGTAGTAACAGTGACAATAAGATATTTGGTTCAGGGCTTCTTGACCAGAACATGGGTACTTGTCCAAACTTGTCTGAACTCAGAGAATACCTGGTGCTGGTCAAAGCCATACAATAATTATACGAAACAGTTCTTGGATTTTGCTGTGGCTGAGATCATCCAGAGCATGAGCACAAAGGATTATTGTTATACCAAGCTCAGTGCCTAGCTTGCTTGCTGGGCCTTAGCTCTGGAAAACAGGGTGTTTCCTAATATCTTGACACCTGGGACTCAGAAACTGACATAAAAAAACACAACCATTGAGTAAGTAAATCTACTAGTTATTGAGTGTAAGAGAAACAGCATTTTGATGATCATCTTTTGTTTGTTGAGTGCTCTTGAGGATATACCTTTAGTTAAGTGATTTTATTAGCGCACTGAGAAAAGAAAGTCCCTATTGGTACGTATTGCCATTGCAGAGATAGGCATAATAGATAAATAATACAGATAAGTACTTTTGGGTACTCAATGCCAGTACAGGCAACACAGACAATACTGTATATTCTCTTGTAGTTTTGTAACTCATTCGAGTTTCATAGCTACATGGAAAATAGAACAGAAAATTTGTAGACATTTTATTGTTAATTTATCAAAAGTTATTTGGCCTCCTCATTGGTCTTCCTACCTCATGTTTCTTCCCTTTCCAATTCATCCTCCACTCAATTGCCAAAATGATACTTCTAAAACATGCATCCGACTATGTCACTTTTCTGCTCAGTAAATTCCAGTGGCCTCTTACTACTTCTCCCTTCAAATTCAAACTCCTCAGGTGTCCAAGCCTTTTGCAGCCTCTTTCTTACCTACTTTTCTAGCCTTTTGTATAACCGAATCCCCTTCTATCTACTCTTAGGTATAGTCAAACTAGCCTTCTTGTTTTTCTTTACATATTACATTCCATCTCCCTTAGGTACAGCCTAGGTACTACCTATACAACCATGGTACAGCTTTTTGTTGTGCCTCATGCTTGGAATATGCTCTCCCTTTTTACCACTACTACTTTTTTTTGGCTTTTTTTTATTTTGAAGGGGGGAAGGCAGGGCAATCAAGGTTAAGTGACTTGCCCAAGGTTACACAGCTAGTTTTTTTGTGTTAAGTGTCTGAGGTCAGATTTGAACTCAGGTCTTCCTGACTCCAGGGCTGTTGCTCTATTTCCTGCACCATCTAGCTGCTCTTACCACGACTTCTTAAAGGAAAGCAGTAAGAATTCCGAGTTTCCTTTAGTGTTCATGTCAGATACTACTGTATGAGGTCTCTCCTGGTCTTCCTATCTGCGTGTGCTTCTCTCCCCTCTCAAAAGTCATATACACTTATCCCTTCCATATCGTGGGAGTTAGGGGAATAGTGCCCCTATGACCTGGAAAGTCCATGTAAAATTTTTTGGTCCTCTCTTTGTAACATAGAAGAAGTCTGAATTTTTTTCTTTTTCTTTTATTGGGTATTACTATTATTCAATGGTACATATAGTTTTGCATTTCTGAGTTTCTAAACTTTTTCTGCGTAATCTGCTGGTCTTTCTATGTTGTCTGTGGCTTTCACAGAACTCCTGAAAAAATCCCGTTTAATTTCTTATGCCAACCTGTGCTATAGCAAAACCCCAGTGGGGAAAGTCAAAATGTGGAAGGGATAACTATATATATGTGATATAGATATAACTATACCTGACTGTACACACATGTGTGTATACCTGTATATAACACATATAAATATAGAGAGGATATTTTTGTATATATGTGCCACCTTCTATAAAACATAAATTCCTTGAGGGCAGAGCCTAGTCATTTTTACCTTTGAATCCCCTGTGCCCTGCTCAATTCCTGGCAATTGATAGGTGCGTAATTAATATTTATCTGTTGTTTCATGTATGCAAGCATCTATCTTTCTCTGTACTTAAGTGGCAGGTTGTAAGAGGTATTGTTTTTGCTCTTTTAGTTGAGTATCTTGCATTGATTTTGAATCCTGGTCTTTGTGAATGAGTTGCTGTAGCAAGAAAAAGAAGGTGAATTACTTTTGTTAAAATTTCTAAGTTAAAACAGAAAGGGCTGATATGAAATTTCTTACTGAAAAGATCACCTTTTCTGGAACATGTATTTCCTCTTCACTAAAATCTAACTAATTCCCTGGGCATGTAGAACATTGTGAAGGAAAATCAGTTTTCTGTGACATTTGGTAAAACGAATAAGGGCATAATTATGTGGTAATAAGGATGGTGCCAGTACCCTTGCTCAGCAACAATGAAAACTACTGACTGGTTTTTCTTGTGGTGTAGATTATCAAGAAGGCAATTGCTGCTACTCTTCAGCAGTCAGTCTGAATGTTGATTGAGACATTTAGAAGCAAATTTGATTCACTGCTGTTAAAATGAACATAATTTTTTTTCTGAAATGGATCAGATGAAGGCATAACTTGATATTTTAACTTCATTATATTATTGACTAGCAATTCAAGTAATAGGTCACTGCACCTCTGAGAAAATTAGCTTTCTTATAGTTGAGCATTTGGTAGAATTATTGTGAATTTTCTCCATTATTTTTTCCATTTTAATAATGTCACCCTTTATGCTTACATTTTGTAGTCTGTATTTGTAAAAGATTATTAATATAATTATGGGTTCTGAATTCCCTTTGAATCACTTTTCTGATGTATTTGGAGGAAAAAAAGCAAAATATTTCTACTTAGAGTTCACAAAATCTAATGCTGGGTAAACTTGGATGTAGAATTTCAAATATCTCTTCAATGACCTAATAGATTTCCTGGGAAGCACCTTAAACTTCCTACTCTGCCAAAAAAAAAAAAAAAAAAAAGAAAAGTAATACTGTAGAAATCATGCAGAAAACTAAGGAAAACAGTGATTGGCTTATTGTAAGACTTTGAACTCAGAAACCTAGGATTGATTCCTGGCTTTTTCACTCATTTGTGGCCTTAAGCAAGTTTCTTCACCTCCTTAAGTCCTTAGGTAGTTGTGGATATCACGTGAGAGACAATGTGTGGCAAGAATTACATAAATATAGGGGCTGTTATTTAACATATACCATCCATAACTGTTTTAAGTTAACAGTATTTTATGTTGTGTATACCCATCTGCATACAGCCTGTACACCATAGAATATAATTTCCTTGAGGGCAGAGATTGTTTTGTTTATACCTCCAGCACCTGTCACAGTGCCTGTCACATAGGAGACATGTAATAAATGTGTGTTGAATTAAGCTGATATATATTTAGGAACAGTGTATAACTTTTTTTTTAATTGTGTGATTTTTGTAGATTTGAAGTTGAATTTATTCTCTCAGAGCCCACCTGTGAATGGACAGGCAAACAGGGAAGAATTTCATTACCTCTTCTTTCTGAATTTGTAAAAAGAAGCTTAGAAGACTCTAGAGTCCTCATCTGCATTTGTGGGCCAGCACCATTCACAGAACAAGGAATAAGGTAAATATGAATACCAAAAAATGAAGTTGCTAACCATAAAGAAAATAAAATTATTCTATACGTCATACAGTTGCAAAACATAGTTTAGTACAGTGGTGTCACCTCAAATAGAAACATGAGATGTTGTAGTGAGGGCACTAAATCTTACATAAGTTTGCCTGTGGGCATGTATTGACTTAAACAACCGCATATGGTATTTTTATTTTGTTAAATAATATTTGCCAATTATATTTTACTCTGGTGTGGGCCTCATTTAGGAATGGTGTGGGTCATGTGTTGACACCTCTGGCATGGAGGATAGAGTGCTGGGCCTGGAGTCAGGAAAACTTGAATTTGAATCCTTTCTTGGATACACCTACTTAGTAGGTATATGACCTTGGGCAAGTCACTTAACCTCCCTGAGCCTCAGTCTCATCTGTAAAATGTGGATAATACCATCAGCCTCACAAAACTGGGAGAATTAAATGAGATAATATATGTAAAGAGCCTTGTGAACCATAGCAAATTATATGAATGTTAGCTAGTGGTATTATTAGTTGCAGAGTTGGAAGCAGGAGTATATAATTCTCTATGAAAAGAAGTAAGAGATGGCCAGCTCCCAATTAGTCAAGCTGCCGAAAGGACAAAGGAATATAGATGAAATCACAAACCCCATTTTAGCCATTTATTTTCAGCCTCTTACTACACTTTTTTATCAGAAATGTCAACAAGGAACATAAGGTTGACTTGTGGTTTAGTTCTTTCCTCTTCTGTTCACTGTCAAGTGGTGCAAGTACCAGTAAACAATAAAGTGGTTGAAAGCTGGGTATTAGGAGGAAAAGGAGGAGCAAGAACATAAATTTTCCCCCATATACAGAAATAATCAGTAAGTGAGTAATGAAGAGTTGATAGTAGTGGACAGCCTACTGTCTATTGGAAAATGACTCTTGTCTGATTCTATTTCATAATAATGCTTGAAAATCTTCAGACAAACAAATCCATCATTCAGAATTTATGAGTAGTTTAAAAGAGAAATGTTCCAAAACTAAGTGTACCTTTTGACCTTGTTACCACATGCCACACACAGATTTTTTTTCCTTATGTGACCAAAAATAAATTTTCTAAGTAATGTTCCATCTTAACTGTTTTCCTTTATGGTTCAATAACTAAAAAGATGGAAACTGGTAGGAGAAAGATATTTTTCTCATTCTAGTTACTAAGTTTCATTTCCTTTTTAGTCTAAAAAAAGGTAGATTTCTGCAGAAAAATTTTCATTTCATATTTGGTTTGACTAATTTTAGAATATTCTCTCTTGAATTGATGTTATTTGAAAATAGGTAAAGTCACTCCTTCAAGTGGTTGTTAATATAGTCTCTACATTTTCAAATCCAAGCTACTACTTTAAATCTGCATCTGATTAATGATGCTCTTAAAATAAGTTATTGGGGAGATTGCATCTTAGCAGGCATTAGACTCATTGCACTGCTAATGATATGGTGGGAATGCTTAAGATATAGTCCATGGACTACTTTGAATAGATTTCAAGAAGTCTTTGATGTTAGATGGGAAAAATGTTAAATTTTTTTTCCCCGCTAACCTCTACCTGAAATTTGGTATTTCCTTCGATTATGAATTAAAAACAAATGTTGTTCTGAAAAGTCCATATTCTTCATGAGACTGCCATATGGGCCCATGACATAAAAAATGGTGAAAAAACCCCTAGGATGATAGCTAGGGTTAGGTTTAGCAGTAGGAAAGACTCCCTTTCACACCCTTCTTCTGACACTTACAAGTCTTCTCAGTTATTCTGTGTGCCTTAGGAGACCTTCTAGAACAGTATCTTCTAAGTCATGTGGGTTGTGATTTGCCATAGTGGAAGGAGTTTCCTGTGCTAACTAAATCATATGGTTGTTTATACACATTTGCATATATTATATGTCTTTAGGACTGACTATATACGGTGTGTAGGAATATACAAATTATTATTGCGTGTTTATAGTATTGTTAATAATAGTCATTAGTTCAGGTAATTTAAAACATTACATTATCAGAGTAACTTCTATTAGTCTTTAGAATGGTCATCTTAAAGCAGATTTGCTTTTTTGATCTTGGTTTGTTTAGGCTCATATTAAAATAAATTTGTATTTCCTTATCTGAACAGTGAAGAACTGAGGTGTCTAGAAGTCAGATGGATGATAGCAAAAAACCAGCCCAGGATTTTGAATTTGTGGCAGATAATTAATCCTCACAGTTACAGCCAGGACTTGGTTGACTGTATTTAAATTTCAGCAGTTATTTAAGCCTCTCTGCACATTATCCATATAAACCACAAAGTGAAAGGACAAAGGAATAAACTATGGAAGAAATGATCAAGAAATGGGAGCAGCTTATTGTTTCTCATAATTGGGGCATGTGAGAAGAAAAACATATAAGTATGGAGGGAGGGGATCGGATGAAGGATGATGTCACAGACCTCCCTCATGATAATATTTGTAAAATGCTTAGCACAGTTCCTGGCACAGAGGTGGTTAATGCTTGTTTCCTTCCTTCACTGTCATTGGAACCAGGAAGAGGAGCCATGAAACACACACACACACACACACACACACACACACACACACACACACACACACACACACACACACACATATACACATACACACGCAGAGTTTGGTGTAAAAATACGTGAAATGGAAAACAGTTGGGGACAAGGAGAGAGATAGATGTAAGAAGAAGGGTAACATCCAGGAGGGAATAGTAGTCACAAGTAAGGCAAACTTCACAAAAGAAACATTTATTACTTTTTATAGATGATACTTAGAGAACCCTAGAACCCTCTTTACACATATTATCTCACCTAATTCTCCCAATTTGGTGAGGTTGACGCTATTATTATCCACATTTAACAGATGAGATTGAGGCCCAGAGCGTTGTACTAAAAGAATTACTCGACACAATAACTTCAAATCGTAAATCCACAGAAGTTGTCATTCTTTTTGTATGCTGCCAGCATAACCCAGCAGGAGGAGCTCAGAAAAAGAATTCCATTCAAAATATCTACACACCTTTTTAGCCCGAACCCCATGTATGCAATAACAGCTGCTGAAATATTGATATCCAAGATGCCATTTATGAATTCCTTTTTAAGAAGAAAATAATAGTAGCTAAAAAAGTTGTCTGCATTCCAATGTACCCTGACCTGGTAGACAAGAATGTACTCAACTTCCATATCATGAAGCCAGTGAAGTTGGCATAGAGACATTTCAACTGGTACCTTACCAATGAGGGTATTTAGTACCTCAAAGATTGTCTTTACCCATACATTGAGATTGCTCCTTCCATGCTTTGTAGAAGTCACTTGGAGACAGACAGACCAAAGCCCAAAGGTCTTGGGGGTCAATGGTTTGCACAGCTCACCGGGGGTGAAGCTGACAGAGATACAGACAGATATAAAGTGTCACTTCCTGTGACGAGAAGGCTAAGACTGGTGCTGGATCAGCAACCAAATTCCATTATAGATGTGGATTTGGTGGTAGAAGTGGTCAACATCCCTAATAAAAGAGATTTGTTCTATATTGAATTAGGGGGGGAAAAAGGCAAGTACAAAATAAATAAAATATCTGGTGTCCAGTCACTGTGCCACACACAAGAATCAGATAAACACAACTATAAAACACTCTTTTTGAAATTAAAGGACTTAAGGGGGCAGCTAGGTGGCGCAGTGAATAGAGCACCGGCCCTGGAGTCAGGAGAACCTGAGTTCAAATCTGGCCTCAGACACTTAATACAAAAAACTAGCCGTGTGACCTTGGGCAAGTCACTTAACCCCAACTGCCCTCCAAAAAAAAAAAAAAAAGGACTTAAGGAATAGATGAGAGATTAATTTCTTATTTTTAGACTGTGCTAGCATAGTAAGAATGACAGCTTTACTGAAATTTATTTATAGATTCATTGCCGTTGCAATCAACCTCCCAGAGTTAATGTATAGAACTAGATAAAATAATAACAGAATTCTTCTAGATGAACAGAAGGTCAAAATAAAAGGAAATAAATAGTTGGTAGGAAGGGACCTTGTAGTACCAGATCTCAAAGTGGTTTAAAGCAAATAGAAAAGTGAATTAGTAGATCAGTTTCTTAGGCAAGATCCTGAGACAATTGAAAACAGTAGCATATTATTTGATAAATGCAAAGACACTAATTACTAAAGAACTCAATTTTCAACCAAAAAAAATGCTAGGAAAATTGGAAAGCAGTGTGTCAGAAATTAGATTTCTTATTATATCTCCTTCCATGTGCTGTCTAAGCTTGAAATGGATATATGACCTACATATTAAAGGTCATATCACAAACTAGAAGAGAAGAGAAAGACATAACTTTGACAACTACAGACGGGAAGGAATTAATGATGAAAGCGAACTTTCTGAATTTCTTTTCTGAAGTGTACTGTCTGGATGACCTTGTGCAAGTCATATGACCTCCTTAAGATGAAGAGTTTACTTTTTCTGTAAATGAGTAGTTTTGGCCAAATGGTATATCTGGTCCCTACCAGCTTTTGCTCTGTGATCCTGTGAGTAGATGAAAGACAATTCTGATGTTATAAAATTGAAGTTTTTGTTCAGACAGTATTAAAGCATTTATAATTAAAAGGGAAACAGTTAACTGTTTATTACAAAGTTTATTGCAAATTTCTCTGATAAAGATCTAATATCCAAGATATTTAGGGAATTTGTAAAAATATATGAAAATAAGCACTACTACCTTATTAATAGATAAATGTCAAATAGATAAATATAAACTGGAAATTTTCAAAAGAAGAAAGTAAAACTATTAACCAGATGAAAAAATACTCCCTATCAGTAATGTAAGAGAAATGTAATGTAATGTAATGTAAGAAAACTAAGCAACTCTTAGTTTCATATTCATCTGCTTGGCAGAAATGACTGAAAAGAAGGGTCATTGTTGGAGCGTGTATGGTCATAATAATGCATGATTAGTGGAATTTTGGATTGTTCTGGCCATTCTGAAAAACAGTTTAGAATTACACCCAAATAGTTACTAAACTGAATATACCAACTCTTTGACCTCACAACATTCCAAATAGCTCAAAAGAAAGTGAAAGGATTTGCCAGTATGTTAAAAAATAGTAATAGCAGGACTTTTTTTTTTTTTGGTAGCCACCACACCCAATTATATGTTCTTTCCCCTATTAGAAGTTAGTTCCTTGAGGTCTAAGGACAATCTTATTCTTTGCATTTGCGTCTTCACTGCTTATAAATTTCTGGCCCATAGTAAGTGCTTAATAAATCTTTTTCATTCAAAGAAATGGAAACAAATTGCTTGTGTAATTTTTAATCATTAACAGTTCCCTGTTAATCCCATAACAAATTATGTTATATGAATTAAATAAAATATTTTGTACTATAAGAAATGGTAAAAAGAGATGTATTCAGAGAAATACTTTGAAAGAGTTGCATCTCATTAATGTAATGACTTCAGAAGACTAGTGATAAGCATCCAGTTCCTTCTTCATTCATGCACAGCCACCACTTTTGTTCAGGGCCTCATCATCTCTTGCCTAGATTACTGTAATGACCTTAATTCATTTCACTACCTTAAATCATGCCTTACTGCATTCGCTGCCATTCATACAACTGATAAAGTGACTTTCCTAACATGCAAATCTGATCATATCACTTCCCTACTCAGTCAACTTCAGCAGTTCCCCATTTCCAGTAGAATAAAATAATGAACTCCTCTCTTTAGCTTTTTTTGTTGTTATGGTTCAGTCATGTCCAACTCTCTGTGACCTTATTTGGGAGAGATACTGGCAAAGATATTGGAGTGATTTGCCATTTCCTTCTCCAGCTCATTTTACAGATGAGGAAACCGAGACAGACAGGGTTATGTGACTTGCCCAGGGTCACACAGCTAGTAAATATCAGAGGCCAGATTTGCACGTAGGTCTTCTTGACTCCAGGCCTAGCATTCTATTTACTGAGCCACTTAGCAGCCCCCTCTTTAGCTTTTAAAATCCTTCAAAACCTGGCCCCAGCCAACCTAACTTTCCAGCCTAATTGTGCATTACTTCCTCTCCCACGCAGATTCAGCCAAGCTGGTCTTCTCTGTGAACCTCACATATGGCATTCTGTCTCATCTTAGAGCCTTAGTATTGATTATCTCCTATATATGAAAACCTCCTCTCCTCTACCTCATATAACCCCTTTCTTGCTTTAAGAAAGCTCAAGCATCATCTTCTATCTAAAGCAAACTGAACCTTCACACTTCTTTTCTTGTATTTAATTATACTTTTTATGTTTATTCTCTTTATATTTATTCCACATAGACTTATTTATATGCTTGGCTCACCTTATTAGAATGAAAATGCTTCTCAAATAGAGTTTGTTTCATTCTTTGTATTTGTTTCTCCAGTAGGGAGAGGAGCAGGGCCTGGCATGTAGTAGGTACTTTCTAAGTACTTACTGGCTGATTGTTTTTTGGCGTATAGACTAGAATTGAAAACTGAGACCTATGATTTCAGAGAGAACCAATATGAGAATTTGATTTACTAGACTATAGTTGTTGCTAGGGAGGGATTTTGGGGGAGTGAGGCGCTAAGGGGGAGATGGGGATGTCCAGGAGGAAAAGTTGTTAGGAGAAAAGAAGGAGAAGTATTGATACTAATGGAAAAAAAAATAAAGAAAAAGAAATGGACATTAATGAAACATTTAAAAATACTTGGAAGAGAGTCAAAGGAAATTCAAAAAAGGACACAGGTAAGTAGGGGAGTGTCAGAAATTACTGTGTGCTTTAAAATAAAAATAAGCTTTATTTTTTAAAAAGGCAAGTAGTTGCCTGCAGTTTAAAATATTTTTTTCTATATTTGCTATAGGTATAGAGATAGCCTTAATATTAGGGTGGCAGTAATAGCTAGATAGTGAAGTGGATAGAGCACCAGCCCTGAAGTCAGGAAAACCAATCATCCTGAGTTCAAATCTGACCTCGGACATTAAGTAGCTGTGTTACGCCGAGCAAATTACTTAACTCTGTTTGCCTCAGTTTCATCATCTATAAAATGACCTGAAGAAAGAAATGGCAAACCACTCCAAGTATCCTTGCCAAGAAAACCCCAAATGAGGATACGAAGAATTGGACACAACTGATGTGACTGAACAACAAGAAATGATGGAAGAACAGACATTTTTCAGAGTACTTTTCTGAAATGTTTTTAGACACCCTTTTTTCTACTTGACTCTAGCATGTTATACATATTGAAAAAATATATATATATACACACACACATATATATGTCTATACATACACACATATATTTTATAAAGTGGGTGGTCATTTCAGAAATGTATTCGTCATTTTCCTCTTCAAGCAATTTAAGGGTAGTTTTTAAAATGACTTTGTCTGTTAAGTGCTTAGCCAGACTGAATCTATTAGTGGCATGATGTCCTGATGATATTGGCAAACTATTAACTTTACTTTTTCCTTTCTCCTTTCTGATGACTCTAAAGAAACATACATTCTGCTTTTCTCTTTCAGATTGCTGAAGGATCTTAACTTTTCCCAAGAAGAGGTCCATAGTTTTATTGAGTAGTGAAGAGTTCCTGCAGGATCTTGCCAAATTTATGTAGCTTTTTCTGAGTGCTTGGATTTTTTATAAAGGAAACCTTTTTTTATACACATAATATAAGGTGACTACACGGCCAGTCTTATGGTTTCTTTAGTGATATGCAACCATCTTTTCAGTAACATCATTTGTCAGACTTTATCTTGGCATCTTGACTAATTTTACTACTACTGTTGGCTTTTCATCTGGGTAGTTCTTCATGGAGACAGTATTTATGGCTCTAGATGAAAAATGTTACCAGAATCACTTTTAAATGATTCACTGTTCTACTGTAAGCCCCTTAATATAAGTATTTTATGATTCATTATGTGGTAAATGGTCACTTTGATCACATTTCTATGCTGTAAAATGTCTTCTTAGCAATACAGTCTGAATTTTACATTGCACTGTTAACTCAGGAAATGATTACTTAGGTTCTTGTTATTAGTATTAAACCATGGAATGTTATGACTTATCAAATGACCCAAACAAGATTTTTTTATGTATATGACATTGATACAAAGTAGAATAAAATTCTATGTAGGTATTTTTTTAATCCCTGTTGGAAATGTGATGAATGTATCAAGGTTGGACCTCCAGCTCTAAAATCCAGTGCCCCTCTGTGTATAACTTTAGAGCTGGAAGAGACTCTACAAGTCATCAGATCCAACCTTTTCATTTTATAGATGAGGAAACTGAGACCCAGAGAAGTTAGAAGTAAATAATTTACCCAAGGTCACAAAGCTAGTTAGCATATGGCAGCCAGGGCTTAGAATACAGGTGTACCAACCCCTAGTTGAAAGCTGTAGCATCTAAGAAGAATTTAGGGAAAGAGACCTGTTTAGAATTTTAGATAAACCTGCATGAAAATGTTTGGTTGCATAACAGGGAAAAATAACCCGAGACAAATGATAATAAAAGAGATGTGTCACTTCTTTAACCAAAATCATGAAAAAATCTGGGCACACCAGGGCAGAGAATGTGAATGACTATATCAGCCAGAAAAAAAAAAAAGCATTTGAAAGGTTGTTCCATTAGGGGAGTGGTGATGAGAGGGCAGAGATAGAAGGGAAGAGGGCGTGAAGACTAGGGGTGAGTTAAGTTCTAATACTTTATTTTGACACTGGTTGGCTGTCTAGTTTTATAAAGAGCATTGTGTAACTACTTTGTTCTTTGCTTATTATCATTCTTCCCTTACCTCACAGTGTGGGTGTGAGCAGTTTGTTCTTTCTTCTCACAAATGTTTTAGAGTTCACCTGCTTCCATGGAAGGCATGCAAAAAAGGGCTGGCAGGGTAGCTAAAATGAAAGGAACACGGATTGGTGAGCATATTGAGGGCTGAGTAGTGAGGTCAGATAGCGGAAGTGACTTGGATTTTTTCAGGTTAGCTTTATGTAATATGTTGGATGTTGTTTTCATAGAGGCAAGGTAAAGTCTAAATTTATTTTATAAAATTTTGAAACTACATAACTGGTCCATACCTCATCTTGACTGAAAAGCCCTAAGTTGAAGAGGGATGGAAATGAATGAGATTTTGAGTTCTATTACTGGACCTGCCTCCAACTAGCTGTATGATATGTGACTTAAACTTCTTTGAACATTGTTTTTCCTCATCTATAAAATCAGGTTTTTTAAGGCCTCTTTCAGCTCTAAACTTAAGTTCAAATCTTCTAAAGCCCATAAAATTATTCTACATTTCAATGTGTCCAGAAAAGTCTTCCTCTACCTCTTTGTACCCCTCTGACTAAACTGATTTCTCCTAATTAAGCACTTAATTAAGCACCAGCATTATAATAAATAGTTGCTTATTCATTTGTGTTTTCTCTGTGTTAGGACTGGAACAATAGAATTTTCTTCCAGTGTTCATCCAAAATGTGTATTTCATCTACATTCTGGGACTATGTGGGCTAGCCTTGTATTTTAACCACCTCTTTGTTAACTTTTGTGCAATTTGTGACATTGATGTTCCATTCTATATATTCCTGGGCTTCCATGATACTAATCCCTCCTGGTTCTTCTCCTATCTGCCTGCTCCTTCCTAGACTCCTTTGAGGCTCCTCTTCCTAGTTCTATCCTTCTAACCTTCTTTTCTCTCTCTGTTTCCTCCTTTGATTGTCTCATATACTCTCTGTAGCTCCAATACCTCTTCACAGATGACTCACAAATCCCAGTCTCTCTCCTGCATTACCTGGCTTTCTCACATCCAGTGTAACTCTCACATGTCCAGAATGTGAAGTGAGAGGCACATTGTGCATTAGGCCTGGAGTCAAGAAGATCTGAGTTAATATCCAAACTTCAGAAATTTCTCAGCTGTGGGTGACTGTGGTCAAGTCACTTTCCCTCTGTCTGCCTCACTTTCCTCATTTGTAAAATGGAGATAATAATAGCACCTAACCACCAACCTCCCAAGAGTTATTACTCTCTCCCCATCCTAAACCCAGCCACGTCTGACTTCTATATTTTTGTTGTTGGCACCATCATCCCCTCAGTCACCAAACTCTGAAACTGAGGAGACATCCTTCTCTCACCCTTTTATATCATTTCCCTCACATCCAGTCAGTTAACAAATCCTATTGATTGTGCCATGATTATAGCTGTTCCATAGTTTTCGTATCAGCCTCACACTGCCGCTGCTCTAGCTCAGGTCTTCATCATGTCTTTTCTATGGTCTTAAGAGCTCTGTGCCTCTAGGCTCTTTCATCTCCAATCCATTCTACCCAGATGGTGCCCAGATATCTTTAGTATATAGTTCTCTGAACATGTTACATTACAAACATGTCAAGAATGTAGATTTCATTGGGGGAGGGAGTTCTTTCACAGCCCATCTATAACTTAGTTGAGCCTGGAACTCAAAGAGATTGATTGACTTGCCTATGGCTCCTAAGTGTCAGAGGCAAGATTTGAACCAGGACTTTGTGCCTCCAATTACCAGCCTCCATTCCATGCCATCTCTTGACCATGCCACTCCCTTTCTTGAAAAACTTAAGTGTCTCACTGTTTTCTTCACTGTAAAGAACAAAAGTCCTAAGCCAGGCTTTTAAGGACCTACTCTCTTCAGTATACCTTTCTAGCCTTATTTCACTCTTCCTTCATGCAGTCTGTATTTCAGATAACTAGATATTCCCTGACGTAATCCTCGATTTTCCCTGAACTTTCCACGTACTCATGCACATTCTCTTATCTCTGCATTATACTGATTGTTCCCTGTTCCTAAGACACATCGCCTCCTCAATTCTGACTCTTGCAATTGTTCTCTTCCTTCAGAGTGAGTGCTTCCAGGTACCATCTCTTCCATGAAAACTCCCCAGTCTTCCAGTTAGAAGGGATCTCTCCCTTCTCATATTTTCCTGAAAAGTTATCATCTTCCCCTTTTCCCTCATCCCTTTCTAACTTGTTACATACTTATTTACATACAAGTCATATTCTCTCATTAGTCTGTAAACCCCATGAGGGCAGGAATTATGGTTTGTTTTTTTAATCTCTGTATAGGCACTCAGCAGAGTGCCTGGCACATAGTGGGTGCTTAATAAAGGTTGGCTGAAGTGAATTTTAATTTAGACATGATTTTCCCCTCCTGCCTCCCTGCCTTGCATATATACTTCAGGATACAACTCTTTGGGGAACTTCACACCGTTTGGAAAAGTAAGAAGGAAGACTATTTCCAGAGGGCAATGGAAATCCGTTTTATGTAAAAAACAGATAAATCTTGAAGTTCCATGTGTTTTGCTGAAATATGTTTCTTTTGTAACTTTAATCAGATTAAAGAGAAGAAAATGCCTAATTTTGAGGAGGATTCATTTCCACAAACCAAAAAATTGCAGTGGTCACAGATTAGATCAACAGATACAATACAATTAGAAACATCACAGAATATTGTGTGTGCATTGAGTTGGCCTTGAAGTCTGGAAGAATAGGGTTTAAGGCAGGAGTTCATAACTTGGGGACCTCATATCCCAAAGAAGTCCGTTTATAGATTTCAAGAGGCCCATAAACTTGGATGAAGAACAAAATACTTTCACTTACAATGGAAACTTCATAGGTTTCCTTTGTAATCCTATGTATTCTATTTGATGCATTGATTGACATTTTGAGATTGGACCCATAGTTATCACCCCAATTGCCAAAGGAATTCATGACAAAAAAGGTTAAGAACCTCTTGTTTAAGTATTGTCTTTGATGCATTCAAGCTGTGTAATCATGGACAAGTAATTTACCTTACAGTATCTTTAAGATTTTGAATTCTAAGTTACTGCAGGAAGGAAATTCTGCTCAGGAGTTCACTACACTAATGAAATGAGGGCTGGGCAAAAGAAAAAGAGGGATCCAGTTACTGAAAATTCAAATAGATTTTTTAAACTTCTGGGAGCCAAGATGGCAGAGTAAGCAGTAAGTTGTTCTCACCCTCCCTTGTTTACTTTGAAAAACCCAAAGAATATTGCCCTAGGAAAAATTCTGGAATAGTGGAGCCAGCAGAAAGATGGGTTTAGGCAGTCTTTTAGCTCAGGAGGCTAGGGAGATTAACGGGAAAGGTCCCTCTTTCTGTGGCTGAAGGAGACCAATACAGGATGGGAGTCTCCTTATCTCAGCAGACCAACGGGAGATCCTGAGCTCCAATGTGGAGGAGCAGGCAAGCACCAACACCAGGTACATACCACCTCCATCTCAGCTGCAGGTAAACTACCAGACCACTATAATATCCAACTGCCAGCACCAAAGGCCTCAGCACAGAAAATCAATAGCCAGGCCCCTACCCCCCAGCATAAGAACTCTGGGACAGTGCTCCCTGGGCCCCAGAAGCAGAGATCAAATTTAAAAGCCAGAAAGAAGGCAAATAACATGAGGGAGAAGGACTAAAAGAAAAATCAGTGACGGGCAAAATAGAACTTGAAAGAATTCATTGACCACCTCTTCAAAAAGATCCCCAAAAGAAAACGCCTAGAAATGTTATTGCCAGGTTCCAGAACCCCCAGTTAAAGGAGAAAATATTACAGGCTGCCAAGAGAAAACAATTTGAATACTGTGGAAACACTATTAGGATAATCCAGGATCTGGTAGCTTCTACACTGAGAAATCGAAGGACCTGGAATATGATTTTAAAGATCAAGGGAGCTGGGATTAAAACAATGAATCACCTACCCAGAAAAATTGAGTATAATGTTCCAGGGGAAAATATGGTCATTCAATGAGGTGGAGGACTTTCAAGCATTCTTGCTGAAAAAACCAGAACTGCACAGAAAATTTGACAATCAAACACAAGAAGTATGAGAAGGTAAACATGGGAAAGAAATCATAAGGAACTTATCCAAGTTGAACTATTTACATGCCAATATGGAAAAACGATAATAGTAACTTGTGAAGCGTTTCTTAGTATGAGGATATGTGATGGGAATACGAATGTATATGTGTGTGTGTGTGTGTATAACACATATCTATATAGGCTATATATGCATATAAATACATATCTGAGCATGTGTGTATATGTGTACATAGAGTGTCCAGGATCAATTGAATATGAAGGGATGATACTTTAAAAGGAAATTTAGAAGAGGCAAGGGATAACTGTTACAACTTTACTTTCATTTACTCCCATTGAATTTGGCTTAGGAAAGGAATGACATAAGCTCTAAACTGGGTATCATGCCACACAGGAGAGTAGAGGGCATGGGGATGAGAGGCGGGATGACGGAGGGGATGGCAGGGTCTGGGAGAGGGTTGCTGGAAGCACACACTTCAGTAAAGGGACAGGGACAGGGTAGAGAACAGAACAAGGGGGGGCAGGATAGGAAGGAGGGACATATGATCAGACTGTCACAATATGTCCACTGTGAAGATGT
>CM053593.1:247264332-247286433 GCA_028646575.1 Pseudocheirus occidentalis | reverse complement strand
CGCCTTGTTCTGTTCTCTACCCTGTCCCTGTCCGTTTACTGAAGTGTGTGCTTCCAGCATCCCTCCCCCAGACACTGCCCTCCCTTCTGTCACCCCCCCCTCTCATCCCCATGCCCCCTCCTCTCCTGTGTGATGTGATGCCCAGTTTAGAGTTTATATTTGGCGCTTTTCTTGGCAGAGATACTGGAGTGATTTGCCATTTCTTCTCAGTTCATTTTACAGATGAGGAACTGAGGCAAACAGGGTTAAGTGACTTGTCCAGGATCACACAATGTCTGTCCTTTAGGCTCATGAAAAATTCTCTGAAAGCTTAATTTCTCACCTCTTGTTTTCCATCTTCTTGTAACTACTACTCTGCATCTGTTCAGTTTCCCTAGGAAACAATAATATAATTAATGTCTTTATTTTTATTTCTTTTTTCCCAGAGTCAAAAACTTATTTAAGCACCTATTGTAAGTGCATATAGTATCAGCTTTTCATCTTTATCTTTTCTATTTTGCTGTGTGCTTGTTCTAGCCAGTGGGTTATATGACTGAACAGACTACTGATTTTGAAATGAAAGCTATACATATAACCTATCCTTTCCGGTCTGTTAGAGTTGGTTTCTTTTTGTATCTGTCCTGTTGTTTGGTACTCACCAGATCCAGGGCCTTCCAAATCTCTTTATGAAGAAAGCATTCATGACAACTGTTGGGAAAATTGGAAGGAAGTTTGTCAGAATTTAGATTGAGGCAAAAATTTTATACCATATCCTACAATAAACTCCAAGAAGATGTGTGATTTAAATACAAAAGGTTGTATCATTAAAAATTAGAGGAAGACAGAAGGACGCATCTTTCAAGTCTATGGCCAGTGGAAAAATTCTTAACCAAGCAAGAGAAAATTGGAAGGAAGTTTATCAGAATTTAGATTGAGGCAAACATTTTATACTATATCCTACAATAAACTCCAAGAAGATGTGTGATTTAAATACAAAAGGTTGTATCATTAAAATTAGAGGAAGATGGAAGGACGTATCTTTCAAGTCTATGGCCAGTGGCAAAATTCTTAATCAAGCAAGGGATAAAAACAAGTCATAGTGCAAAACAGACAAGCTTGAGTAAATTACATTTTAAAGCTTTTAAATAAATACAGATAGAATAAGAGATGGAGAAAAATCTTTGCACAAAGCATATTTAATTTTTAAAATCTGATTTCTAGTATGCACACATATACATATGCAACGAATGCACATGCGCACACAGACACAGACACACACACAGACACACACACACACACACACACACACACACACACACACACCTTAGAGCTATTGTCCAAAGGATGTGAGCAAACACTGGAAGAATTGCAAACTATCAACAGCCACATAGATAAAATGTTCCTAATCACTAAGAAGAATAATATAATTTTTTTAAATATAAGGTTTTACCTCGTACAAAAAAAAAACAAACCAAACCTGGCAAAAATGATAAAAGAAAGAATCTGTAAATGTTTAAGTGGCTGTGGGAAGTCAGGTATACAGATGATATACTATTGAATGAATTGGCCTAATCATTTTGGGAAACAATTTGGAATATGTAAGAAAAGTTACCTAATTGTTTATACCCTTTAACCCAATGATCTCTTTTGTAAGTAATTATCCCAAGGAAGAAAAAAAAAGTTTTCTATTTACCAAAATATTCATAATTATACTTTATGTAGTAACAAAAATAGAAACAAAGCAAGTTTCTGGTGGTTAAGAAATGGTTCCAAATCGTGTTATATGAATGCAATGGAATATTATTGTAGCTCAAAAAACAATGAATACAAGGAATTTAAAGAAACTTGAGGAAACTGAACTGATGAAGAGTGAAGAAAGCAGAATCAAGTAGTACAATATGGACAATAACTATGAAAATGGAAATTTAAACAGCATGAAAAGGCCACCGTACTCAGATTCAATGCTATAATAATATTGACTTCAAAAGACATATGATGAAATATCCCTTTCTCTTCTTCATGGAGAAGGAGTTAGAGAGATCCATGGATGAAAAATGTGACACAAACAAATGTGGTTATGTCACTTTATTTGATTTTTTTTATTACAAAGAAGATTATGAAGGAAGAAAGGCACAGTGAGTAACTACTGTGAGGCAAAAAAAACTATAAAAACATCAATGAAACATTTTAAAATTATTCATGAAATATAGATATATTTGAGTTAATTTCTTAATCCTGAGCCCTATTTTCCAACATAGCATTTATTACTTTCCCTATTTCCACCTTCACAATGATGTCCTCAGTTGTCAAGGTATGTTTTTACTTAGTCTGGAGCATGTTGTTAATTTATCCATAAAATTTTTCTACTTCATCCTCTGCAAAAGATGTTAGTATATAAACTATAATTATTTTGATGGTGTTTTGTTTGCTTAAACTCAGTACTGGAATGCAAGATGATTCAGAGTTCCAGGAAATAATGCTGCTTCTTGCCATTGAGCACAAGATGAAATGAATTCTGCTAATGCCTTTCTTATATATTTCTATATCATATCACATATATCTATGTAACTTGCATGTCAAAGACTCCCTCCTGACACAAAGGGCCTGGATAAACTTTGAGGATCTCTCATTGTCCAGCACAGCAGTCCTCAGCCTCTTTTGCCCTCAGAAACCCTTTACTCTCTTAAAAATTATTGAGGAGCCACCCCTTAAAGAGCTTTTGTTTGTATGGGTTATATCTATCAGAATTTATTGCATTAGAAATTACAATATTAATATTCTTAGGAAAACAGTTTAGACCCCCTGGAGGTTCACAGACTCCACTTTGACAGCTGATGTTCTACCTTATTTCCATAACCGATATCATCTGGAAACTTTTGATCAAGGGTAATCATCAGCTTTCCATAAAAGCAGACAGACTCATAAGGCTCAAGTAATAAACAGTTTTATGTGCATGTTAATGGAAATAGAGAGGCCTTGCATCTGAACCAATAGGAAATTGATTCCCTATACTGAATGAATGTTGTCACATAAGCCTGTACAGTCTTCTATCTATAAAGACAGTCTCACTACCCAGCACTGCCTGGGTTGTGCTCTAGATGGGCCCAGTAGGTGTTAGTTTTCTGTATCAATGTTTCTTTCCAGGGCTTCCCCGTCTGTACCATATTGCTTGCTTCTGGCAGCTCTCAGGTGTTGTCACTCTCAACAGGTCTGTTATTCATGCATGTGCCTACTCACTGGCCCAATCCAGAGCTCTGGAGAACTTCTTTTCAGATGGAGAGTGGAAAGAGGGTCAGAGAGGGGGAGGAAGGGACTAGCCACCTTGCCAGCAGTACTGTCCTTCATACAGCCTGATTCTTGCCATTCACTGAGACAATTTTAATTCCATAAAGGTTCACGGTGAGTCATTATCATTTCTCTCTTCTCTCAGTCAACATCCAAGTCCTTTGTATCAGGAGGGAACCCCTGATGCTAAGATTTCATAAATATATGTGGTAAGATACAGAAATGTATAAGAAAGGCATTAGCAGAATTCATTTCATCTTGTACCCAGTGGCAAAAAGCAGCATTATTTCCTGGATCCATGGGTCATCTTGCATTCTGGTACTCATGATGAATGAATGCAGACTCAACATAATGAAATTTGTCATAGCTTATGTACTAACAAGTTCATATCAGCACTTTCAACAGGTCTCAGGGTTCAAGTGAGAAGCCCTGATCTTCCCACAATTGTTTTTGTGGAGACAAGAACTGAAACTTCAGGAGAGAAGAGCCAGCTGGGCCCAATCTACTACACATCGCCATTAAAAAAAAACATATTCTTTATATACTTTAAGATGCTTTAGTAGCCATGCTTATTTACAGAGATCACTAGAGAAGAGCTTTAAAAAAACAAACAAAAAAAACCCAAGTCTGCTTCAGATGTTCTCAGAAGAAACCCTGAGTAGGAGCACAAGCCAATAAGAATGGTTATTGAAAAGTTTCCAGTTTTCCAATGAAGAAATCAAAACAATTTATAGTCACATGAAAAAAAATGCTCTATATCATTAATGATTAGAGAAATGCAAATTAAAACAACCTTGAAGATCTCATTTTACATCTACCAGACTGGCTAACATGATTGAAGGGGAAAGCAACAAATGTTGTAGGGAATGTGTGTAATGCCAATGCAATACCCATAACAGCTGCTATGAATATGCATGTGTATTTCTAGAGTAAATTTGCAAAATATAAATAAGTTTCTTCCTCAAAGGCAAAACCAAAATATGTATTTGGGACGTCATTAGACTACCGGGAGTTAAGATTAAACAGGGTACTTATCACTAATACAGGGAGTGCTGACATCTTAAACCTTCTTTCTGTCAGGCTTCCCCACAAAAACAAGTTCTCCTGGACAAATTCCTTCCTCAGCCCACTCTGTGCTCTGCTCTCTGGGCAAAACTCCTCCCACACTGAGCTCCATGTGACTCAGGTTCTGTGTGACAGGCCTATTAATGAGCAGGGAAGATCTTCAAATTCCTTTAACATTACAATATAGAAAAAAAAATGGGACACATTCATTGTCGGTGGAACTGATCTAACCATTTTGGAGAGCAATCTGGAATTATGCCCAGAGAGTAATTAAACTACCTTTACTCTTTGACCCAGAAACAGCACTACTTGGTCTATTTCCAAAGATGATTAGGGGAAAAGGAAAAAAAAATCTACATGTTCTAAAATGTTTAAAGCAGTTCTCACTGTGATGAACTAGAAATTACAGGGAGGCACATCAACTGAGGAATGGTTGAACAAGTTGTGGCATATATATATACCTATTTGTGTCTAATGGTAGACATTTCTGAAAGGAGAGGAGGGAAGGAAGAAAAAAAGAAAAAAAGAAATTTACCTTACAATTTTGTTGCATATTTGAAAAGAATAGTAAGTTTTGCACTGTAGATTTGTAGTTCCATGCCCAGTCATCCTTTTTCTTGTACTATGTTACGAAAATGCTTGTTTTATTATATAAATTATACAATAAAAACAAAACAAAATAAAATAAAATAAAAAGAGAAGTCTCCAAGATAAGAAACTGAGTTTTTACATGAACCCAGAGATACTTAGAGTCAGAGGTTATAACAAATCATTGCACATAATTAGTAGGGGCATGGAGTCATCATGGAAAGAGAACAGGCAAAAGAAAAAGAGTCATGAAGAACTGAGTTTTAAGTTTGCCTCTGACACTCACTAGTGACTTTCTGCAAGTTTCTCAACCTCTAGGTGCTTCACTTGCCTCAATTGTCAAAAGGGAAATTGGACTTGATGTCAAATCTATGATCCTGGGAATATATGTGTTTGGTATATTCATAACTTCCATTTTTCTATTCTTATCATCTTTGCATTGCATGCACTCAATACTGCAGTAATTTATATTTCACAGCCAGGGATCTAGCATAAAAAATAATTTCTGTGTAATTTCAAGACTATGTGTTATCTGGACTCAGAGTAAGAGGGCTCACAGCTCAGAGCAGCAGTTTAATAATTCAGATTTTTAAATCCAACCATGAGAGCTGGCAAGGAACGCTTAAAGACATGACTTGAGAGAGGCACATAATTATAATTTTCCAAGCTGCCACCTCTTGAGAAAAAAATGTAGAAGAAAATATGGCATATTGGGCACCTTGCCTGCATGTTAAAGCCCGGAAGCAAGATCTAACACAGAAAATCCATTATATTTTAATGCAGATTTCCTGCAAAACCCTGCAGCACAAGAATGAAAAGCATCTATTAGGTGTTCTGTAAGAAGCATCTTTCAAACAGTTTCCAGGATAAATGGGAATCTGTACACATGCAAAGCATTATAAAATATACTAAATTAACTAAGGTGAAGTTTTAAAAATTCATGTGTTCCATAGCATGTGTTTCTGGGGGACAGCTCCCAGCTAGAATCCACTATTCTGTGTTTGCTTGCAGCCAGCTCAGCACACCTTATGGAGGTAGATGCTGACCCTTGCCATATGCATATGTATAAACATTTAGACAAACCTCTGCATTCATTAATCCCCATCAGTCAATGGCTTAGATTGTTAGAAATTATTAATCATTTAAGATATAAAATAACTGTGCTTCAATTTAGAGGTTGGGTTAGTAAAAAAAAACTATAGAAAAATATTAATTTGGGATCATGTATATTTTATAATATTTACAAATAATATTATACAATGTATTTGTAGACACCATTTGCATGTACAGATATATGTGTCTGCACTAATGGACTTCTCTAATTTCTCATACTGACATGGAGGTGACCTTAAGTTTTCTAGGACCTAGTTTGAATTTTAAGCTCTAGCAGTTCCTACCAAGCTGGAAAAGCATTGTTTATGGGTTCAAGGATGGTCTGTCATCTGAGAACCAGCTTGACTAAGGTAGGAAAAGCTTGGCATCTGGCTGTCAGCAAGATAATATATTTTGGGGGTGAAATAAATGTCAAAGCCTGTGTACCAAGTCATAGAGGGGTTGCAATGTGTATTGTTCACAGGATTATCTATGTTAAAACAAAGAGCAGATTTCTTTGTAGTTCTTTTATGTTTTTTTTAATTTTGAACTTTATAATTAACACCAAATAAAATGAGCATTTCCATATACATAGTAGAACAAAAGAAAAAAATTATATGTAAAATAGGGCATGTCTATAGTGTAGAGCTTGCTTTTCTTTTAAAATTTATAATAAATTCAACATGTAACTTTGAAGGCTGTTCTTGGCTGTGATTTCTTCTGGCATTTTTATGGGTTTTTTTTCTGTATGTGTTTTTTAATGCTTCAATGACCCTTTTATTTTTCTTTCTCTTTTTTTGGTAGCCTTATCTTTACCCATCCCACCTTCCTCCCCATACCATTAAAAGCACCACCATCAAAGCCTTTATAACAAATACTTATAATCAAGCAAGATAAATGTCCACAGGGACCATGACCAAAAATGTATGTCTCATTTTGCATTGTGAGTCTATCACCCTGTGTTAGGAAATAAATTATATGCTTCATACTTGGTACTTTGAAGTTGTGGTTATTAATTACATGGATTATTGTTAATTCTTTCCAAGTGATTTTTAATTACAATGTTGTATTCCAACTCTGGTCATTTCACTCTGCATCAGTAATATAAGTCATGCTAGGTTTCCCAAAAACTATCCTTTTTCTTATGGTGCAATAATATTCTATTATCTTTATATACCATGATTTGTCCAATCGTTCCCTAGTTGGTTGGTATCCCCTTAATATCTGTTCTTTGTCACCACAAAAAGAGTTGCTATACAAAATTTTGTATATATGGATCTTTTTCCTTTCTTTGATCCCTTTGATAAGTCTAGGAGTGCTATAGTTACTTCAAATGGAATGAAGAATTTAGTGACTTTTGGGATATTGCTCCAAATGGCTTTCTAGAATGACTGGATAAATTCACAGCTCCATCAATAGAGAATTAATATTCCTATTTTCTCACAACCCCTCTAACAAGTGCCATTTTTCTTTTTTAAATCATTTTTTTCCAATCTGATGGATGAGAAGTAAAATGTCATAATTGCCTTGGTTTCCATTTCACTAATTTTTGGGGGCTTGGAGCATTTTTTGGTACGATCATTAGCAGTTAGGATTTTTTTTTAAAACTGCCTTTTCATATCTTTTGACCATTTATTGTTTGGGAAATGGCTTTTGTTCTTCAAAATTTGAATCAATTCCTTAGATATCTTGGATATCAGGCCTTAATTGTAGAAACTTGCTACAAAGCATTCCCCCCTTTTTTTTTTTCTCTTTTCCATTTAATTATTTTCCTTTGTTACAGTTCTTTTTCGTGATTTTCTGAAATTCTCTATAGGGGATCTACTCAGGATGCTACCCATCATCACATGTTCCAATTAATGACACAATTGGTTAAACACAACTCTTAATATCAGTCTACTGTATAGAGAACTGTAACCCCTACTTTGAAGACCACTACACTTTGGTTCTTTGAGTATTTTGTGGGTGTCAGTGCAATACCCAGACTGACTAGTTATTGTCTTTCATTCTTGTTTTTCCAGTTGTACATATTCTGGTTGTCTTTTATGCCAACTGTTATTCATAAGTCATCTTTGTTAATATGTTGTATCCAATTTACCGTGATCACACATCTTTCTATTACCATTTTCAAGAACCTACAATTTTGAATTTTATGAGCTCATAATGTTCTATGATTTCTAATCATGTAGCATCACTCAGAGAAGTAGAAGTTTAATTGTGATTTCTTTGATATAAGGTACTCCTGGTGAGAAAACTCCCACTGCCAGTGCAGATCAATAATTGTTTGGTATCCTAGAGGGTTGCCTGGGGGAACTGAGAGGTTCCATGAGAGGCCTTGCCTTACACAGTCAATAGATATAGGAAGTGGGGACTTGACCCTGAAGCCAGCTTCTATCCACTATTCCAAGCTACCTCTCCATTGGGAGAATACTGATGCTAAAAAGATAGGTTGGGGAGACACTGAACAAGTTGTAGTATATGATTGTGATTGAATACGACTGTTCTATAAGAAATAATAAGCTTGATGATCTTAGATATGGATAGACCTGCACGACATAATGAAGAGTAAAATGAGAAGAGCCAAGAAAATGCTGTATATAGTAATAGCAATATTGTTTCAAGAACAAGTTTGAGCAAATAAGTCATTTTGACTATTATAAAATAACCCAAATTAACTACAAAGGACCTATGAGGGAAGATGCCATCTGCATCCAGAGAAAAATCTGATAAATAGAAGTATGTATAGAATAATTTATATATGTGTATACATATAAATACACTCATACATGTTTGTGTGTAATGGTAGCCATCTGTGTGGTAAGAAGAAAAAAAGGCAAAAAAATGACATAATTCTTATCTTTTGTATGTTCAAAAGGAATAGCAAATTGTACATAATACATTGGTAGTTTCATGTGCAATCATGTTTTTTTATTATATTAGGTTATAGAAATGCTTGTTTTATTCCAGAAATTTAAAATTAAAAATTAATTTTTTAAAAAGATAGGTTTGGGGGTCAGGGAGCAGTATGGAATCATTGAAAAAAATCTCACAATTTCCCAAATTAGTACTCCAACCTCCTCCTCCTAGCCAAATCTATGGATGGTCCACCAAGAGACCCTAGTCCTGGGATCTGTGCGTGACCTTAACCCAGTTGCCTAACTTCTCTGAACCTCAATTTCTTCAAATCTAAAAGTGGAGACAATAATAGTTATACTCCTTACATTGGAGGGTTTTGAGGAGTAGATGAGGTAATAAATAAGAAGTGATTTGTAAAGTGCATTTTGCTGTACAAACAGAAGTTTTGGATCAATAGAAAAAAATCCACTGGTTTTCTGGTATCTGAGAACCTGGAGATCAAATCCCACTTCATGTGCTTATGACTTAAATGACCATTGGCAAGTCCTATCCTTTCTAGGACTCATTCTCTCATTCTCTTCATCTATAAAACAAGGCAGTATTCGAGGCCAGATCTAACTCAAGCCAGTCCAGTGGTTCAGACTCTGGTTTAGAATGAAATGGAACATTCATGGACCATATAACATTAGATTAAAAAAAAATTACTTAACAATGGAAAGGAAATTCAATAAGAATATGACACTGATTTAGATGGGCATAATTTCCCTCTGCCTCTTTGCTTATCAGGCAGCAGGGCCATGTCAGAAAGACCTATTAACTAAGAAATAAGTAGAGATTTTGTAAACCTCAGAAGCACTGACTCCTCACTCCGGAAGACTGGAAAGCCATGTGAACCATTATAGCCCCAGTCCTACTGACCAATTAACACTCAAGGACAGCTTCTTTGCCTATTTAAGGAAAACTGCAGCCTACATGAAACAAATTTTGTGACAACAGATTTGGAGTTGATCATTCCTAAGTCTCTTCCAGGTCTAATCTTATAATTTTATATTTCTTGAGGTATCATAAAAAATTCATATAACATGGAAGTTCCTAAGATGTGAAGAGACCATAAATGTGCAGTTTGATACAAAGCTTTCTTCTGGTTTCTGTGCTAGTCCCTCCAGGCATTTTTCCTGCTTCTTTGACTATACTTTTCCAGTTTTCTCCACTGGGTCTTATTTTCCTCCTCCTGTTTTATTTGGTCTTTTTTTCCCTGAGTATCTCCCTCCTCCTCACTGCCCCCCCAATATAAAATCCATGTAATATATAAGCATAGTCCAACATAACCAAAAATGTATGTCTCATTCTGCATATTAGTCCACCACCTGTCTATCATGAGGTGGATAGAATTCTTTATTACCAGTCCTCTGGAATCACAATTGATCATTGTGTTGGGCAGAGTTCTTAAGCCTTTCAGAATTGTTCATTTTTACAGTATTGATGTTACAGTATAAATTGTTCTCCAGGTTCTGTTCACTTTACTCTGTGTTAGTTCATGCAAATCTTTTAAGGTTTCTCTGGAACTGCCATTTCTCACAGCATAAGAATATTCCATTACATTCCTATATTGTTGTTCAGTTGTTTCAGTCATGCCCAACTCTATAACACCATTTGGAGTTTTCTTGGCAAAGATACTAGAGTAGTTTGCTATTTCCTTCTCCAGCTCATTTTATAGATGAGGAAATTGAGGCAAGCAGGGTTAAGTGACTTGCACAGGGTCACACAACTAGCATCTGAGACCACATTTGAACTCAGGTCTTCCTGACTACAAGCCGAACATTCTGTCCACTGCGCCACCTAGCTGCACAGTACCACAATTTGTTCGGTCATTCCCTGAATGATGGGTTTCCCAGTTCTTTGCCACAATAAAAAAGTTGCTAAAAATATTTTTGTGCTTTTAGAAGAAAGAAGTGTCCATACTTGTTGTATACTCGGGTTGGGGTAGAGAATTTCACCCTTCTTTGGTGGCTCTTCAAGCACTGTAGGGTTTCTTGCACAGCAGCTGTATCTATTCTCATCTTAGTCCAATTGCAGCCTAGTTAAAACTCTAGGTCACAGTGGCATTCTGTTAAAAAAAAAAGCTATCTTCTAGTTTAATAACTTCCTATAGAACCTTTGGTTAACATTGTACATAAAACACACACACACACACACACACATATATAAAATGTATGTATGTATGCCTTTATGTGTATGTTTTTATGGACATTTTGGAAAAAAACCCAACTTTAGGGTAGAGAATACCACTAAGCAGATTGTTTCATCTCAGAATTTTCCATAGCCTGCTCATGACTTGTATTTTGCTTTTATGCCAACAGTCATTTGCTTTTGCCGATCCTCAATTAAATATTTACAAAGATACATTCTGCCCATCTTGAATCTGTACATTAATTTTAAATTTTGACGTGTCTTAATGAGCTTACATCTTCCCAATTATTATTAAGACTTTACTGTAAAAGATCCAAGCTGAACTTCTTTGAGTTTTGATATCATATCTTTGATATGTCCTGAAGCAGGACTCTTAAGCATCTGTAACTCAGAACCAGGGGATATAAGAGTTCACTTTATCTCACTGCTCTCCAGGAAGCAAATGTTCCAAATATCAGACATGCTGGTAGCAAATGCTTCCCAGTTGTCTCAACCAACGCCTAATCTTTACATAAAGGTTAGCAATTGACAGGGTTTGTCCCCCCCCCCCTTTTTTAATGTTAGGGACCAGATTCTCAGAACTATTTTTATTTTCAAAGACACCCATGGGAAAAAAAAAAAACATTCCCAGAGAACTTAAAACCATGGACTTCATGTTGATAATGGTCACCTGGTTGCTTAATGATCTTTGCTCTATGAAATTCCGAGTATCTGCTTCTCATCTCATCTCATCTCAGATCAAAATGCAAAATGGGTCCATATGAGTCTATGTATTTCATTTTTAAAAGCATCTTTCTGCACTTTGAAATACAGCATGAGAGACAGTGGAAGCTGCAGGCCCAGAGACGAGGCAGTCCAGTCCAGAGCTGGTAAACACTGATACTTCCCACGTCTTCAAAAGTAAACAAGAGAACCCGAGGGCCATTGGAGACCAGCCTCTGAGTGCTAATGAAAACACCCCCCAGGGTCCCCTGAGGTATGTAACAGGGGAGTGTGAGTCACACATTGTACCTGGGAAAATACAGGGCTCCCACATAACCAGGGTGGGGAGAAACAAGGCTGCCTCTCCATTTGATTGGCAGTGAGGCAGTTTTAAGGGAGCCGACAGGTTAAAAATTTAGTCTTTGAGTAAATAAGCTAGTCTATTGAACTGATTCTCTTTAGGTCTGATTTATGAAAATATATTATTTGGAATATTAGCTTGTAAAGGATGAAGTACTGTTTAGCAATTGCTTAAAAGCAGGCAGGAGCTCAGAACACCTGGGTTCTGTTCCCAGATCTACCTCAATCTCAGCACTACTAGACTGTCATGTTGTCATACGCTCTTCTGTCTCCCAGAAAAAATTACTTTGCTCTCTGTCTCTGTGTCTCTCCATCACCTCTTTCTCTCTGTCTCCTCTCTCTGTGTCTTTCTCTTTATTTCTCTATGTCTCTGTTTCCTCTCTGTCTCTATTTCTCTCTCTGTCTCTTTTTCTGTCACTGTTTCTGTCTCTCTTTGTCTCTGTCTCTCTGTCTCTGTCTCTTTATTTCTCTCTCTCTCTGTCTCTCTCTGTCTCTCTCTGTCTCTCTCTCTCTCTCTCATATGAACATAAATACATAAATTTCTTGTTGTTTGATCATTCAGATGTGTCTGACTCTATGTGACCCCATAAACAAAGTCCATGGTGTTTTCTTGGCAAAAATACTAAAGTCGTTTACCATTTCCTTTTCCAGTGTATCTCCATTTTACAGATGAGGAGCCAAAGTAAACAGCCAGTAAGTGACTTACCCAGGATCACACAGCTATTAAGTGTCTAAGGCTAGATTAGAACTCAGATCTTCCTTATTCCAGGCTTGGTGCTCGATGCACTGCATCACCTAGCTGTCCTTATGTACAGATGCATGTACATATGCATAGATATACATATGAAATACTTATTTGTATCTCAGAATATATAATTTACTTGTTTCTGTATTTGTTATTTCATGTCCCCTACCCCACCCCTAGGATAATGTATGATCACTGAAGGCAGATAAGGAAGATCTAATTTTTTTTTCTTTGCAGCAATGAGCAAATAGAAAGTGCTTAATAAATATTGAATCTCCAACCCTCTTCACCAAACACTGCTGTATTCCTCCTAGGCTTACTAGATGGAAGGCACTTTTCAAGCACTCTTGGCATAACTCCAAGGATTATCTTTTATTTCATTTTCTAAAATTAGTGATGATTTGGAGAACAGTTGGAAGAAAAAGCAGGGAATTGAACCAGGGCCATCTCAAAGTTCTGTCCGTCTCTGAGGGTTTGTGACACACTGTAACCTAACAGCAGGGGAAGTAAGCGCTGCCCATGCCAGACAGGTATCTTTGTCTCTTACTCTTTTTCAAAGCACTTTAAATACCCTGACTATCAAAGGCACATTTCAGGGAAACCTAGATTCAGTTCTTCTTAGGTTACATAAGTGTTTCTTCTTCAACTTTCACACTAAATCTATATTATGATATTTGGGCGAGTGAGATGACATTTTATTTAAAAAAAGGGCATCTTTGTTCTATTGTATACTACTGAAATCCATCTCTATTCTTTTAACTTAAATAATGTTGTATGTGCTAATTAACAATCTACTGTGATTATTATTGTGGCTTAGGTATTGGATTTCTCCTCTTCCCCCACAGAATCAAAATATTCAGAACCAGAAGGAACCTTAGAGATTATCTGGTAATGTTGTAGCTGTGGCTGTTTAGTTGATTTAATCACTTCCAACTCTCCATGACCCCATTTGGGGTTTTCCTGGCAAAGATACTGGAGTGGTTTGCCATTTCCTTCTCCAGCTCATTTTACAGATGAGGAAACTGAGGCAAACAGGGTTATGTGACTTGCTCAGGGTCACACAGCTAATGTCTGAGTCCAGACTTGAACTCCAGAAGATGTGTCTCCCTGACTCCAGACCCAGCGCTCTATCTACTGTGCCACCTAGCTGCCCCATCTAGTCATAGGACCATTGTATTATAAGATCAAACATCTGGATGTATAAAAGACCTTAGAGGCCAGATAGTCAAATCCCCTAATTTCACAGATGGGAAAAGTAAAGATCAGAGGGAGTGAATTGAACAGGATCACATGATTAATAAGTAGCAAAGTCAGAATTTGAACCCAGATCTTCTCATTCCAAATCCAGTATTCTTTCCACTACATTTTGTTTCATTTTGTTTTGTTTTTAATGTTTCAATGTTGAGGGTCTGAATTGAAGCAATGGCTTCCTATTGCCCACATTGACTCAAATTGGCTAACACAGCTCTCTAAAGTTATTTGGTCACTCAACCCATCAGTAAAAAAATTTTGCATGTGGACCTTCTAATATCTGCATATTTATGTAAATGTATATATGTACTAATAACTGTAAATATAATAAATGTTACACATTAGACATTTTTAAAAGGATAATCTGAAGATGAAATAATATTTGATCCCTGAGTCAATAGGGAACTACTGGAGTTTCTCAAGTAGGGTAGAGACATAATCAGGTTTGCTCATTAAGAAAACCACACATTGGAGAGAGGAGAGGCTTGAAACAGGAAGACCAATTGGAAGGCCATTACAATACCCTAGAGCAGAAGGGATAAGGTGTATAAAAGGACTGAACTAGGACGGTAGTCACATGAATAAAAAAAAAAGAGCCTGCACTTAGTACAGTGCCTGGCACATAGTAGGCATTAATCAATGATTATTGATTGATTGATTAACAGATTATTGATTAACAGATGTGAAGGTATAGAATGTGATGCAAACCTTGGGCACTGATGTGTGGAAGAGGACAGTAAAAGTATGAGGATAATTGAAAACTTTGAACCTGGGTGCCTAGAAAGATAGTGGTGTTCTTGACAGAAAAAGAGAAGTCTGGAAACCAGGTGGGTTTGGGGGTCTCGGGGGAGAGAAATCTGTTAGCCACTCATGCCTACTCATCCTGAGCAACTAACTCCTTTGCAAATTTGCTCACCAGTCATTATCCCATCCCAATCTTTAAGGAACTACCTGTTACAAAAATGTGGTAGAAAAAAGAAGGGTAAGGGTATGCTGGGGGAAGGGGTGTGCCATTTATGGGACCTGTGGCATTCCTATGGCACCTGTTAAAAGGTGCTGCTGTGGGTACTTCAGTAGATTAGGTTACAAATTCCTTGAGGAAGAGGTTAGTGGGAACAGGAGAGCACTGGCAAAAAAAGGGTGGATGAGTTTGTGTTGGAGACAAGATCCACACCTGACTGTCAGTGGGATGGTGGGATGCAACCAGGAGTATGTGGTTTAACAACCTGCTCTCCAGAAAAAGAGAGTACATGCACAACACACTTTTAAGTTATTATTAATATTTTATCAATGGCTTTCTTAAGTCTAGACTGTAGACAATCAATAACACAATAGTTGATTTGTAGCATTTGATGATTTATGTATTTGTTCACATTGAACATTTAACAATCGTCTGGAGAGAGTCTGTACAAACTGGCAGGATTCAGCTCTTCCCACCCTATGACTGGTTCATCACATACCATTGGGGTGAGGCCATAGATCTCCCATAGAGTCCCAGTCCCTACTTTGGGGACCATTACTCTATATTGCTCTTATCTTCTCGATATCTGGCAGAAGTAATGTCTGACGTTGGAGCAAGAGAATTGTATCCCTCATTACAATTTTTTTATCATTTCCTTATTGTATCCCAATTACACTTGCTGGGGTCTCCACATTCAACGTCAATCAAGGACTAATTTGTTTAGTCCTTGAACTTGAAATTATCCTTCTGAAGACACTTTTTATAAAAATGGCAACTACAAAGTATATGGTGAGACACAGATGTCTAAAATGTATTATTCATTATTGACTTGATCATCTCTGATCTTCATTATTACTGTTATTATTTGTGTATTTCAAGTGTTCATTGCTTGGAATTCTTTATTTAATTGGGATTCAGCAGGTGTAGACCATCTACACATAAATCACAGTAAAACATTCAAGAAAAAACAGCAAAACCTTCTCAGAGAACCCAGAATCCTGAACTGTAATAATAATAATAATTAGCATTTATAATATGCATCAAATTTTGCAAAGCTTCTCGTAATACCATGTGAGCCTCATCATAAAAAAGTGAAATAGAATAGAAATCATTACGTCTGTTTTATAGGTGAAAAAGGCACTTAACAAATGTGTATTGGTTAACTGACTGACATCATGCGAAAACACTCTTAGGCTACTTCTATCTAATTTGGGAAAACTTATGCAGAGGTTTTGTAACTCTTGTAGGATCTTTCATGCCAATGTAGGTAAAACCTCTATCATCTTTCTATGACCTATAGAATTTTGCTTTAATAGCTGAGAAATTCTGACCAAGGAGATAGCTGCTTATTCAATTAACAATTTTCCATTTTGCTCCCCAAGCAGATCTTCTGCTCCCTAGTGGTCTCCAGTGTCAATGAGCTGCTGAGGTCAGAAGACTTTAACCTGAGAATGACATAACCATAAGCAGTCATCATTTTGCTACTCGAGCTGAGGAATGGAGAACTTCTGTGCACATTATGAGTCCTACCAGGCACATGTGGCAACGTGTTACTCCAAACACTAGACAGGTTTCCCTAGACTCCCCCTACCACACACAGAAGCACATGTTGGCAAATGGTAAGAATCAGGGCAGCCAGATGGAGAAGCAGTCTGATGAACCCAGGACCGCCTGAAGTAACCAATCATTTTATTTACTGGAGATGCTAATTATTTTGCTTTTAGCTCTTTGACTTAACAGATACTGTAATATTTAGAAAGAAGGATTATCATTTGGCATCTATTCCTGTTCAGACTAAAGTGTCATAGCTATTCACGAGGACTTTCCATTAGGGCCTGTACTTTGAAAAGATATGCACAGTCAAACAGACCTTCCTGAAAAGATCATTAAAAGAAAGAAAGAAAGCTTGGCCCATAACATGGACTTTAGGCATGCACCGAAGAGCTTATAATGAATTCATAAACCTTTAGTTTCTGAGCCTCTAAGGGAATATGAAAGTCAGTATACCAACCTCTATGTCCAGGAGCATTAAAACAAGAGCTCTTCACTATATAATGCACTTACAAAGCACTTTACAAAGATTATCTCACGTGATCCTCCCAACAATCCTAGAAGATACACGCTATTCACTTTACAGCTGAAGAAACTGAGGCAGACGGAGGTTAGGGATCTTGGCCAGGACCACACAACGGAGGTAGAACAATACTAGATTTATAAACCTTACAGCTCTATGTAAATGCCAGATTTAAAGTTTAGAAGTTACTATAAATGCATCATCTTATCTAATCATCACAATACTTCTGTGAAGAAGGGGTTTTTTTTTGGACTAGATCTGTGACTGCATTGGTATTGGGTGCTTCTGGTCAGGAAACTCCCTCTAACAATGTCAATCTGCACCTGACCCGATTGGAAAAATCATACAGGAGTCTTAGAGAGTTGTCCGAGGCATTGGTAGATTAAGTGACTTGCCCAGGGTCTTGTAGCTTAAGAGGCAGGACTTGAATTCTAGTCATTCTGATTCTTGAGGCCCTCTCTCTATCCACTATTTTATGTTGTCTCAGTAGGTATTATTAAAGCCATTTTATAGATAGGGAAACTGAGATTCAAAGAGGTTAAGTACTTTGCCCGTGGTCATATTGCTATTAATTTTTTTTTTTTTTTTGCTTTTTGGAGTGGGGGAAGGCAGGGCAGTTGGGGTTAAGTGACTTGCCCAAGGTCACATGGCAAGTAAGCGTTAAGTGTCTAAGGCTGGATTTGAACTCAGGTCCTGAGTTCTGGGCCAGTGCTCTATTCACAGCACCACCTAGCTGCCCCTATTAATTTTTTTTAATAGGCAAACAAGGCCATCTTTTATTTTATTTCTTACCCAAGCTTAAATTACTGAATGGGTGTTGCTTCAAACAAGCTGAGACCTAGGAAAGACTTTACAAGGAATATAAATTTTGTGAAATAGAGCTCTGGAAATCAGGCATTGATAAAGCCATTGGGACTCAAAAGGAATCACTTGACTGCCTTAAACCCAAATCACTCTGATTCTCACTGATTGACCAAAAATGGGCCCCAAGCCTCACTTGGTTATTGTTTTATTTTGTTGGCCCAGAGTGAATATAAATAGAAATTATTTCTGTTCTGGCCAGACACCCTGAGAGTCTTCCCCTCCCAGTTTGAATTTTATTTTTTTAGTAGGTTAAAGAGGTCACTTTTTGCCTCATTTCTTACCTAGCCTTAATGACCACACAGGTGTTGCCTCAGACAAACTGAGACCCAGGTAAGACCTTAACTTAAGAAGGCCACTGCATCTGGGGTCACCTCCAGTCATGCTGATTTATATCTTTCCACTAGACCCAAATGGTTCTGGAGGAGAGAGTGAGCCTGATAACTGCACAGCTTTCCCTCACTTAAATCCAATTCATCTGCAAGTCAAGACACCTTCCTGATGTCATCGGTCCTCTTTAAGGATGAAGGACAAATGACAACAACAACTGTTATTAAATATACGAGGCAAGGGTCAAAACCAAGTCTCTCCTGACTCCACATCTGCCATTCTTTCCCACTATACCAAAGGCATAGAAAAAGAAATAAGGACTATTCCTCATCAGCTGTCACAGATTCAATAGTCAATTAAGAAATATTAATTAGGATCCACTCACTAACGTACTTAGAATTCTAAAATACATTGTGGGGAGGGAAGAGATACAGAAGTCATGGTTCCTGCCCTGTGTGTATATACATCCACACATCCACACACACAGAGGATAAATGGGAAATAAAAATGTTGAACAACACAGAGTCAAGAGGAGAATCCTAGGAAATTGGAAATTCCGCTTAACCACTCTTCAATTACAGTCATACATTAACTTCTTTTTAGTTTTATTTTATTCAATTCTGAACTTAAGAAATAAATAAGCATTTCCATAACATAGTAAAACAGGAAAAAAAAGATGCTTGTACATGAAACTGCAAATCTATTATGTACAACTTGCTCTTCATTTTAAATATATAATGAAGTTGTCATGTAACTTTTTCACCTTTTTTCTTCCCTTCCCCCAACCCTAGAGATGATTACCATTAGACATAAATATGTGTATATATGTATGTATGTGTCTATATATGTATGTATGCATCTTAGTATATGTAAAACCACTCTACACATACTTCTATTTATCAATTCTTTCTCTGAATGCAGATAGTGTCTTCCTTCATATGTCCTTTGTAGTTAATTTGGATATTTATAATAATAAAAATTATTAGTTGTTTAAAATGGTTCTTAAAACAATATTGTTATTACTGTAGACATTATCATGGTTCTGCTCATTTCGCTCTTTGTTATTTTGTGCAAGTCTATCCATGTTTTTCTAAGATCACTGAGCTCATCTTTTCTTACAGTAGTATTTCATCACAATCATATACCACAACTTCTTAAGCCATTCCCTAATTGGCAGGCATCAACATAATTTCCAGTTCTTTGCCACCATAAAGAGAGATTCTATAAATATTTTAGAACATGTAAGTTATTTTCCTTTTCCCCTAATGATCTTTTGAAACAGACATAATAGTAGTATTGCTGGGTCAAAGAGAGTTTAATAACTCTTTGGGCATAATTCCATATTGCTCTCCAAAATGGTTGGATCAGTTCACAATTCCACCAAATTAGTGTCCCAGTTTTCCACATCCCTTTCAACATTTGTTGCTTTCCCTTTTAATAGTTTTAGCCAATCTGATTGGTATAAAATGATTGCTCAAGGTTTTTTTTATTTGCATGTCTCTAATCAGTAATGACTTAGAGCATTTTTCATGACAATAAATTGCTTTTATTTCTTCACCAGAAAACTGCCTGTTTATATCACTTGGGGAATTTCTCAGATTCTTACAGATTTGACAAAGTTCTTTATATATTTGAGATATGAGACCTTTATCTGAGAATCTGTCCATAGAATTTTCCCCCTCCCAATTTTCTTCTTTCCTTTTGATGTTGGCTACATTTATCTTATTTGTGTAAAACCTTTTCAACTTAATGTAATCAAAATTATCCATTTTACACCTCACACTGCTCTCTATCTCTTGTTTCATAAATTGTTCATCTATCTGTAAGTCTGATAGGTAATATATGCCATGTGCTTCAAATTCTTCTTGCATTCTCTCTCTTTACATCTAGATCATGTATCCATTTTGATCTTATTTTGGTAAACAGTGTATTCTATGCCCAATTTCTGCCAGACTGCTTTCCAGTTTTCCCAACTATTTTTACCAAATAATGAATCCTAATCCCCCAAATTTGTCTTTGCTCTTCTCAAATACAAGGTTGCTATATTTATTTGCTGCTGTAAATTGTATGTCTACTCTGTTCCACTGATCTATCTTCATATTTCTTAGCCAGTACCAGATATTTTGATAATTACAGCCTTGTAATATAATTTAACATACATTGAGTTCTGAAGCTACCTATCCTATCTTGTCAGAAAGGTTAGCAAGAGAAACCGTGTCAAATGTTTTACTGAAATCTAGATAAACACTTAACAACAATTCTTACCACCCCCCCTCCAAAAAAACAAAAGAAGAAAGGTTTGTCCTGTCTATCCTGAAGGTCCAACTCAAACTCTTTGAGCCTTTCCTAATCATCCCTGTCTTTAGCAATTTCTTTCTCCCCTCAAGTCCTATAGTGGTCTGTACCACTCATTTGGCACTTATCACTTTGATGGTGGTGATGATGATGATGGTGGTGGTGATGGTAACATTTTTATAATCCTTTAAGGATTGCAAAGTCCTTTACATGTCATCTTGTTTTATTGTCAAAACAACTCTGTGAGGTAGGTACTCTTATTATCCCCATTTTGCAGATGAGGTAATTGAGACTCAGAGGTTGTGACTTGCCCAAGGTAACACAAGAAGTAAATGTCTGAGGTAGGATTTAAACTCAGGTCCTTCTGACTCCAAGTCCCAACACTATCCACTGCATTACCTTGCTGCCTTGTCTGTTTCATGTGTGTATATCTTCTAACCAAATTTTAAGTTTCACAAGTATAGGGACCTTGTCTTTTTCTTCTTTGTATCCCTAGGTATAATGATACCTAGCATTATGTCATAATCACAGTAAGTACTCAGGAAGCATGATTGAATGTTAAATGATTGAATGTTTACCTCAAGATTAACTGTGGAATGAAATTCTAGAAGGACAGTCAATAATCTTTATGTAGGACAAATGAGACTGACATTTTTCATGTAAAAGCTCTCTGATCATCTCTTCCAAAGTACCAGAATAATGTAATGCGTCAGTGCCTTTCATACTCTTCATTATTTAAGTCTCCTTCTACAATGGATCATTGTGGGAAATGTCTTAAGGATGAATAACACTATCCTCAGATGTTTCTAGAAATTAATGAGGTCTATAAAAGCTTGTCTATCATTTCATGTCTTTAATTCATACTTACAACTCTGGATTGCCCAGGCATTGCCAATTTGGGACAAAAAGAGGAACCAAAAAGTAGGATTAGAGATATAATCAATAGGTCAACAATCAATCAATAAACATTTATTAAGCATCTACTATGTTCAAGCATTTATTAAGTGCCTACTATGTGTAAGGCACTGTGAAAGCACTGGGGATACAAAGAATGCAAAAACATAGTCCCTGGCCCCAAGGAACTCACATTCTAATGGAGGAGAATGTGTAAAAACTAAATACAGACAATACACATAGGATGTCCCTGGAATCTCAATGTGGTTTTAAGCTACCAATACTAAGACATTGTGTATATGTCTGTGCATACACATGTGTTTTTATTCCCATACATACATGTCTCTCCATATAGATATATGTCTATATAAATATGTGTGTGTGTATATATATATATGTATGCACACACACACACATACAAATAAATACAGGGGAGTTTAAGGCATAGTCCTTGACTAATTATCCCCATTTTACAGATTTACAAGTATATGCATTTTGATATATACACACATATATCTATATATCTCTTTGTCTTATGTCCATTACCTATTGAGAGACAGAGACAGAGACAGA
>CM053593.1:247230267-247263832 GCA_028646575.1 Pseudocheirus occidentalis | reverse complement strand
GAAGAAGGAAAGGGGGAAGGGATGGAAGGAAGAAAGGAAGGAAGGTAGGAAGGTAAGGAAGGAATGAAATAAGGAAGGAAGGAAAGGAGGAAGGGAGGGAGGAAAAAAGGAAGAGAAAGGAAGGAAGGGAAGAAAAAAGGAAACAATCTCTGTTCTCAAGAAACTTACATTTTATTGGGGGAAGACAACATGCACATATACAGTAGAAGCACATACTTATAGAGGGGGTCTGGCTCCCCTAAGTGAAGAGAAAGACACTTCTCTCTTTGACGATGAAGTATTAGATCAACAAAGTCCTGCCTTTTATCTATGAGAGAAAGCTGTCTTCTCTATCCCATGATCCGTTAGTCAGTCATTCCTGTATTCAGTCTGTGAAGAAGCTGTTTTAAAGTCCTGGGTCTATTGATTCACTCTGCCATTCTTCCAGGATCCCATGTTATAATTAGCACAGCTGTAGTGACCTCAGTAATCAAGAGCCGTTCACTGTAAATGTTTCTTAGCTATCACTTAAATTACTGTTTTCCAGATTGTGGCCAACTGGTCATTTGCAGAAGATTATTCAAGATTTTCATTGAAGTTGCCTCCATTTTCTTCTGTTTTCATCTTTGCCTCCTTTTCTCTTCCCCTGTTTCTCCTCAAATGTGGAACATGGGTTAATTAAAGTAGATGGATAAAATAAAAAGAAAAAAAATTAAAGGAAACTTAAGAACAGCAATAATAACATTTACTCTTAAAACATCCCTGAAGCAAACTGTACTACTTGAGGGCGTTGTCTACACTGCAAAGAGAACACTAGATTTGCTGTCAGAGGGCCTAGGTTCCGTTCCTGGCTGTCACCTCTGTGTGACCTTGGGCAAGCCACTTAGCCTTTAAGGACCTCAGTTTCCTCATCTGAAAAAACAAGGTGATTGAACTAGATGCCATCTAAAATCCATTGCAGCAATAAATCTGTGTTCCTCACTAGACCTGATGTTTTTCTCTTAGCAATAGAAGAGTTGGGATCAGGTGGAAACCCTGAGGCAGCTTCTTGTGACAGTAGGGAGTATGTTCCTGGGACAGTTGATTGCTTAAGTTGAGTCATCTCTTAGCACAACTACTCCTAGAGGTCATATTTATTGATGGCAGAGGAGGAATTGTGCAGCAGAGTGGCAAGGGTTATGACCAGGAAGGGGAGGGGAGGGGCAGGGGTGGAGATGAGAGTGGGGGGTGAAGGTGGGAGTGAGAAAAGAATCAACGAATGGGGGAGGGGAGGTTGGATAGGAGGTTCCAGCTAAGAGAATCGACCTTGCAAGAACCTTCTGAACCAAGTGACTGAGTTCTACAGGCAACTGAAGGCAGGACAGAGACTGGTGAAAGGGGTGAGAGGGTCATATGGTCAGCTCAGCAGGAGCTGAAATATCCTCTTATTGGATTTTCCTTGGCCTTGGAACAAGGCTGGCAAAATACAGTACCACCCCCCAGGTGTCCTGCACTGCAGAGAAGAACCTTCTCTTTCTTCACAGAATGTTTTTTTCTCTGGACCGCATTGAGGGGCGGTGCTCTTAGCAGGTGAATCTTTAGAGAGCATATAAGCAGCTTGCCAGGAGGAAAAAAATTAATATCCACAACAATTCCATGCATATATACCATATTCGCTAAATACTTTATGTAAATAGTGTTACTAACGATTTGAAACCTTTTTCAAAATTCAGAGTATTTAGTTATATTTATTAATTTATTTCTTACCTCATTCTGCAGACGGATCCCACTGCGTAATTCTGTCTGTGGAAATTTCTAACATGAGGGTCGCAAGTATCATCTGCGAAGTCGTAGGTGCAATTCTTCCCAGGGACAGAGGGATGATCAAAATGATCTCACGTCCTTTCCAGCCTTATGCGCATGAAATTTCAAAGGTTCACAGCTTTTATTAATCCAAGAAAATTAAGGCACATTAAAAAAAAAACCAAACTCCAATTCTCCGCTAACCCCCACTCCCACCTGTGAACCCAAAGGCACCTTATAGCCACCCCACTCCCACTGCTACCAACACCGAAACGTACCAGGGTGGTGGTGGGAACTGGAAGTAAGACTGCTTGTAGTTCGAAAAGCGGCCACTAGAGTGCGCTAAGGGATCCCGAAAGAAAGCTCATTTACCAAACCTTTAAAAATGTCAAAAAATAAAATAAAATAAAATAAAGGCTACATTGTTGTTCCAGATCATCAAAGGAAACCTTCCTCAAAAAAGTTAAGCAAATGCAGACAACGAGAGATGTAGCGTTGGCTGTTTAGAAGGTGTAAACATGGAAGGCAACTCTACTTGTTTTATTTTACATTTATAGAATTTATAATAACTGGGTCCTATTGGGGTGGTGTCTATGTCCTACAAATTCATCTTCTGAATCACTGAACTGGGATCATACACCACAGGATCACCTATTTAGTTCTGGAGTGATCTTAGAGAACATCTAGTCCAATCTCCTCATTTTACAGATTAAGGCATTGAGGTCAAGTGATTTAATTTGCCCAAGGTTATACAAGTGTTAAGTAGCAGAGCTGGAATTTAAACCCAGATCCTTTTACTCCAAATCTAGCACTTTTTCACTACACCAGCTTGCCACATGTAGGGTTAGTCACATATTTTGTTAGATTTTTTTAACTTAAAAAAGAATTTTAAAACACTAAAAAAATAGCAAATAAAATTACCATATAGAATAAAAAGTGCTAGTTTGGGAGTCTGAAGATCTGGATTTGAATCCCAACTGGCCACATACAATGTTGTTCAAGTAGTCATGACCCACTTTAGGGTTTTCTTGACCAAGATATTGGAGTGGTTTGCCATTTCCTTCTCCATTTTATTTTATAGATGAGTAAACTGAGGCAAACAGGGTTAGTAATTTGCCCAGGGTCACACAGCTAGTAAGTGTCTAAAGCCAGATTTCAATTCAGAAAGAGAAGTCTTCCTGACGGGAGGTCCAACATCCTATCCACTGTGCCACCTAGCTCCAAACTTAGTGAATTTAGTTAAGCAAAATGGGCACAATTTGGATTCAGAATGTTTGGATTTAGAATGCACAGTGCCTGGCATCTAATAGGCATTTACTAAATGTTTATTGATTGAAGTTCTGGTGGCATGCTCACCAACACAGAGTTGAATGTTATTCAGTCATTTTCTGTCATGTCCAACTCTTTGTGGCCCTCTTTGGGGTTTTTCTTGGCAAAAATACTAGAATGACTTGTCATTTCCTTCTCCAGTTCATTTTATAGATAAGGAAACAGACAAACAGGGTTAAGCGATTTGCCTGTGGTCACACAGCTGGTAAGTATCTGAGGCTGGATTTGAATTCAGGAAGATGAGTCTCCCTGATTCCATGTAGTACCTGTTTGAAATTAGGTAAATCAATTTGACTCCTTGGGTCTGAGTTTCTTCATCTGGAAAATGAGGATTTGCTTTAGATGACTTCTAATGTTCTTTCCAACTCTTCATTTGTGATCCTATTATCTGTAAAATTAGGGAGGGGACAAAGAGGGAATCTCTAAGGTTCTTTTTAACCCCAAGTCTATGATCCTACTTTCTTGAACTTATTTTCTTGCTATGTAGTATGTAAGCAAGGATTTTTACCATATCATACAAAGATCATTAAATTTAGGTTTTGCTTGAACAATTCAGTGAGGAAAATTCCTCATTCAGCACAAGAAAAAAACCCAAATAAAACAAATCACCTCTGGATGTTATCTTTCATTAAGAAATTAACGATGATTGACTAAAGATGACCCAAAGGTGTACCAGCAGTAGAACCCTGTCTCTAGAAATGAATGGCCTTAATTGGGAAGATGAACCCTCCCAGCCATCTCCTGGGAAAAGGTAAGAAAAATGAGAGGTCCAGCCGGGCTAATGCTATTGGAGATAATGAATATGGCATTGGAGGAAGAAAAACTAAAAATGATACTGGAACAAGATGTAACTGGACAGCCTTCTTAGATACCACATATGACTTAAATACAGCTTTCGAGTTCTGTATTTAAGGGCTGAGTTGGGAGGTAGAGTATGGGGTGAAAGAGAGAGCAGGAGAACAGAAACAGTAGGACCTTTAAGACCAGAAATGAGCTGGCTGCTACTAAACCTCTCTGAAAGGGTCTTTATGCTCTGCTAATTCATCTGCTGAGTCACTAAAACTCTGATCAGGGTGCAAATCATAGGGCTAAGAACTACAATTCAGGAAGTGCTAGTTGACGGTCAGAGCCTCAGGAAAAGATGAAAGAGAAAGGGTTCCTTCCCTGTGGCCACACAATGTGTTAGGAAACATTAGGGAAAACTGTAAATGATTCCATTAATTGTGCTGCCTCAGCCACTAAAGTGTAACCATTGTGAATTTGGCCCATGGAACTATAGCATAAAAGATTTAGGAAAAGAAGAAAGGAAATCTGGGCTTAAAGGAATGAAAAGGATAAAGATCAAATGCATGGGCCAATCAAAGGGAGCTGGATGAGCAAAGCAACCACCGACTCCCCCTGACAGATTCAAAATTCACCCTTTTTAAGATATGAATTTTGAATGGTCTTTCAGACCATATAGTTCCACATGCACAGAAGGACAGATCATCAAAACCTTATGGCTTTCATTCCAACGGTGGTATTCTCCTTTGTGGGACCCACAGGCAGGTCCCACATGAGTTATAGATGGAAAGAGCTGCATTTAGACTAAGAATACCTTGGTTCAGATCTTGGTTCTGTCACTGTGTTCCCTTGGGCCAGTCACTTTACCTTTGGGCCTCAGTTTCTCATCCCTAAAATGGCATCAGTCCAGATGACCTCTTGGGTCCCTTCTACTTTTAAAATTATGATCCTCTAATTACTAACTATAGACTAACACTGTAAATATCATGAGATAAGATGTCACATTCAAATACGCAGACCACATCAACTGGAAGGTTATAGTCCAGGCCTGTTATTTCATCAGTGTGGGGAATTACAAGTATGGAAACGTTGGGGATAGAAAATCTTTCCACCAGCAACCAGTTTGTTACTTAATAGTCTTAGAAAGTTACCTCGGCCATTGAGAAGTTAAGTGATTTTTTCCAAGCTCATACAGATAATGTCACATGCAGAACTTAAACACGGGTCATCCTGTCCCTTTTGCCTTGCCCCCAAAGGCTGATTCTTTGTCCATTATGACACACTGCCACTCAGAAGAGTTTGGCAATAAAGGAAATAAGACTACATGTTGGATGGAATGTGGTAGTTCAAGGCTGTTCTAGGTAAAAAGCAAAATATCATTAGAATAAGAACAAAAAGGCTAGGAGAGAGTTGTATCATGAATTTTAATTTTTGACTACATCACTCAATAAGCTAGTTAGAAAAGAGAATGCAGAAATTCAAATAAAGGAATGCTCAGAGCAAGAAAAAGGAAAGAAAAGAACTGAGGGAGCTCATGATCACCATGTTGCCGAAACTTCTCCTGGTCCTCACCCCACCCTGCCTCCCTTCCTCTGTTCATTCATTACTTCATATTCAGGGACACTAAAGAATAGTGATGATGGGTGGGTAGGTGGCACAGTGAATAGAGCACCGGCCCTGGAGTCAGGAGTACCTGAGTTCAAATCCGGCCTCAGACACTTAACACACACACACACACACACACACACACACACACAAAAACTAGCCGTGTGACCTTGGGCAAGTCACTTAACCCCAATTGCCCTCAAAAAAAAAACCCAACAAAACAACAACAAAAAAGAATAGTGATGATGGTGATGGACATAAGGCTCTACAAAAGATTAATAGCCAAGGATAACAACTGAAGATTCAGTAAGATACCTAAATCTAAGTCTATGTAAAGAAGTCTTGATAGAATTGAGAATTCTTTAGTTCTCTACAAACAATACAGATAATACCATAATATTTATTCAGTCTCTGCCATGAATTAGGTACTTTGGAATACTAAAATGAAAAAGACATGCTGTAATTTCCTCAAGGAACTTACAGTCTAGTATGGTACACAATCTACCATAGAACCCACCATAACACAAACAGACCAGACTAATGCAGAGGTACAAAAGGAGCATTGTGGAGGTTAAAAGAATAGATTCTAACTGTTTTAGCATTTATATAGATTGGGTTTACAGCATGATATATGCACATCATCTCATCTGATGCTTAAAACAACCAGATGAATCAGATACTAAACATTATTATAAAAAAATGACCCTCAGAAAGGTTAATGATTTGTCCCTAGGCACACAGCTACTAAGTTTAGAGGTAGGATTAAAACCCAGATCTTTTCAGATTATCTAATCCAGTCACTTAATTTAACACATGGGAAAACAGACTTCCCAAAAAATGAAATCACCAACGCAAGGTGACACATTTGGTAAGTAGAAGGAGAAAGATTCAAATGAAAGTCTAATCATTCTTAGTCAAGTGATCAAGTGATGATTTTGGACATGTTTGAATATGGGCACTTTTGGATAACTCATTCCTACCTTCTTTGTTCTAATTACTCTTTATTTAGATTTCCAAAGCTGTAGGGAGCCACTGAATGCTTTTGAGCAGAAGAATAATGTGAGTTCTGCTCTCATTCTGTTCTGTTCTAGAGCTCTGTTTTAGGAAGATTAATCTGGCATTGGTTTATAGGACGGATTGGAGTAGGTAGAAAATAAAAATGAGAAGACCAATTAGGAGCTATTGCAATTATCCCAACAAGATATTATGAGGGCCTAAACTAGGTTGCTGTCAGTAGAAATGGAAAGAAAAATTGTGGAAGATAGCATGGATTACAAATTTATTAGTCAGGGGAGGCTAAGTGGCACAGTCAATAGAGCACCGGCCATGGAGTCAGAAGGACCTCAGTTCAAATCCACACTCAGACATGTAACACAAAACTAGCCATGTGACCTTGGGCAAGTCACTTAACCCCAATTGTCACCCCAAAAAGCAAAAAAAAATTATTAGTCTTGAGGTACAAAGGAAGGTGGGGGACAAATAGGAAAATTATAACAGCAGAGGGAAAAACATAATTAATAATTGTAAGTATGAATATGAATGCGATGAACTCACTCATAAAATGAAAGAAGGTAGAACAATGAATTGGTGAATCCAATAGTATGTTGCTTAAAGGAAACACACTCAAAATACAAAGACTCATACAGAGGTAAAATGATGAATTGGACAAGAATTTGTTATATCTCAAGCAAATTTAGCTATTATGCCTCAAGAAAATTCAATTAAAGATGGTAAATATGATCCCATATGAGGCAAAAATAATTAAATAGACATGAGAAAACAGGGATACTATAGTTTTCCTAAAAGCACTACAGAAAATGAAATGACATAAATATATAGGTACCAAATAGTATCCAAGGGAGTATAAGTGTAGAGGGAGAAATTAATCAAATTACAGGGAAAGGCAGCAAAATTATAGTTGGAGACCTCAGCATACCCCCTTTAAGACCTAGACAAATATAATTAAAAAGATAAGAAAAATGCTAAGGTAAAGGGAGAAAGAATAAACATTTATATAGCACCTAGTATATGCTAAGTACTGTATTAGTACATTACAAATACTATATTATTTGATCCTCACAATCTTGTAAGGTAGGTGCTATTATCCCTATTTTACAGTTAAGGAAACTGAGGCAAAAAGAGGTTAAGTGACTTACTCTGGCTAACATAACTGTTAAGTGTCTAAGATTGGATTTAAATTCAGGTCTTCCTGACTCCAGATCCAGTGTTCTATACACTATGTGACCTAACTGGGAAGCATCCAAAGTAATCATTTGGAGAAACATATCTAAGTATATGTACATGTCCATCATTGAATTAGGCATGCAACTGAAAAATTTAAAGGAGAATTCATGATAGATGAAGAAGAAATAAGGGAAATCATTAGAAACTATTTTGTCTGGCAGCTAGGTGGCTCAGTGGATAGAGTGCTGAACCTAGTCAGGAAGACTCATCTTCTGAAATTCAAATCTGGCCTCAAACAATTACTAGCTGTGTGACTCTGGGCAAATCACTTAACACTGTTAATTTCATTTCCTTCATCTCTAAAATGAGCTGGAGAAGGAAATGGCAAACCACTCCAATATCTTTGCCAAGAAAACGCAAATGGGGTCATGAAGAGTCATGCATGACTGAAAAACAACTGAATTTTGTCTAAATGCCAACAAAACCAAGGACAAATAAATTGGATCAATTTCTACAAAAATGCCAACTACCCACATTACCAAAATAAGAATCTAGAATTTAAATAACAATCTAAAAAAAAAAAAGAAATTGAACAGCACTGACTTAACTCCTAAAGACTCTATGGGGACCTGGCAACTAATTGAATATTGAAAGGCAAGAAAGAAGATATCAATTATAACTTTGGCTTTCAAGCTGGGTGACTGTCAAAATATTGGTGTCAGAAATGTGACAGAAATGTGAAAGGTGGCAGAAATGTGAAAGGCAAGAGGAAGGGTTAGTTTTGGGGAAAAGATGGCAGCTTTTGTTTTGGACTTGTTAAATTTCAGGTGCTTTTAGGACAGTCAGATGAAAATGTCTGATAGGCAATTGGAAATGCCGGTCTAGAGCTCAGGGGAGAGGTTGGGACTAGAGATAACTATTTAAAAGTTATTCACAGAAATACAACAAATGAATCAAAGGAAGTGTATGTAAAAGCATAGAAGAGAAAAAAAGAAAGAGACAGAACATTGAAGGAGATTTACATTTAGTAGGAAGGTTCAGGAAGAGGAACCAGTGAGGGAGATAGAAACAGAAAGGAAGAGAGCCACAGAATACATTGAAGGGCAGAGAACTGGGAGATTTAAGAATAAGGCATGACCAATAATATCAAATGCAGAATTAAAAGCAAGGAACTTGAAATATAATCTTTTTATAGCACCCCTCTCATGTATCTCTTTCTCCCCTCTATTTACCTTCAGTTCCTGCAAGGTGGCACTTGGAGGGGACAAGGAAGAAGCATTGGAGAAGGGAGACTGGAACAGGACTACATAGTTTGTGACTTATATTCTAATTCCTTTTTTTTTGCCCTAGCCTCAGTCATGTCATAGAAGATACCATAATGAGCAGTTAATAAGATATGTAAAGCAAAATCTTTAGGAGAAAAGGAATTTGCAAACTTACTGTTCATGCTGAAGGTCATTCTGGTTATTGGGTTGTGTGAGCATGGGGGTGGAGTAAAGGAGGGGAGAGTTGTGGAGGGGCTTATTTAAATTCTAGAGAACACAAACACATATAAGCCTTTATTACCATGTATTCCATCGTCAATTGCAGATGGAAACTAAGACAGAAAGTGAATAGGATAGTGTAGCATATCCACTGAATACCAAAATTCAGAATGTTTTCTGTAGGAAAAAAAATAATACCTTTATACCTAACCTTGAATAATGATAAAGAGAAGGAAAAACCTTGTAATAGACAGGGAATCTGAGTCAGAGCAAATACTAAAGGAGAGTAGGGTAGGACTTGTGGGAAGAAAAAAAATTACTATAATATCAGCACTTTCTCTAATGCTATGATTGTCTGTTGCTCTAGTTCCCATGAAGAATTTTAATGAGGATTAGACCTGGATATGTGAAGAACAGGATATGGAAGCTAAGATTTTTTTAAACTGTGTCTGATTTGAGATAAGCTATCATTAAAAAGTTATCATAGTGAAAGTAGATTTCAACAGTCACTCTAAGCTACTCATTGTTCTATTTTTAAAAATCTCATTCTCCAATTCAAGTCACAAAGAAACGTAGCTTTATTTAAAGGGATCTCGATGACAGTGTTATCACTTTATTAACCTAACCATCCACTGTTTCTTGTCATCATTCTTTATATAACATGGTTTCCAGACCCTTCACTATCCTGGTTGCTTTCAACCAATCAGTCAGTCAATATTAAGAACCTACTATGTGCTAGGCACTATGCTAGAAATAGGGGATTCAAAGAAATGGAAAACAAACTCCCTGTCCTCAAGTAGCTCACAATCTAATGGGGGAGATAACGCACAAACAATTACATACAAACATGTTATATACTGGATACATGGGAAATAATCAATGGAATGAAGGCACTAGAATTAAGTGGGATTGGGAAAGGTTTTCTGTAGAAGGCGAGATTTTAGCTGGGACTTGAGGGAAGCCATAGTATCTCCTATGTGCCAGAGGGTGAACTAGCACCTCTGCTGTGAGGAATTGTCCAGTCCTTTCCAGGGCTGCCTTTGGTGTCTACTTAGCTTCACCCAATTCTCACCCGTGGCTCCAAGAAGCATGGCCACACTCTGCTAAATCCCTCTGCAGTTGAGCTAAACCAGGTTGAGGGTAAACAACAGTCCTCAAGCCTGTTGGTAAATTGGGAGGTTATCTACACCAAGCATGTAAACACTTCCCCTAGTGGAATGGGCAGATAAGAACAACTCTCTCTAAATTACCATAAAGGTGGTGCTGTGGAGGGCTTCGTTAGAGCTTGGTCAGACATTGAAGATTGGAAGGTCATTCAGGACCATCCAAGACTGGACTGTCACCAGTCTTGACTTTTCTCTTGCCACTGGAATTTGATGACTCTGGAAGAAAGAATGAGGTTAACACTTTTTATTGTTTGCTTTTTTTTTTTTTTTGGAGGGCAGAAGGTAGGGAAGTTGGGGTTAAGTGACTTGCCCAAGGTCACACAAAAACTCGGTAGTTTTTGTGTTAAGCGTCTGAGGCCAAATTTAAACTCAGGTCCTCCTGACTCTAGACTGATGATGGAAAATGCTATCCATATCCAAAGAAAGAACTTATGGAATCTGACTGCAGACCAAAGCAGATTATTTTCACTTTCTTTATTTTGGGGGTGGGTTTTATCTTTTGTTCTGTTTCTTCTTTCCCAAAATGACTAAATATGGAAATATGTTTTACATGATTACACATATATATATTGCTTACCATCTCAGGAAGAAGGAAAAAAATTTAGAACACAAAATTTAATTTAAAATGAATGTTAAAAATTATCTTTACATGTAAGTGGAAAAAATACTATTTTAAGGTCTCAAAAAAAAGAACGTGATGGGAAAAGTAAAAACGTTTTAAAAATGTATTCTTCTAAAATTTAGGAGTGGAGATATTATAGAAGAGATTCCTGATCAGATATGGGTTTGGACTTGAGGGTCTCTGAGTTCTGAAATTCCTTTCAGTTCTGAAATTCTGTAATCCTGTGAGGTGTCTAACTATGTCCAGCATTTTTTTCCTCTGCTATTAAAAACACTTAGATACTAAGGTCACTTTTTCCCAAGGTTCCTATTACTTCCGATTTGTAACCATGGAAACTGGGTTAACTAAGCAATGCTGTGCTGGAGAAGGAATAAGGGAAGATGTTTTCCAATGTATTTATTGACTCTACCTCCACAATACCTCTGGCATCACTCTTCTTCTCTCTATTCACAGGGCCACCATCCTAACTCAGATCTTCTCCTTACACTTGGGAGTACTGCAATAGCCTCTTAATTGGACTTCTTGCCTCAAATTTCTCTCCTTTCCAACCCAGCTTCCACACAGCAGCTAAAATTATTTTTCCTAAAGTACAAGTCTTACTATGTCACTCCCCTGATTAATGAACTACAATGGTTCCCTTTTATTATTTATTTATTATAATATATATATAATATAATGTAATATAATATAAGATATAATACATAAATATTTATTTATTATCTCTCAAATCAGATGCAAAACACCTCTGTTTGCACATAAAGTTCTTTATTTCCTGATCATACATTACTCTCTCTAAGACACTGGATGATCCAGACACTCTGATTCTTCCTCACTATAATGTGACTCTTGCCCATGCTTTGAATTCATTCCCTTTTCACCTCTGCTCCTAGGATCCTAGCTTCCTCCAAAGATCACCTCAAATTCTACCTCCTCCATGAGACCTCTTCGCCAACTGCTAGTGACTCTCCCCAAAAATTAACCTTAATTTATCTTGGACGTATTTTCTGTATACATGAGGAAAGGGGAAGGGAATGAACATTCATATAGCGCCTATTATATTCCAGGCACTGTGTTAACTGATATGTGATCCTCACAATGACCCTATGAAGTAGGCACTATTATTATGCCCATTTCTCAGTTGAGGAAACTAAGACAAACAGAATTTAAGTGACTTACCTACAATCACACAGTAAGTAAGTGTCTGAAGCTGGATTTGAACTCAGATCTTCCTGACTCCAGGTCCAGTGCTTCAATCACTGTATCTCCTAGCTATCACTACATGTTTTCTACAATAAATTGATCTGAGAGATAAAAAGGAGCCACTGGAGTTTAGGCTTACTTGCTTTTTGAGAGTTGGAACAGTTTCATTTTTGCATTTCTATCCCCATTTTGGGCAGCAGGAGAGTACAGTGGATAGACAAGAACTAAAACCTCATGTATGCTACCATGTCTGACTACAGGATAGAGCTAGCTCAGTTTGAGGGGGGAGGGTTCTAAAAGGACAGTGTGAGAATGAAGAGGTATTAGACTGACTACCAAACTGAAGGTCTACAGAGTCATTGTGCTGACCTGTGAAACCTGGACAGTCTGCCAGGGCCATACCAGGAAACTGAATTGCTTCCATTTGAATTGTCTTAGGAAGATTCTGAAGATCACCTGGCAGGATTAGGTATACGATACTGTGGTCCCTTCTCAAACTAAACTGCAAAGCATTCAAACTCTATTGCAGAGAGCACAACTGCAGCAGGCTGCCCATGGTGTTCAAATTCCAAGCATATGCTTACCTAGAAGACTGTTCTATGGAGAACTCACTCAGAGAAGTCACTCGCATGGTGGTCAGAAGAAACAATACAAGGACGCTCTCAAGGGCTCTCTGAAGAATCAATTTGTAATTAATTTGTGTGACATGGGAGATACTGGCAAAGGATCGCCCAGCTTGGCACGCACACGTCAAAGAAGGCGCTGGCTCTATGAGCAAAGCAGAATTAGAACAGCTCAAAAGAAATGTAAGATGCACAGATTTAGAGACCACCCAAATGTTCACATAGACTGTTTGTGCCCTACCTGTAGTAGAGTATTCCGAGCTCGTATTGGTATGATCAGCCATAATCGAAACTTGACTAGCATAGTGAGGTCATTTTGGTCCTCTTCAAGAATGAAGGACAACCAATGAATCATCAATAAGTTAGCCTCATGCAAAGAGGAGGCCCCCCACACACACATACACACATACACACACTTGCAAACTGTCAGATCTTACAGCCTTCTGGCTAAACATTCCAAGTCCACAAAGGATAAGCATCCAAAGTCTGCAGAGAATAATCCAAAATGTACCTGATAAAGAGTTGTGCTCAATACTAAAGTCATTAACAGGAGTTTATTAAAGAATATAAACAAAGCCCTGAAGCCAGAATGAAAGTCAATGGAAAACCTAGCCCATTAAAGCAGAAAAGTGGATGTGAGGCTAGATCAAGGTCAAAAGATCAGTGTGAGGAATAATGGATGAATGAATGAATGAATGAAGCATTTATTAAGCACTTACTATTGGCTCAGTGGGCCTGGCATCAGGAAGACCTAATTTCAGATCTGACCTCAGACACTTACTACCTATGTGACCTTGTGCAAGTCACTTAACCTCTGTTTGTCTTAATCCGCTGGAGAAGGAAATGGCAAACCACACCAAAGTCTTTGCCAAGAAAAATCTCATGGACAAGAATGGTCCATAGGGTCACAAAGAGTCAAACACAACTCAACATGTGTACAGTGCTGTGCTAACCCTGGAGTCACAAATAATAATGATAATAAACAAAGACAGTTTTTGCTCTCAAGGAGCTCACATTCTAATGGGAGAGATAACACATACTGAAGACGTTTTCTCCTGCATATCAGATGGAAGACTCCCATGATCTTTAAGGTACATCACCAAAGCAGATGATAATGTCTCTTTTTTTTTTTTTTTTGCTTTGTGGAGGGCAATTGGGGTTACGTGACTTGCCCAAAGTCACACGGCTAGTTTTGTGTGTGTGTGTGTGTGTGTGTGTGTGTGTGTGTGTGTGTGAAGTATCTGAGGCCGGATTTGAACTCAGGTCCTCCTGATTCCAGGCTGGTGCTCTATTCACTACGCCACCTAGCCGCCCCTGATAATGTCTCTTTAACGTCATTTCCACTGATAAAATCATATTTGTTTCTGATGTTGAACCATTTGATAGTGCCAAGGATTTTAGTTACGAGAATTTTCTTTTCCAGATCTTTGGAAGTGGTGGCTATAGCATCAGCGAGGTCAGTGGTCAGACTGCCTGCCCACAGGCTTTGCTTCCCAGGATTAGGACACTAGATTGGAAGTAGTTAAGGTTGTGGTCATGTGTTGACTTACCTGGCCCATGCTGCTTTCTATCTCTCCCTTAGGGTGCCTCAATGGTCCAGCGAGGCCTACTTGTCTGCCTCTCTGAGTAACATTTCTTCATTTCTCTCCAGGCTATACTAATGACTCATCTTTCTCTACTAAGGAGCTCACTTCCCCCCTAGATTTTTTTTTCTCATCCTGGGAATATGCTTCCTCCCCTGTGGCCTCTCCCACAGTTCCCTCCAAACCTCCATTTTAAGGAGGAGGCCTTGGCCAACCATATCTTCATTCCTCTACATCTGCTACGTTTTTTGTCAGCCACCCAAAATCCTTTGGTGGGCAGCAAGCGGCATGTGGCTAGTGGGCCGGATGTTGTGCAGGCCCGCTCTGGAGGCTGCATTGCTGACTCACTGGACTGCCCCTGCCATCCACCCTTAGCTTCTTCTCCCCTTCCCCACTTTCCCGTGCCTCTCAACTCCCTGTTGTGAGTTTTCTTCTCTCATTAGAGTGTAAGCTCCCTGAGATCAGAGATTATCTTTCTTTCTGTTGGCATTTGCATTCCTAGTGCTTAACACAGTGCCTGAGTAAGTATTTAATAAATACCTGTGGACTTGGAAGTTGGTTGGCAATTGGTGAGCAAATCTCTCCTCTTTTCCACAGTAGCTGTTTTTCTAAAGAGGGTTGTGAGGGCTGGAAGCACAGCTGGTGGTCCGGGGGTTGCTGCCATTCCTAGGGCCCCTGTGCTTATTATATGTCTGTTGGTGATTGTTGGTCGGTAGTTGTGTCGTTGATGGTGGTAAGGAAGGTCCCTTCTCCACAACCATTTCTCTCTACCATGACAGATGTGAGAACTTGGCAGTAAGCAGGTCCAGAGGTTTGCGGGGGCACTGTTATCTCTAAGTCTTTTGGGTTGAAGTTCCTAGGCTCTTTCTATCAGGGTCAGAGGGTAGATGATGGCTAGGTGTTGGTTTTGGTATGACTTGGTATGTCTCTCCCTCAGGGTAATATTATAAGCCCTTTCATAGGTAATACTTAAAGAATTACTCAGTTCTCATGCAAACCTTGAAATAGTAAAAACCCCAAAACAAACAAACAAAAATAATTTGGAGCTGGAGGACCTAGGTTCAAATCTCAGCTTTGCTACATATTAGTTATATAAACTTGGACTTTAGCCCCTCAGTTTACATATAAAATAATAGGAATGGAGTAGATGACCCTCAAGATTCTCTTCAATTCTAACTCTATGAACTTTTGTATCTATAAATCTAGAGAATATACAATAGAGTGCAATACAGTGGTATAACTTTTTAGATCTTTAAAAATATCTTTTAATAGACAATATGTCCTTTTGCTGCAGTCATTTGTTTTATACAATTTGGCACTGAGTTTGCAAGATTTTGACATATGCTCTCTCATTCTTTATCATGAAACATCTAACTGATATCAAGTGTACCTTTGATGAAGGGTTCATTTTTCCTATTGAGTCTAATCCATTGGTTTTCAGTGGGTTTAAATAAGTTCAGTTCCTAGGACACTAAAACAGGTTTATCTCCATCCCTTACATATATTCCTTAATTTTTTGTGATGTGTAGAATGGAATGGAAGGCCATCCAAACTGATCACTTTCTGGACAACTCCAAATCACACTGTTTACACTCTGGCAGTCTTTCTCTTCCTACTGGAACTTGTACTCCCATTCCAGGAACTCCAGTAAGACATAGCCTTTCACTTGATCTTGACCAGAATTAGACAGTTTGTCACTTCCTGGTCAGCTCCAAAACATATAGATGCATGTATACATTCAGTCATGCCCCTCCCCTCCTTTTCAAATCTAGCTCTTCTCAGTTTCCCTTATTAGGATGCAAGTTTCTTTTGTGCAGAGACTCTCCTATTTACTTGCCTTTGAATCCCCAGAGTTTAACACAGTTTCTGATATATAGTAAATACTTAATAAATGCTTTCTTCAATCGTTTTATGTTGCATGACTTTGGAATTTCTTTTGGGGAATTTTGGGGGAAATTCTTTGGGGAATTCTTCTTAGTATAGCAATATATTGATCAGATTTCATTATTTCCTCAATGACAACATTGTCATTCCCTCAAAGACTTCTAAGCCCAATAGAAGTAAAAAGAAATCTCAAAAATATTTTTAGTAGCTGTTTTACAGTATGATGAAGATGTCTAGATCTTATAGGCTTGCCCAGACTTCTTCTGACAATGATTTTCAATATTGCTTTGAATGAAAAAGCAAGTGCCGTCAGTAAAAATCTGAGTAAATACCTTTTACCAAAAAAAAAAAATGGAAGCCATTGAAACAGAAGCAATATAAATAGATTTGTGTTTAAGGAAGGTTGATCAGAAATTGGTACAAAGGATGGATAAGACAGAGGATGAGTCTCTTAAGAGGCTATTGTAATATTCCAGTAATGGTAATGATACGGTGGTTGGAGGAACAGAGAATTTGCAGAGAGAGAGTTAATAGAATTTGGTGACTGATAAACTTTGTGAGATAATGAAGGCAGAGAAATGACAGATATAAATCAATGTTTTGAACAGGGGAGTATGGTGTCACTAAGAAATATGGAGAAGAGGGCTTATGAGGAAAGCTTCGTAAACTCAAGTTGGGACATAATTAGAGATGTGGGTCTGGAGGTTAAGGACAGGTCAGAGCTGGACATATATATGGGGGAAAGGAGTCATATTAAAATGCAAGTTAAAACAGTGGGAGTTAATGACATTGCTAAGGGAAAGAATGGAGAGAAAAAGGTGTGAAGGTGGTCAAAGACAACCTCTTTCACTATCTTTGTGAGGCAGAATGTGTGTGTTATTATCTAAGAGTCCACTCTGTTTGATTTTAAGATTTTTTAATTTTTGAAAATCAAATCCTGCTCTTTAGCACATATCATATCCTTCTTTCTTTCCTAGTGGCAAAGTTTCAACCAGAAGAAGTGATGAAAATGTCACCTTCATGCTTAGGTATTTCAGTCTCCTCTACAGTGTTTCAAAATCACTAGGGACACATTTCAGGTTTCTTTTGCTGGTATCACTCATTCCCAAATGAATAAACAAGGGCGGGTAGTAATAATAGTGGGCTTGATAAATCTTGACAGGCTCTCTGTCATGGCTCTGTCTATACATATAAACCAGGTATATGACACTCCTTCCAGCTAGCAATGCCAGCTTTATATGATATTGTTTCTCTGTTCCTCAAAAAAAGAGTCAGTCCCCTGACTACTGATACTTATCTCTCTCCTGGGGCTGGTAAAAAAAAATATCCTTGCACTTGCTGGTGCCTGTGAATACTCATTGTCAACTGAAAATCCATTTTGTCACCTCTCTTAGCAAATGCTATGAGAACAAATGAGATTATTTTTGTAAAAATGCTTTGGGATCTGGGAAATGAGGGTCTGGTAGGAATGACGTCTGGCATATCAGGAAACTAAGGTTCAGCTCATTGATGTAACTTCCTGGTGGTCCAAATACAAAGCTAGCCCACAAAAACGACAGGTTGTTCTTGAGGTGGAACTGCCTTGCCAACATAGAAGCCAGGAAGCTTTGTTCAATTTAATCAGTTCTGTATCCTTGCTGAATATGCTGCCCGTGCTATGGATAAGTAAACCTCTTTTTGTTTCTTGTTAGATAGAATGCTTGTCTCATCTCACTCCAATTCCAAACATGAAACCTTACTCTACTTTTAGTGTAAATACACACACACACACACACACACACATATATGAGAAATTGCTATGGTATAATAGATACAAAGCTAATCTTGTTATCAGAAAGACTCAGGTTCAAGTCCTACCCTTGACACATACAGGTTATATGACTTTGGGCAAGTCATTAACCTTACTTAGTGCTCCTACTTATTTCTCTGAGAATATAAGGTACAAAACATATGCTTATCTTCAGGGGCAGAGGGGATTTCTTCATTAGGAGTTTCCTATACCAAGGCAATCACAAGTCTAGTATCTCCTTCCCCCTCTCCCCATATACATGTATGTGTATGGTAACATTGTGGGTATGTGATGATCAGAGAGTCTGGTCCTACCCAAGCATTTAGGAAGAGAGCACATGTCATCTGTCAATCAAGCATGTATTCTCTCCTGTCATATATACCACCTGACACCAGAGGGCACTCGAGGGTAGCTGCCAACATTCATGTGCCTCTCTGGCTGTCAGACTTGGTGACTGCCACTCTGGGCTCTGGTTTTCTTTCTTTCTTTTTTTTTTTTTCCCTTTTCTTTTGTTCAGAGAATGCCTCTTTGCTATGTTTCTGTCAAGGGATGTGTGTATGTGTGGGGGGGATGTGTATCTATATATCGATAGATAGAGATAGATGGATAGAAAGATGATAGGCAGGCAGGCAGACAGACAGACAGACAAATAGATAGATAGATAGACAAACAGATAGACAGATATGTTCAGTCATGTCTGATTCTTTGTGACTCCATTTGAGGATTTCTTTGCAAAGATCCTGGAGTGGTTTGCCATTTTCTTCTCCAGCTCATTTTATAGATGAGAAAACTGAGGCAAACAGGGCTATTAAGTGACTTGCCCAAGGTCACACAGCTAGTTAGTGTCTGAGACCAGATTTGAACTCAGAAATATGAATCTTCCTGACTCCAGACCTGGCACTTTATCCACTGTACCACCTAGTTGTGTGTGTGTGTGTGCATGTGTGTTTATATCTACATATACATATGTGTATATATCTACATCCCATGTATATAGATCTATACATGTATATATAGACACACAAACACACGCATGTTCATGTGCACACATACCATATACATATGTATACATATCATACACATGCATGTGTGAATGTGTAAATATATACATACTCACACGTTTACTTGTATTTATTCTAGGTGGTGCAGTGGAGAGAGCACTAGGTCTGGAGTCAGGAAGAATTATCTTCCTGAGTTCACATCTAGCCTCAGACGCTTTCTAGCTTAACATCATTTAACCTCAGTTTTTTTTTTATATGTAAAATAAACTGGAGAAAGAAATGGCAAACCACTTCAGTATCTTTACCAAGAAGACCCCAGATGGGGTCACAGAATCAGGCATGCCTAACATGACTGAACAACAGCAACAAATATATGTGTGTGTATACACACACGTATATACCTATGTGTGCCTCTATATCTATTTATATATACACACATATGTATGTATAGATACATATGTCTTTACATATATAGGAATATTTACCTATATTTATATATACACTCGTATATCATTCTTTTAATCAGAAAAGTAAAAGCAAATCAACCCTCATATCACAGTACCCAGCATGCTGCAACATTCCTTCCAAGTTCATATAGTCTTTTAAGTGCCTATATCTAGGGGCAGGAAGGCCAGAATGCCAGAAGTTCAGCTCCTCCTTATCATTCCCATAGAAAGTAGGCAAGGAGCATTTGCCCAAGTTTTTGTTGTTGTTTTTCATTTACAGAAAAACTGCACCTAAGTGTCTAACCTATGGACATGAGATAGGAATTTAGAACACTCTGCCTTCTCTCCTGATAAATGGCACATATGGCACAAGAGCAAGGCAGTGATCAGGGTCAGTTCTTCTTGTGTTTTCTCCAGAGCTCTCAAGTGTAAACACCTAATTTGTGGCTATGAACCTACAATATCAAGCAGGATCCAAAGGAGTTTTCCCATAGTATGCAAAATGCATGGGTACCTCAGTTCCACCTTAGCAGTTGAAGGGAGAGCAGCACCAGTTCCTTTTATTGGGTGGCCATGCTCTTCTGTTATCCTCTGTACACCTTCAGAAATCTTTGACTTCTGTTAAGAGGTCTCCTGGATTTTTCCTTTTGAGTTGCTGTGTCTCTTGGATTTGTGGTACTGTTTTTAGTTAACACTTCCTGATATCTTGTTCCCCTCCCTTTAGTCTGTATTCCTTCCCTGTGTCTGTAGCTCATCTCTTATATACAAAACAAAGCAATAAAATTGATATGTGTCCATGGGAAGTACCAATAGGGTCACTATATTATATTCCTCCAAATTTTAGATTATACCCTCGAAATGCTCAGAGTTTTGAATGCTACTTCTTGACTTTTCTGTTTGTCTTTGAGAAGGTTCAATCATTTGGCTATATAAATTTCAAAAAAAAAGAAAAATATTGTGCAGAGAGGCAGAGATTATTCAGTATTCCTTGGTCCTGCCGCCTGATTTCTATTAGTGCCTCATTTATTTTACACTCCTACATGATTGAGTTAATTTAAGTAATGTCTCTTTTTAACAGCTCTGCAGTTTACATTTTCATGCTTGGTTACTCCACAATGACTTGTGAAAAGAGATTGGAAAGCTGATGGCCAGGGTGGTGGAGAAGCATGCAGGATCCGCCACTCCCTGTGGGATCAGCCTGTATATGGAGTAGCTAATTGCATAGGTTCCCTGAAGTGTTTACTGGGGAGAAGGATAAGAGTATTAACACAGGATTCAGGAGGACCTGCCTTAGTGTCCTGCTTCTGAAACTTCACAGAAGTTGAGTATTTGTCTAGATCAGCCTCTACATTTAAGTAACCCCCATTATTGTATGTTCCTCTTGAAGACCTCCAAAGAGAGGGAACCTGTCACTTGTCTAGGCAATCCACTCCACTTTAAAACAACTCCAATTTTTAGTAAGTTTCCCTGAAGTTGGTTTTAAATATGCCTCTTTGCAACTTCTACTCATTGTTGCTGATTCCTCCCTTACTTATTACCTGGATGACCTTGGACAAGTCAATCTCTGATCCAAAAGTTCCTCATCTGTAAGATGGAGAAAGAATTATTGTGAGGCTCAAATGAAATAATGTATATATAGCACTTTGCAAAATTTAAAGTGCTGTATAGATATTAGTTAGTATCATAATTATTGTTGTTAAAAGTGGTGGTGGAGGCATTATTTGGCAGTGAGAAAACTTGCATCTGTAAGACCATCACATTAGTGGCCTATCTTGTATAATTTTTAATGAAAGGAAAAGGAAGTGAATGGCATGAGAAAAATATCTTCTGGAGTTTGATTTCTGAATCAATTAGAGGTAGATTTTGAGAAGTGCCAAGAATAGTGCTGGGCATATAACTGATTCTCAAATGTTAGTGATTGAATGGATGAACTTTAGCATGAGGCATTGTGTGCTTTTCAAGGGCATGGGTCATCCTCTACTCTCTAAGTAGGAAAGTTTGGTTCATTCCAGTGTTTTGTAATTTACAAAAGATTTACATTTTCTCTACTGCACCTCCCTTTCCTTCCAGAAAATGAGAATTTAATAAATGCCATACTTCATGTAGTAAATTCCATCCTCCGTGGCTTAACATACTCGCTGGGCTTATTATTATTATGAATTTTATTATTTTAGTGCAAAGGTTGGCAAACTACAGCCCAAGGGCCAATTCTAGTCTTCCACTTGCTTTTGTACAATTTACAAGCTAAGAATAGTTCTACATTTTTTAAACTTTAAGTTTGTTTAAACCCATATGTAGTAAAAATGAAACACTAGTAATAATGACTGTCAAGTGTTTTCTGTTTATATCTAGCTAAACTTTTCTTCTTTAGCCATCAGGGAGCTCCTAAGCCACTCCTATGAACTGGAAGATGAGCAATTATACCAAAGGCTGATCAGATTAAAGCATGATGAACAGAGGGAAGGAAGGCTGCTACTCTTGAGAAGAGCTTATGTTAATTAAAGTACAGTCATCTCTTCTTGGCCATGGGACTTACTTCCTTCTATAAATTGTTGCTGTAATTCCATAAGGAATTGCTCTACACGAAAGTTAAATTCAGCCCTTGCTCCTCAGCTGTCACAAGTTGGCAAGAGTGAGACAGCAAGCACAGAGGCCTTCAGAAAGGCAAGCTCTTCCCTTGTCTCAAGACTTGCCATAGGGAGGCAATGATGGGCTACAAATTAGTGCATTCTCAAGTTGACCCTTAGCTTGAGATTTTCCAAATAGGCAATTTTTTTTCCCCAATGGGATCTTCAGTTTTGTCTCTAGAGAAGAAAGTGTAGTCATATTAGGGTTTAATTGACTCCAATTTATAATTTAAGTGACTGTAATTCCAAATTGCTCCCTGAAATGGCTACACCCATTCACAGATCAACCAGTAGTGCATCACTGTGCCTGTTTTCCTACAGCCCCTCCAACATTTATCATTATCCTTTGTTGTCATCTTTGTTACTCTGATAAATGTTAGATGGGATCCAGAATTGCTTTAATTTGTGTTTCTTTAAATATTTTGGAGCATTTTTTTTGGCATGGCTATAGATAGCTTCCCTTGAAAATGATCTGTTCATATTCTTAGACTATTATTGGGGAATGGTTCTTTTTCTTGTCATTTAAATTCATTCCTTACATGTCTTGGAAATGAGACCTTTGTTAGAGAAACTTACTGCAAAGACTTTTTCCACAATTAATTATTTCCCCTTTTAATCTTTGCTTTATTATATTTGTTCATGCAAAAAAAACTTTTTAATTTTAAGTAATCAAAATGATCCATTTTATCTTCTGTAATCTTTTTTATTCCTTGGTCATGGACTTTTCTCCTATCCATAGATCTAACAGGCATTCTTTCTATGTTTCTCTACTTTGTTTATGATGTGACCTTTTATATCTAGGTCGTGTACCTCTTTGGAGCTTATCTTTGTATAAAGTGTAAGGTGTTGATCGAGATCTAATTTCTTGCATCTTCCTATATAATGTTCCCAGCAGTTTTTGTTAATATGGTCTTTATCTCAGTAACTGTGTTCTTTGTATTTATCAAACACTAGATTACACGCTAGAGTCGATTACAACTGGAGTTGATTCTGTATGCTATATGCCTAGTTTATTCCGCTGAACAATTTCTCTTTTTAAATAGTTCCAAATTATTTTTAACAATTATTGTTTTGTAGTATAGCTTGAGATCTATTACTGCTAGGGCCCTTTTGTTCCCATTTCATTTTATTATTTCTCTTTAAGTTCTTGACCTTTTTTCCCTCTATTTTAAATTATATTTTTTGTGAGATCATGGGTGAGTTACCAGGAAGGAACATAAGTGTTCAAAGGATCACAAGTTAGTGAGTTTGTTATTCCCTGGAATGTGAATTTAGAAAGGCCAAGGTCATCCACTACATGCTGGGCCATTGCCAGTCATCTTGACTTTTGTCTTGCTACTGGACTTAGATGACTTTGAAGGAGAGAATGAGGCTGACAACTTTGCTCATCCAGTTCATGAAAAGTAAGTCAAGACCTCACCCTCACGCTGTCATTGGTCCTATTCAATAACAAAGGATGAACAACAACAACCCGAGTATGTAAGCCTATGGCTCCCCAGTCCCCCAGTCCCATAGGCAGCACAGGCTGTTGCACAGTTGTGCTGTGGGATGTGTACCAGAATAGAGAGCCTACATCTCTGAGTCTCTGGCCTTGTATCTTATTGTTATTGTTGGGATGAACTGAGAGGCAGGACTCAGGGGCAGTCAATCAGCAAGTGGTTTGAATTGTGATTATACCTTATTCCTCTCATTGAATACAAAGGCATTGTGATTCAGAAAATTTGCTAACCTTGCATGCTGGATTAGTTGAAGTTTGCTAAACTGATTGTGATCAATAAAGTTTTGCATTCCTTGCCTAGATACAGCTGACTCAACCAGTACTAGGTACATAGGAACTTCCTATTACCTGGGTGGGCCAATTAGTGGTCAAGCGTGAAATCACTTCTGCCAGCTAGGGAGGCCAGTAATCTTCATAATTTTCAAGTTCTATAAAGTAATCTTTTGGTAGCTTAATTGATATGGCATTGGATAAATTAACTGATTTAGGCACTATTGTCATTTTTATTATATTGGCTTATCCTATCCATGAGTAATGAATATTTTTCTAATTATTTTGGTTTGTATTTCTGTAAACAGTTGTTTGTAGTTGTATCTATGTGGTTATTGTATACATACATATTTATATATACACATGAACATAGATTCCCAAGTGCTTTATATTTAAAATTACTAAATAATGCATGTTCTTTGACCCAGTCAAACTATTTCTAGTTTTATATTCAAATGAGATCAAAGGAAAGGACCCTAGATGTGCAGAAATATTTATTGCAGATTTTTGTGGTAGCAAAACAAATTTAGAAAGTAAGGAGATGTGTATCAGTTGAGAATGAGCTGAATAAGTTGTGGTATATAAATGTGAGAGAATACTTTGTTCTACAAGAAATGAGGAAATAGATCATTTCAGAAAGACATGGAAAATTTGTATGAACTGATACAGAATAAAGTATGTGGAGCATGTAGGACAATTTATATTACAATATCAAGATTATAAACATGAACAATTTAAAGGACTTTTATAAACTGATGAAGAATGAAATGAGCAATGTATACAATAATAAGGATTTAAAAAGAAAGAACTTTGAAACTGTAAGAACTATGACCAATCCAATGACCGTTCATAATTTCAGAGGACTGAAATGAAACATGCCATACAGAGAAGTCACGGGTTTATGGTGCAGAATGAGCCATGTGTGTGTGTTTCTATATAGTCAATAGAATTTGTTTTGTTTGAACATGCGTATTTATCACAAGAAATTTGTTTTTCTTTCATTTTCTTCCTAATGGAGTGAGAATAAAGGCAAACAGATTTCTGTTGATTTTTTTTCAATGTGGGAGGTGCCATAGAGATTATATACAAAAAGAGTTTATTTTATTAGGGAAGGGCCTGGATCTGTAATGTCACTAGTATAAAGAATTCCAGATAAGTAAACTCCCTCTACCAATGCAGATAAGTACTCATTCCAAAAATTAAGTTTTTAGAGATTTGTTGGGAGGCATTGAGAGGTTAAGTGATTTGCCCAGGGTCACACAGACCGTGTGAGTTAGAGGCAGGACCAAAACCCAGATCTTCTTGAATCTGAGGCCAGCTCTTTTTCCACTGTGCTATGCTTCCCTCTATGTTATTTTGTTACCAGAATATATTTATCAGGAAAAAGGCAACCATATTTTCTCAAACATAAATTAAGACATATGGTTGAGATGAGGTGGCATCAAGATGGCAGAGTAGCAGGAAGAAATACAGCCCATCTCCCCCACCACACCTCCTCCACAAAGATCTTGAACACTAACCAAACCAAAACTTGATCAGGAAATCCAAGGAAAAAACCCACAGTAAGTCATTTTTCCATCCAAGATTGACACAGGGAGATGGACAGAGAGGTCTGGGGATCCTGAGATAAAGTCTGGTCAAGAGCACACATTCCAACACTCAGAGACTATAATAGGATAGATTCTGTGCATTAGGGCAGGGAGAGGTACCAAGCAGTCCCTGAAATAGCTCAGGGCACAGAAATGGGTACCATCTGGTAGCTCTCTTGCTTACTACCCAGTTCCAAGTCACAGATTTGGAGTGGACTGAGAAGGGAATATGCAGCTAGGGGTAGGAGTCGTGGTCAGGGATCCTAGCTACGTACTAAGTCAGAAACAAAGTTAGAAATAAATAATTGTGTGGCTCTGATCTGAGTAGAAAGTACTAGCCTCTAGTTCAGACTGAAACCTGCAGTGGAATAATCAAGGCAGGAATCTCAGACCAAAGGGGAGGATGCAGTTTGGTCACTTTGAACCTTGGAGAGTTCCCAAAGTGCTGATAGTGAGTGACTACAGCAGCAATCTACTGGAGAACCAGGAGCAAGCCAATAAATGTCTTGCTCAGACCCAGGAACTTGCAGGGCTCAGACCAGAAGGGAAGAGAATAGATTTTGCCCCCCTCCCCAGGTACATCCTGTTGGGAGCACTGAAAGCTTATACCCAACCTGAGATATCCCTGAGATCCTGGAACAATACAACACTTTCTCAAAGAAAGCATCAGAAGGGACCAAGGGGACAAAAGCCCAACTCAGACATTACTCCCCAAAGTGAGCAGAGCTCAGCCTTAACATAAAATCCAAAGTCAAGAAGTAGGCTGGAAGAAAGAGCAAACAAAAAAAAAGAATCCCATCATAAATACTATTAATGGTGACAGGTAAGCTCAAGATACAAACCTAGAAGAAGAGAATGAATCCAAAACATCTATATCCAAAGCCTCAAATTAAAACACAGTCTGGGCATAAGTCCAGTCAGAATTCCTAGCAAAGATGCTTTTAAAAGAATTTTAAAATAGGTTAAAATTATTTTTAAAAGCAAATGAAAATGGTAAGGGCAGTTAGATGGCACAGTGAATGAAGTGCTAAGCCCAAAGTCAGGAAGACTTGAATTAAAATCCAGCCTCAGATACTAATTAGCTGTGTGACTCTGAGCAAATCACTTAACCGCTGTCTGACTCAGTTTCTTCACCTGTAAAATGAAGATAATAATAGCACCTACTTCACAGACTTGTTTTGAGAATCAAATGGGGTAATATTTATAAAAGTACTTAGCACAGACCATGGCAGGCAGTAGGCACTAAACAAATGCCAGCTATTATTCTCATTAGAGGAAAAAATGAGAAAAGAAATTAGATGGAAAAGGAATTAACAGCTTAGAACAAGGGGTCCAAAACCTTATCCAAGAAATTGCCTCACTGAAAACTAGAATTAAATAAATAGAAACTGATGACTTCTCCAAACATCAAGAAATATTAGAACAAAGTCAAAGGAGAAAAAAATGGAAAAATGAAAAATAGCATAGAAAAAAAACCAACTGACCTGTAAAATGGATTGAAGATCTAATTTTCATCAAAATAATCATGGTACAGAACGAAATAGCTTTTATGCTTCTAAAATTGTCGATAAAGCTGGGTCATTATCAATGGCGAAAGGAATTATTTATTCATTGTACTGAATTTCTTATATAACATGGCAAGGTCCTTTTAGATATGACAGTATAATTGTTTTTAAAGAAGAGGGAATATAATGTGCAGAGGGAAAAGTATCCAGTTTACAACTCATTTGTTTGTATCATTCCACAGAAGATGTTATTGAGGCTTTGAACGTCCCCATCATGAAGTCAAAAGAAAGAATTGTCAAGGAAAGCATTAAAATCAGTTTGACTCTTTGGAATAAAACAAACAAAAGCAAAAACACCCCTTTGTGAATTTGAAATAATCACTAATAATCATAATACAATGGAAAGAATATTGGGTCTGGAGTCAAGAATCTGGGTTTGAGTTTTGACTCCAAAACTTACAAGTCATATGACCTTGGACAAGTCAATTAAAATTTCTCGGCTTCATTTTGTTCATTTGCAAAACTGCAGTGGGAAGAACACTGGAACTTGAATCTGGGCAAACAAGGTTACTTCCTAGTTCCTTGACTTAGGATCATAGACTGAGAACTGGAAAGGATGATATAGTCTGTCACTTTTATTTTATAGATGAGGAAACTGAGAGGTTAAGTCATTTACCCAGAATCACAAAGGTAGTGGCATAACCAGGATTTGAACTGCCAGGTTCTCTGACTCTGGATCTATCATTGTTTCTATTCTACCATTGACAAGTCACTTCAGTTTTCTCATCTATAAAATGAGGGGATTCGACTAGTTGACCAATAATGCTGCCCACTTAGCCATGATATAAGGTAGGTAGGATGTATTGGTCTCATCTACCTACCAACTAGAGGAATGTGTTATGAGCCAACCTACCTTCTCAGTCAAACTTGGCAACAACTAATCAACAGTTAAATTAAGAACTAATATCAACTTACTTGCTAGCTGTTTGGAATGGAGTTGAGGGACAGAATAATTCATTCCTCCCCCATTTAGCTCCAGTCAGAATAATAAGGTCTTAGCAGCAAAGAGTGGTCCCTAAAGACTCACGGATTGAGCAGGTGGTGTTTTGTTTATGAATAAGAAAGGATCTCATTGATTACAACACTGTGGTTCCCATTGAGATGTGTAGACTAGAATGAATTGCTCTCTGTTTATTTTCGATTTCAATTTCGAAATGACTTTTCATTTAGAAAAAAGGTGAGGGACACCCACCAACCTTCACACCTGTCAGAGTTTGGAATGTATGAGAAAGAATTTAGGGGAAATTCTGAGGATCAGACCCATATGCTAGTAAGAAGGAACATAACTAGGACTAAATGACCCACTTTAACCAGAAGTGGTAGGCAGGGCTTCAAGGTATAGGCTTTCTTTAGCCTGTGTCTTGACCTTGTTCTCTTCCTTTCTTATTGAAAAAGAAAGCTGGTCTCTAATTGACTGTTTTCCACTTCTCTCCCTGGTACCTGCATGAAGGGTATCAGAGGTCCTAGGACAGTTTCAATTAGTAAATCATTTCCATCCTTTCAGAAATAATTTTGTGCTCTGTTTTTAATATTGTTCTTAGGTTCCATTTTCATCATTTAGAAGATATGTATATACACATAAAACACACAACACACACATATACATGCATGTGTATAGATACACAACATAGGAATATATACATATGTATGTGTATATGTATGTTCAAATGTATGTTTTTATTGAACCAGAAATCCCCTTGACAATACGTTAACCTACTCTAGGACTGTATGTGCATTATTGAACTAAAAATTCACACAACAATCCATGTGCTTCATGGTCCTTTTTACCTTTCTTAGCAAAATTGTGTCTCAATTTTGTAGGATTCAGCTTCTCAGTTCTATTAGTCAGCACTTGGAAGATCCCAATATTACTGGCCCTTAGCATTTGGGGAGTGCAGAATATTAAGGTCCCTTCCAACTCTAAATCTCTGTTTCTAATTCTCTGGACTTCTACCATGCCTTCCCCCACTAAAGGTTCACTCCATCCTTGGATTTCTCACACTGAAAGGATTCTACGTCTGTGGCCCTTCTTCTGACCAGCTGGTTCCTTTCAGAACTTCCTTTTTAAGGAAAATACCCAGGCTTGTCATGTTTATATTCCTCTCTGGGCTCCTTTTCTAACTCTTGCACTTTGTCTGTTCCTACCCTCCTTCTTCACTCTAACCCCCACCCCACCTTTTGCTGTTATTGTTCAATAGTATCCAGAGTTTGTCATTTCTTTCTTGACAGCTACTAAGTCTGAGGCCAGATTTGAACTCAGGAAGATGAGTCTTCCTGCCTCTGAACCTGATACTATACACTGTGCCACCTAGCGGTTCCCACCCCCTTTTAATGTTTCCTTTTACATACTATCTTCCTACAGTAGACTGTAAGCTCCTTGAAGGCAGGACTATTTTTCTTTCTGCTTATATTTATATCTCCAGCATTTACCCCAATGGCTGGTGCATAATGGGAGCTTAACAAATGCTTGTTGATTTGGTTATCATTCTAAATGGGAGATAGCAATACTGAGGTACTATAAAGAAAATGTTTTATAAATCATTAAATGAAGGTGTGATTATCATGGTTTCATATATGGAAACTTTGTTTTCACTTTTGGATCTATATCTAAATGTATCTCTTGAAAAAATAGCCAAAAAAGGAAGAATTTTTCACTTTGCTTTTTGATGGAAATGTAATCATGTCTATAAAAACCTAGAATTAGACCTTGTTATGAGAATGTAGCCCTCTCCACTAAGACAACAAATAATGTTGTTTGTTTCTCTTCCTGAAGCACTGAAAATTTATATATATTTTGTGTTACATACCAAATGGCACAAAGAATACAAAATACCTTTGTATTTGTGTGTAGATGCCCACAGATATGTGTACTTATATATATATGCATGTATACATATGATATTTATATGTATATAATTTATATTTTTGTTTAGAAGGAACTACAAAGAAGCATTGTATAATTATATAGTCAACATATTTTTATTTCTTCATTCTATCATGGAAAACTTACTGTACCCAATATCTTGCTGGTACTTCATAAATCATACAAAATATAACTCCTATATCAATTAATAAAATAAAGTAAAATAATAAATTCATAACTGTTGTTTAGTATCACATATGAGCTCTAAATAGAAATGAACTTAGGGTAGCTCAGTTCTACCTCTTAAAACATAACTCAGTCATTACAGTGATTGTTGATTCGGATTGTGCTACTGAACCCTACATAGTATGAAAAGATCAGAATAGAAAGATTGGCATCAAATTGCTGTTTCTTCGATTTATGGTAATTCATAAGAGTTGAGATTAACAAAATATATAATGGTGAAAAGAGTCCCCTTTTCCCCAATCTTTCTCCATTTCAGAGTAGAATTCTCCAGAATGTGTTACAGGAGAAAGAGCACCCAACTGACTGGATTGGGAACCAAGAGGTGTGGTTCTAGGCTTAGATCTACAGCTGTGTGAGATGCTGGGTAAAAATCCCTGGGCATATTTCTTCATTGATCATCTTAAAGGATTACAATATCACAGAATCACATAACTATAGAATTGGAAGCTTCCTTACTGGCAATACAGTCCACCCAATTCATTCTCAAGAAGGAATTCCCCTAGGAGCTGATCTCCAGGGTTCCATCAAATTCTAATGTATAAGTCCAATTTAGGAAACTGCATTATTTATGTCATCTTCTTACTGTTTCTTTCTGTAATACTAATAATAACAATGGACATTTATTTAGTGCTTTAAGACTTGCAAAGTACTTTTCGTTATATATGTAATGAATATTATATACCTTTATACATGTGTATGTATGAATGCATAAGAGAGAGAAGGGAGAGGAAAGGGAGAGTGGAGGAGAGAAGAGGAAAGGAGAGGAGAGGAGAGACTCCATACTGGAGGTGGTACAATTGTGAGGGCACTGAGGGAATTCCCTTCAAATGATCTGAAGGAAGGAAAGATACTGAAGATATGGAAATGTCTTGTACTATCTTGATACCAAAAAATGTGATCAAGAGAACATTGATTACTGCCCTCTATGCCTACTCTGCCATTTACTCAAAATCTGACAACAGTCATCTCTACATGAATGAAGGGCATCAGTAGAAAACAAGCAGGCTTCTGCAATTACAATTTAACAATATATCACATCTTTACCATTTCACAATTAATTGAAAGATGTAGAGAATGTAAGGTCCAGTTGTTCACCAATTATTTTTTAAAAACCATTTAATTCTATAGAACTAAATGCTGCCTTATAGATTCTTTTACAAAGTGTCACTCATCCATCAGTTCATCCAAGATTCCATGGAGGTAATAGAAATAGCTCTGTTCAATGACCCTTGAGTAACAAAAATCAATCAAGGTATAAAACAGGGACATCAATTATCTCCAAAGTTATTCGTCATTATAATGAGGATATTCAACACAGATTTCATGTAAAAGTGAAATTCCTTGTGCAAAATGAGGTTCTCCAGATGCTCCTGTTTTCAGGTGCTTCTATGCTGTTTGCATCAGACCTCAGATGTTCCATAGACTTCTGGAAGAAATCTATAATCCCTCAAAAGAACAAATGAAAAAGAATGTTTGTTACCCATATTTTAACACATATAGAGAGATCTTGTGTAATAGTGTCTGTACGCATGTGCAAGTGTGTGTATGTGCTCATATATACTATTGCACATATATACTAATAATAGTGTATATAGTATATACACATAACAACACATACATATATGCACATATAAATACACATACATGTATATGTATGTTATAAGAATACATATAAACATTTTTGTTTATGTGTATATAAGTGTATGCACATGAGGGAAGGGGCATAGACAACTACAAAGAAGTTCCTAGGGATAGGAATCCAGTGCCTTAATACCTTACTTCTACCTGTACAATGCAACCTTTTTTGTGTCATGGGTTCCTTTGGAAGTCTGGTGAAGTCTATGAATTTTTTTTTAAATTGATTTGTTTATTTACTTTTAGTTTACAAGATTCAGCTCCACATTTTCTCCCCCTTTCTCTCCTCCCCCTCCCTTCCATGGCATCATGCAATTATGTATGGGATCTACAAATACTTTCATATTGTCCAATGGTCTGGTTGTACAGAAGGGTTGTAACCAATAGAGTGAACAATGGGGAAAAAAGGAAACAAAACAAAACATGGAAAAGAACCAAGTCTATGAACTTTCTGAGAAATCATAGTAAATCAGATGCTGAACCCAGCATTAGGAAGACCTGAGTTCAGATTCTCTTTCTGATACTTACCAGCTCTATATGACCATGGACAAGTTATTTAACTTTTCTGAGTCAGTTTCTTCATCCTTGAAACTGGGTTGACGATATTCGTGGTGCTTACCTCATAGGCTTATTATTCTGAGGGTCAGAGGAGATAATGTAGGTAAAGTGTTGCATTTTTTGTTGTTGTTTAGTTGTTAGGGACTCTTTGTGTTACACTCTTTGTGAGATTTTCTTGGCAAAGTTACTGGAGTGGTTTTCCACTTCCTTCTTCAGTTTAGTTTCTAGATGAAGAACTGAGGCCAACAGGGTTAAGTGACTTGCTCAGAGTTGCCCAGCTAGTAGGTGTGTGAGGCTGCATTTAAACTCAGGTCTTCCTGACTCCAGGCTAGGCACTCAATCCCCTGCACCAATAAATGTCAGCAATTAGTTTCAAAAGATTTTCTTCAACCACAAGAAATTGAGAAGGAGAAAAGGGGCAGGGGGAATCTTTGTTTTCAGCTTATCTCTGAAATGCCAAGTCCTATCTGCCTGGACAAAAATCCATCTATATTCCTGACACAAGAAAACATTTTATCTCATGCTGCAAAAGGGATATCCCTCTCTGAGACACAAAGTCATGTGATCACAGGTATAAGAATAAAAGGAAAAAAACACTAGCATAAAAATGCTAATAGCACAATACTACAACTACTGTTTTATAAGGATCAGAGATAAGGGCGGCTATCTCCTTGGCTGTCAAATGAAACATATTAAGGTTACTCATAAGTGCAGCTGGGAACAATTTAGCATCACTGCTGACAGCTGGGAAGAACTCGCGTCTGACAGAGAAGGCAGGAATGCTACTATCAGGGTGGAAAGAGGAAGTGACACTGATGTGAGAATGGTTAATTGAGCAGATTGTAAAGTAGGATTCATCAGAAGCTCTGTTAACTATTTCTATCTTGCCCAGCTCATCGGTGCAACATAACAGGGCCCAGGAGAGTTCCCAAATGGAAAGCCGCACATTCTGGTTGCCTTCTATCACTACCATCCAGACCATGGTCTGAGATCACGGTCTTCCCCTGTCCCCATCCCTCTTACAGCCCCCCTATTGCTACTTCCATTTCTAATGGTTTATAAATCTGCTGTGGAGGTGTGGGCCCTGCTCAGTAGGAAGGAAGCTCGTGGGTTCTGACTTACCCCTTTCTGAAGCTGTTATAGGAATACTTCAGGCAGACTCTTACGGGTATACTTTCTTTTTATGTTGATTGGTGTCTTTTTTAATACTATAATCACTTCCCAGTAACCACCCTACCTTACAACAACAGAGGG
>CM053593.1:247199935-247230167 GCA_028646575.1 Pseudocheirus occidentalis | reverse complement strand
GAGAGAGAGAGAGAGAGAGAGAGAGAGAGAGAGAGAGAGAGAGAGAGAGAGAGAGAGAGAAACTAAAACCATCTGGTCTATCAGTTACAAATGACAATTTGTACTATTCAGCACCCATACTCTACCACCTCACTAAAAGGATGGGGGTTCTATCATCAGTCTCTTGGCATGAATATTGACCATTGCATTTGATCTAAGTTTCGTTGTTTCTTAGTGTGGTCTACATTTACGTGGGGCAGCTAGGTGGTGCAGTGGATAGATGGAGTCAGAAGGTCCTGAGTTAAAAGCCAGCCTCAGATACTTACTAGCTAGATGATCCTGGGCACGTCATTTAACCCTGTTTGCCTCAGTTTCTCATCTGTAAAATGGGCTGGAGAAGGAAATGGCAAAACCTCTCCAGTGTCTTTGCCAAGAAAACCTCAAATAGGATCATGTAAAATCAAACATGACTGAAACAACTCAACAATAACAAAGCCATCTATATTGTGTCTATAGTTCTAGGTCCTGCTTTGCTCTGACTCAATTCAGGTCAGTCTGCTCAGGTTTCTCTCTTGTAACCAGGTTTCTAACCAAGCCTGCAGCGTTTTGCATGCTGCTTCATAGACTCCTAATTGATGGAGAGAATACTGAATACAACATGCTGTTGAGTATTTGTGTGAAGGCTTAGAGCACCAGAACTTGTTTGGAAGTAGACAAAGGTAGTTCCAGTCTTTGGTAGAAATACCTTTCTTTCTGTCATTAATCTCTATCACATCTCTACCATCTCATCTACCATGGTATCTCTACCATGTCACAGCACATAACCTTACTTTTTTTTTAGCAGACTGAAGTAATTTGATATAAATTCCCTCCTTCCCTATTGACATCTCATAATATCCTTACCCACTCTCTTCTTTTTATTTCCAGTGACCTTCCTTTCCAGGGCTAAAGATTCCACCTGTGTCCTTGATCTCATCCCTTTTCTCCTCTTCTGGAATTTCTGTCTTCCCTGCTCTCTGGTATATTCTTGAAGGACCTTGAAGTAAGACCTTTCAGGGGAACAGGAGAGCTGTGCATTGTTGGCAGTTTTCATGATCTCGCTTCTCTGAACTTTAACACTATGACTCAGCTGCAGTTTCACTCTGATACTTCCTCCAGCTCCTGGGCCTCCTCACTTCAGAACACCTCTCTGCTGCTGTCACCCTACAACACCCCTCTGTCATGTTGGCCTCCTTCTCCCGTTGGTGACTTCGTCCCAGTGCTTCCATTTCAGGGAAGGGCACAGGCTGGCCCTCTCATCTGTGCTCCTGACCTACTGAACTTCAACACAATGCCTCAATTGCACTCACATGCTGGAAATTCCCTTAGTGCATGGAGCCTCCTTACCTGGAACATCCCAACACCATGCCAGCTCCCTAGTCCTCCCAATGTCTCCATTTTAGTGAGGGGCCCAACATCACCAATCTTTATTTGCCTCTAGCTGGGCTTCTGATTTTCTCTTTAAGTCTCTCCTAATGAGTCTTCAAACAGTTCCCCTTGTCAGGGTTACTTCCATACACACACACATACACACACACACACACACACCTCTGCTTTTTAGCTTCCTTTTGTGGATTGTATTTCCCCATTAGAATGTAAGCTCCTTGAGGGCAGGGATTAGTTTTCTTTTTGCTTGTATTTGTATCTCCAGAACTGTTTCCTATTGCAGCTTGGAACAAAGTGGAACTTAGCTTCCTAATGCTCTTCACTTGACTTTGATGACACTGCATATCCATAACTCTTCTTCTTTGTCTGATCCTTCATTGTCTTCTTCACTGGCACCACTTCCTTCTCCCACTCCTCTTAATGAGAGTGTAGCCTAGGCATGGCTGGCATTAGAGCAAGCAATGCTTAGAGCAAGCATTATTCCAGACTCTGCCCTTGGCCCTCCTCTCTTCTTTTCCTATATTCTCTCCTTCAGAAATCTCAAGTCCTGTGGTTTCAAGTGTTACTTGAACGGGGGATGCCTGCCAAATCTCTCTCTCCAGCAGTGACCTCTCTCCCAGGTTCCAGATTTTCATTTCCAACAGCCTGCTGAACACCTGTCCCTAGATATCTCACTAATGCTTCAAGCTCAAACAAATGGGTCCAAAACTTGACTTATCTTCCATAGAAAACTTGCTGTTCCTTCTAACTTTCCCATTACTGAAATACTAGCACCATCTAGTTACCTGTACTTGACATTTTACAGCAATCCTGGACTCCTCTCTCTTCCTTAGGAAGTAGTTAGTGGTGAGGTGGATAAAGTTCCAGATTTTGAGTCAGGAAGACCTGAATTCAAATACTTGCTGTGTGACTATGTGCAAGTCACCTAACCGCTATCTGCCTCATCTATAAAGTGGGAATAATAATAGCACCTACTTCTCAAGGTTGTTGTGAGGGTCAAATGGGATGATATTTGTCAAAATCACTTATCACATTGTCTGGCACATAGTAGGCACTGTACAATGCTCATTTCCTCCCTTCCTTGCCCTCAAAGTCCACTTAGCCACCAGGTCCTGTTGATTTTGCTTCCAAAATCTATTGCATCTAATCTCTTCATACTTACTGCTACCTCTATTGCTCAGCCCTTCATTTCCTCTCCTCTGTACTACTGGGATAACCTATTCACTAATCTTACCACCTAGACTCTTTCCCCTTTCATTTTATCCATCACAGCCAGATTTATTTTTTGGTTCAGACATTATGATTTCATTGGTACTGAGAACTCCCATGAAGGAAATTCACTTTACCAATATTGATCAGCAACTGTTCTAAAAAATATTGTCTCAAGTCTGAACGCAGATTGAATCTAACTACTTGCTCTTTCTCTTTTTTGTTTTGTTTTGTTCCTTTCTCGTTGTTCATTCCATTGACTATAATCTTTCTTTACAACTTGACTCAGGAGGGAAGGGGGGAGGAGAGGGAGGGGAAGAAAATTTGGTACTCAAAACTTATGGAACTGAATGTTGTAAATTAAAAGTAAATAAATTAACGAATTAAATTTTTAAAAATTAGTCTCAGAGGAAGGAAGGGCAGCAAAATAAATAGGACCATGGACTTGGAGACAGGAAGATTTGGGTTCAAACTTTGTCACACATACTGGTGGGCTGTGTGATCTGTATAAGTGTCTTAACCTTTATGCACCTCAGTTCCCTCATCTGTCAAATGAAGGGGTAGAGTCCATGGCCTCTAGAGTTCCTTCTAGTCCTAAATCAAGTGAATTACCTGGTGGCACTGAGGTGCCACCTTGCTCAGAGGTCACCCAGCCAATGTGCGTCAGGCAGCACTTGAACTCAAGACTTCTTGAACTCTGAGGTTTTCTGTCTACCATGCTATGATATATCTCCTGCTAGATAAACCCTAGCACTGTTTATCACTGCTTTCTATTGATAAGCCTATCTATCACTTTCTATCAATATAACAGATTGATATTTTATACCAATAAATTAATAAACATTTTTAAATGCCCACTGTTTATGATACTAGTGCTAAGGTTTCAAAAACGAAAATGAAACCATCCCTGCCCTCAACTAACTTATATTCTTTCAGGGAAGAACATGTGACATATGTAATTATATAAAAAATAAAAAATAAATGCAGTTTGGGGAGTGAGGTCACTAGCAACTGGAGGGGTGAGGTCAGTTCTGATGCATTCCTTTCTCAGAAGCCATTATTGTCTCCCTATGGCTTAAGTCCAGACTCCTTAGTTTGGCACTCAAGGACCTCTACAGCCTGGGGTCCAACCAACCTTCTTATCCGAGCCTTATCTTATATTTCCTTTCCCACACCCTACATTCTGGCTAATTTTCCTGTTTCCCATATAGTTTTCTGATACAATGTCTTACAGTCAGAGATCCAGTGTTTAAAAAGGACTTTAGAGGTCACTGAATACAATACAGCTGCCTCATTTTATTAAGGAAGAAACAGGCCCAGAAAGTGGAGGTGACTGCTCAAAGTCGCAGAGGTGAGAGGCAGCTGCAGTCCTTGACTCCAAATTCAGCATCCTTTTTCACTACACCAGACTGCCTTCTAACGCTGCTTCTGGTCCCTGTTCTATCCTCCCCCACATCTCTGCAGAAATCCTATCCAGTCTTTAAATCCCAACTCAATTACAATCTCTAACACACAACCCTCTCTAACCCCTCCCACGTCCCACCCCCTACAAACACACACGGCCGGCTAGAAATGATCCCTTTTTCTTGGGAATTCAAAGAACCCTGCATTTGTTAACTCTCAAAGTCTTTTGTGTTATATTTATTTAATCATAATAATTGCTAACATTTATATAGCACATTGAGATTTGAAAAAATACCTTACAATTATGATCTCATCTGATCATCATAAGTACTCTGGGAGATAGGTATTATTATTATTCCTGTTTTACATTGGAGGAAGATGATTTAAATGACTTTCCCAAGGTCACACAGATAGTAAGTACCTACGTCAGGCTTTAAAGTCCAGTCTTCTAGACTCCGGATCAGGAGCTCCATTCAGTGCTCTAATGTATCACCTAAAGTGCCCACATCACATTACCCTCCATAGGACTACCAGTTCCTCAAGGTCAAGGTCACTGTCTTCTGTATCTCTCTATCTCTCATAATGCCTCCCACAATAATTTGCACATAGTGGGCTCTTGGCAAATTTTGTTGATTCAAATTGGTAAATTTTTGGAGAAAGAGGTATTATGAAGGGGAAAAAAAGCTAAAAAATGTCCCTTGGCTGACAAGGGGAGACGAGATTCATCATTGTTTTCCTGCACCATTGAAGCCCTGCCAGGAGTTGTAGGATCAAGGGACTCATCTTCATTTCAAAGAACGATTTATCCAGGACCTATGCTTCAGCCTCTTGTCATTTCACAGAAAAATAGCATAGGAAAATTCCTACCTGCTGCAGGGCTAATGCTACTGGAGAGATGAGGCTGGAGATAGCCCTAGGTTTTAGAGCTGGAAGGGATTTTTAAGGTCACTAACCCACTTATTTTCCTTCATCCTCCTATAGCCAAAGATGAAGATGGGATGACATTTGACCTCAGACCTGGATAGTCTAAATTAGAGACTGTGATCCTGGGATCTGGGACTTTATTTTTTTAATTGATAATTATTTCAACAAAATTGGTTTCCTTTGTAAGTCTATGTATTTTATTTTATGCATTTAAAAACATGATTCTGAAAAGGGGTTCATGATTCATCAGACTCTCTAAAAGGTCTACACCACAAAAAAGGTAAAAAAAGGATCTACAACATAAAAATAGTGTGAGCCCTGTTCTAAATGTCCACTGTCCCCCTGCCCCAAGGAGAGCAATAGCCCCTTCTGTCTAAAAGGAAAAGCTTAACAGTACAAAAAAGGCATGTGATCTCTTTGACTTAATTACAATGTTTAATTCTGAGCAGACATCCAGAGGACTGTTAGTAAAGGGCACATTTTTAGCAGTGTAACAAATAAACAAATAAATATATAAATCACAAGTCGCTGCTCTCCTGCTTTTTTGTGTGCAGAAAGGAGAAAATGTGTATCACACCCACTCAACCACATAACTTGCTATGTCTTAATCTGCTTAAATGGGTCTCTTGGAGAAAGGCCATATTAGCCCCTGCCTTTTAAAACACCATGGGCATTTACTTCTGGGGCCTGAATGCAAGCCACTCCTTTAAAGCATTTTCTGATGAGACTTAACATTTATCCAGTCTCATCAGAGGATCTTGTAAGTCTGACAAACTACCAAAAACTCTAGGTGGGTTGGTGGGTGGGCAGAACTCAGGAGAGACTCGGGAGCAGTGCACAAGGCAGAGAGAACAAGACACAACCAACCAAGAGTGCCTGGATTCTGGAAGAAGGCTTTGGCCCACCCAAAGGTCAGGATCTTTTTATTTGGACTAGGATCTTCTTATACACACTGTCTGCTAGGGCAAGAATTAATCCTAGACCATGCATTTGCAGCCCAGAACCCCAGGGGAGAGTAAATGAATGAGTGATGACAGGTGTGACAGCTATACTGGTAAGGTATTTCAGCATTTCCCAAGGGGTGCTTAGAACAGTGTGCTCTATGGAGTACCTACTGTAAAACTTATCCCCTGAAACCTGGGGAAGGAAATAAATATTTACTAAGTGTCAAGTGTCACAAACAGTGCTTTAGAAATATTTTGTCTGATCCTCACAACAATCTTGGGAGGCAGGTGCTATTATTAACCCCATTTTACAGTTGAGAAAACTGAGGCAGACAATGACTTGTCCAAGGACACAAAGCTTGGAAGTGTCTGAGGTCAACTTTGAACTCAGGTCTTCTGGCACTCTACACACTGTGCCTAGCTACTGCAGAAGACTGATATCTTCGCATCTATAGAGAATCTAGTCATAAGATCATAGGATAAAAGATTTGGAACTGAAAGAGGACTAAGAGATAACCTAGCCCATTTTGGAGATGAGAAAGGAAGCTAAAATGCTTTAAGTCACCTAGGACAGAGGCAGGGCAGACCCAGGCTTTGTTCTGGATTTGAGTCAGCCCTCAGTCTAGATTTCTTTAGAGAAAGTAAAGGGAAGAAGACCTAACATTTCCTTTTCTCCCATTAGTTGAACGAGAACCTTTAGGAAATGGGTCAGGGTAATAAAGAATTTATTCACTCACTTGGGATTCACTGAACCCTGGGAAAGCTATATCTCAGAGCAGGCTTAGGCTATTTCCTTATTTGTGCTTTCACAAGAAGTGTCTGTGACATTTATTTATATCGTATAAAATACTGTAACTTAAAATTACAATATTAAAACTGAAAGTTATTTAGCTTGGAAAATAGGATGACAAATCATTAAGTCTGAGATTCTTATGCCACAAATAAGGAAAAGGAAACCCAGACAGATGACCTGACCAAGGTCACAGAGCTAGTATGGCAGAACTACGATGAGGGCCTTAGATTTATAATTTCTAGTCCATTGCTCTTTCAACTAGTATAATTTCTTCCATTACTGGGCCAGAGACCCTCTAAAAATGGAAAATTTGCATGGGATGCCATTTTATAAGTTAGGGTAATTTTCTGTGGAGTTTGGGACGAATCTTGTAATTTTCTGTCTTCTTTTCATAGAAATTCTTCATTTAGGTACCACCAAATCTTTTTTTTTTATGAAGAGTAGATTTTAGGAAACAAATTAGAATTGTGCTAAATATCTAAAATGTCCATATTCTTTGACCCAGAAGTTCCACTATTAAGCATACACTCCAAGGAGATCAAAGAGAGAAAGTTTGTGTGTGTGTGCATGTGTATATACATACATATATGCATTATATATGTATGTATATGTATATAGTCCCATAAATACAAATATTTGAATATATTAATATATCACACTTTTCATAGCATTTTTGTCATAGCAAAAATAATTGTCTATTGACGGAAAATTTTTAAATAAAATTGTGGTAAATGAATATTACATTACTGCATCATAAGAAGCACATAATATGAAGGCAACATGTGGATTCTTTCAATAGAAACATTTTTCCTATATTCAGAAGTTCTGGGCAATTTTTTTTGTATTATTTCTTGCATTAAGAAGTTCATGTTTTTCATGTTTCACACAAACAAAATCAGACCCAAATAACTGGAAAAATATTAGTTGCTCATGGGTAGACCAAGCTACTATAATAAAAATGACAATTCTGCATAAATTAAATTACTTATTCAGAGCCATGCCAATCAAACTACTAAAAACTTATTTTATAGAGCTAGAAAAAAAACAACAAAATTTTTATGAGGAAAAAAGGTCCAGAATATTGAGGGAATTAATGAAAAGGAATGCAAGGGAAGGTGGCCTAGCTGTACCAGATCTTAAATTATAGCCGCAATCATCAAAACTACTTGGTACTGGCTAAGAAATACAGTGGTGGATCAGTGGAATAGGTTAGGTACATAAGACACAACAGTCAATAACTATAGTAATCCACTATTTGATAAATCTAAAGACTCCAGCTTCTGGGATAAGAACTCACTATTTAACAAAAACTGCTGGGAAAATGGGAAAACAGTATGGCAGAAACTAGGCATAGACAAACATTTTACATTATATAGCAAGATAAGGTCAAAATGGGTGCATAATTTAGATATAAAGGCTGTTACTTTTATAAGTAAACTAAGAGAGCAGGGAATAATTTGCTTATCAGATTTATGGAGAAGGGAAGAATTTATGACCAAACAAGAGATAGAAAACATGATGAAATGCAAAATGGATGATTTTGATTATGTTAAACTGAAAGGTTTTTCACAAACAGAGCCAATGCCACCAAGACTAGAAAAGAAGCAGAAAGTTGGAAAATAATTTTTACAACTAGTGTTTCTAATAAAGTCCTCATTTATAAAAATATGTAGAGAACTGAGTCAAATTTATAAGAATACAGTCATTCCCCAATTGAAGAATGGTCAAAGGATATGAACAGGCAGTTTTCAGAGGAAGAAATTAAAGCTATCTATAGTCATATGAAAAAATGCTCTAAATAACAATTGATTAGAGAAATGAAAATCAAAACAACTCTGAGGTACCACATCATGCCTATCAGATTGGCTAAAGTGACAAAAGAGGAAACTGATAAATGTTGGAGAAGATGTAGGAAAATTGGAACACTAATGCATTCTTGGTGGAGTTGTGAACTGATCCAACCATTCTGGAGAGCAATTTGGAACTATGCCCCAAGCGCTATAAAACTGTGCAACCCTTTGACCCAGTAATATGACTGCGGGGTCTGTATTCCAAAGAATCACAAAAACAGGAAAAGAATCTATATGTACAAAAATATTTATAGCAGTTCTTCTTGTGGTGGCAAAGAATTGGAAATTGAGGGGATGTCCATCAATTGGGGAATGGCTGAACAAGTTGTGGTATATGCTATAAAAATGATGAGCAGGCAGACTTCAGAAAAACCTGGAAAGACTTATATGAACTGATACTGAGTGACAGGAGCAGAACCAGGAAAACATCATACACAGTAACAGCCACATTGTGCCATAACTAACTTTGATAGACTTAGCTCTTCTTGGCAATGCAAGGACTTAAGACAGCTCCAAAAGGATTTCAGGATAGAAAATGACGTCCACATCCAGAGAAAGAACTTTGGAATGTGAATGCAGATGGAAGCATACTATTTGCTCTCCTTTTCTTTTGTTGTTTTGTTTCTTCTTTCTCCTGGTTCCTCCCATTAGTACTAATTCTTCTTTATATCATGACTAATGTGAAAATATGTTTAATATGAATGTATAAATAGAGCCTATATCAGATTGCATACCATCTTGGGGAGGATGGAGGAAAGGAAGGGGGAGAAAATTTAAAACTCAAAATCTTATGGAAGTGAATGTTGAAAGCTGAAAATAAATTTATTAATTATATATTTTTTAAAAAGAAGCTAAGGTCTTTTGACTTGTTATGTTCTTCTGGAAGACACATAATCTTTAAATTGTCTATGCATCTTTATGTGAGATCAATATTTGCTTGCATAGCGATATTTACTTTTACTATTGTTTTTTGCTTCTCTTCTTCCAGATTTTCCTTTGCTTCTATATATTGGTGAGATTCGTCACCACTAATTCAAGTTTATCTATTCTACCAATTATTTCTGCTATGTGGGCCACAATTTCTTCTTTTATAATTCTTTCTTTCTTAAAACATTTGGTAACATCCTGCTATCATTCCATGCTTTCTTTGGGAATCCATAAAGTACTCTATCTCATCAGATGGTAATTCATGTTCCTTTAATCTTGATATATTTATTTATAGATATCTGGACTTATTCAGATGATATGGAGGTCATCTTTCCGTCTGTTATTAATATCATCTCAGTTGGTTTATTTGTTTGTGTTCAAAGTCTTTAATTGAATTTTCTTCTTTCTAAGATGTTTGGTAATTTCAGTCTTTTCCCCCCTATATTTTCCTATCATTCACTTTCTTACTCCTTCCCCTTTGATGGCCATTTCTTCAAGGTAGTGATGAGGAGATACGGATGAATCTCAAAGCTGTCTTAGCCTCCTTATTTGCTCAGGAATTCACATTTCATTGGTCTTAGTTCCTGCCCCAACTAACTTTTGGAGGGACAGAAATGTCCATTGTTGGATGCCAGTCCCCCCTTTTTGCAGACATGATGGAGAAATACTTGCCAGCATCATCTTCAAATTCCCACTATGCCTCATTTCTCTATCTGAAGACTACTAGCTACCACACTGTAAAATCAAGATTCCTTTTGGCTTTCTGCAGGTCAAGGAGGGTGAAAATGAGTTCTGTTGCAAATCTCTGTGTCATCTGCCTCGTAACACTAGCTTCCCTATCTGTTCTTAATTTTCAACTAAGGCTTTGTTTTGCTTCTCAGACTACACAAATGGGGGTATTTGTCTTAAGTGATTATCATTATAGTATTGTAGGAAGAGTCTTAGAATGGAAGCTGGAAATTTGGGTTGAAATTCTGCCTCTGATACTTGCTATGTGAGCAAAAGTAAGTAAGAATCTCCTCAGGCTTCAGCTTCCTCATCTCTAAAATGGGAATAATCATAGCATTAATGGCGTATGGTTGTTGTGACCTCAAAAGTAAAGCACTTTGCTTAAAATCTTGTATAAATGTCAATTATTAATTAATTATTGCCTTTTATGAATTGAGAGTTGGCTGAAAGTCAAACAGAAGCCCATTGAGGAAAAAGATCATAACAAAAGGTGGAGAGAAGGCAAAACTACTCAACTCTTAATTTGTTTCCCTTTTCTTTACCGAAGAGAACAATGTTTGTTCTGGTAAGGCTAGAACAGAAATGAAGAGAACACCAGGCAAGCAGGTCAGTCAAAAGACCCAAGCTCAAGCTGCTAACTGAGTGATCTTGGACAAATCACTTTAATTCTCTGATCCTAGTTTCCTCATCCTGTAAAATGAAGGGGTTGGGCTAACTTATCTCTAACATCCCTTCCAAGTATAACTGTGAATGAACAAATTCTTCATAAGTCTCTTCTAATTCTGGTTTTGGGACGAATGTCCCACAGCTGATGTTAGAGTTAGGACTCAAGGCCAGGAATTTTAATGTCAGCTCCATCATTCTTCCTACCACACCCCTCAACTTCATGCTTGTAAGGGAAGGAAGGTATTTTATGGTTGGGGCCTTAAGTTTTTGTAAGTCAGCAAAAATGTTACAAGGCTTCTGACTACAGTTTAAGCTGGAAGAGGAACATAGCATAAAGATAACAATAAGGTGTCAATGATTTTGGCCGGTAGCACAGCCTTGAAATATGAATAGACCAATAAGCACATGGGCTTGGTTACTTAGGAACGGTTGCCTAAGTTTGACTTACAAAAGAAAATGAGATCTCAAAGCTTTTAATAGGTGAAACAATGCCTAGGACAAATTCAAGTGTTTTTGTTTTGTTCTTTTTTAATAGAATGTAGCACCTCCTCATAGAACTCCTCTTAAAGTATGCTCAGGGGGCATTCCAGTCAAGAACATAGATTTTTCCCCTTCTTCAGAACATACGCAAATCTACTGTGACTGTCATGATGACTCAGGGTTTGTACCATGTGATGATGAAAAGTCTTTTAATTTGTTGCTGCTGAGCTAGAAAAGCTCAGGTGCCAAACTGTGTTGAAGAGGCGGCTTCCAGCTGGCAGGTTTCTCAGAGATAGGCATCAAAAAGGCAAAAATTACTCCAGTCTTGTCATGGAGGAATGGAGCATCCTTTCCCAAACCAACAAAATGGCAGGCTGGAAGACCTCCTCTCTTCATGGAGTTTGGACTCAATTATTCCAGCTCGTCCTGGAAGTCTATTCCTATCTTGTCCCTCTTTCCAGATTTCCTTTCCCTCTTTTTAATATTTCCATTCTTCTGGCACTGACTTTGAGAAATCTAAGGTACTGCAAAACCTGCAAGTAGTTGCAAATATGGTGATACTTCTAGAGCCACGGAAATAGCAAAATTAGGCTTTCAACCATCAAAATGCTGACAGGTCCTGTTTGGTGTTTGATGGATCTGAGTTCAGTAGAGGTCAAAAGAAAAGTGGCTAATTAGCAGCCTTGTAAAGCATCTGTGTGCTATTGAGGCTGAATATTAGCCTTCCAACTGATTCTGTTAGTAATGATAAGTAACTAGATGCTCTTCTCAGATTCTTTATTGCTTAGCACGCCCTTTTCTATGTGGGAATACACTACCCCTTCCATATGTGATTTATTTTGCATATTAGGTACTTCCTTAACTGCTCCCTTGGGAGAGGGGCTCTAGACTGGAACCAAAGATCAATTTGTTCTTCTAGAATCCGAAGTGTGTGGGAGACGGGGGCAGAAGGAGGGGGATGAGGAGCAGGGCATAATAAAGTACTGGGAAGTCTAATTCCCAAATTGAGAAGTTAGTCAATCCCAGAGCAATGAACCCAGGCCAAATATTGAGGGCACATAAAGGACAACAGGTTGTTGGTCCCTTATGGTCTCAGTTAAGCTAGCCAATCTGCAGAAGGTGGGCTACAGGGAGGTCAGTTTGGAAGAAGAGGGGAGGAGTCTGGCAACACAGAAAATAGTCTGAGAGGGGGTTGGCATACCCGATGGTTAGTCTCCTTACTGAAAAGGGATGCTCTCTTACCCAGAGAGTCCTATAGCATGGTTCTAACACAAGAGCTCACCTTGAAAAAAAAAAGCATGCCCTGCCAAGGAAGGAAGAGCAGTCCCACCTCCCCCTGTTTACCCTACTAGTTCTAGCTCTGATCCAAGGCAGATTTATCCTATGTTACACTGCTCAGATTCAGGTAATAGGGGCTGTCAATGGAGCTTTCCTTTCAGATTCATGGATCCAATCAATGCTATTGAGCTTAGGAATCTACCCATAATGCAATATGCACTGAGTATAACATTCAAGTCAAAAATGCTTTGCATTGTTACAAGGTGGTGGGGAAAGGGCAAAGAGTAGTTCCTGCACAAGGGGCTTAAATTATACCAATTGTGTAATATTTAGGATGATAATGCAAGTCCTACCTTCTGTGACAGGATTTTGATGAGTAAAGGTTTTTGTAAATTCAAAAGTTCTATATAAATGTGAGTCATAATCCCACGAACTGGGCCCAAACATCTGTAGCACCACTGGAAATTGTACCCAAAACCTTTCTTCTCATAGGATCACAAAATGTGGGGCTATAAGAATTGGTAAGCTAACTTGACCAGCTCAAAACATCTATTGTTATATTTTCAGTGTGAAGATTTTCACTTTTGGAAATTAGCAAATCAGAGATTGATTTACTCTTTTGTTGATTGTCTAGACCAGGGCTGAGGAGCCTGAGGCTTCAAGGCCATGTGTGGCCCCCTAGCTCCTCAAGTGTGGCCCTTTAACTGAATCCACACTTCACAGAACGAATCCCCTTAATACAAATCTTTGTTCTGTAAAACTTAGACTCAGTCCAAAGGTCACACCCAAGGACCTAGAAGGCCACATGGGGCCTCAAGGCCAGAGGTTCCCCACCCCTAGTCTAGACTGAAGAAAGTGATGGAGAAAATCTTATAAAATACAGATTAAACTTAAAAGTTTGTCCTTCAACTATTTTTCTTTCTGGAGAGCCAGTATTTAAACATTAACACTCTTGGCTATAAGTGAACTTAAAAGAAAAACATTCCAGAGATGAGGAAAGTGAGGCCTAGAGAAATTAAATGACTTTTCCAAATTCACATAACTACTATCACTGGGATTAAATCATGTCCTTTGACACCAAATCCAGTGTGCTTTCTACTATACGTGCTGTCTCCCTAAATGACTGGCATTTGGTGAAATCACTGAGAAAAAACAGAGAAAAAATAAGTTTGATAGTATCTTTAGGCCTCTGCTAGGTGCAGTATTTCAAAGTGACACTCTGAAGGCTCCAAATGGTTTTGGGACCAAAATGCTTCAATTATGGAACCAATTATGTTTGGAGAATTTTACCAAAATAATGCTACATTTGAAATTAAGACTATTTTGTAGTATTAAAGTTTTCCCCGAAACCTGCAATTTATCTACGGGATCTTTAAACTCAGGACTTCAAAACCTACTATCCGTCTACTGGACCACACTGTCTCCTCATTGAAGTGAACTAGATTGAACTGAATAAATGTCATAGAGGTCTTCCTTCTAGGAGCAGCTACTACCAACTGGTGTGTGGGTTTTATAAATAAGAAGAAAAATCCAACCACTTTATATCAATAACAATGCCAGAACTTTCCTGTGAGCTATTTGTCAAGCTGTTGTTTCTCTTTGAATTTGCTTTCAGAAAGTCAAATTTTGCAGGTCTGATGCCAGCCCATTTTCTTTCAGTGAAAATTTGAGGGGCGAAGATGTTCAGCCACAGCATACAATTCCTAGTTTACTGTCAACCCACCAATTCTGGGTCACTGTCACCACCCCCTTGCCACCTCTGATGTCTTTTACATCAGATCTTAAAAAGAAATAATTAGCATTCAATGTGATGCAATTAAAACTCAGGATACTGAGTGATTAAAGAAATAATAACTGACAATGATATAGTAATAAAGTTTGGAAAGTGATTTCTAAACATCATCTCTATTGAACCTTACAACAAGCCAGTGAGGTTAGGTACAGCAGGCATTATCGTACCTACATTGTTGTCATTCATATGGTCAGCTTGGAAGCCCAATTTTGTAAGAAATGTCCAAAGATTTTATTTCATTCAAAAGGGTTTCAGGAGTTTCTTGAGGTCTGTGTCCTGCACTGCAAAAAGGAAATTTCCTGTCAATATTCAAGGTCATGTGGGACCTCATTCCTTTGTTCAGTTAACTTGATTGGGATCAATCCAAATACAAAGCATTGCTTAAACAACAATCATTAGACCTTTATTCATTTTCCAAAAAGCTTTCATTTTAATTTGAAACATGGTACCTAAGATGATACCACCCAAAACTGGTTTTAGACAAGGTCAATTCTCATCTACCAGGCTAATTGATTCAATGACAAACAACAGCTCTTCTCTAATTGGATGTTCCATAAGCATTACAAGTTCAACATATCCAAAATGAAACTCATTCTTTCTCCTGACACCCACCCGTCTTCTGAATTTCCTATTACTATTGAGGGCACCACCATTCTTCCAGTCACTCAGGCTTATTCTTATTCCTTATTCTCCCTCACCCCTTATATCCAAATCTTGTCATTTCTTTCTCCAAAACATCTCCTGATAGGTCCCCTTCTCTCTGCTCACACAGTTACTAGTCTAGTTCAGGTCTTTATCACCTTTCACCTGGTATTATTTCAGGGGTCTTTTTTTTTCTCTTTTTTTTTCATTGACTTGTTTATTTACTTTTAGTTTACAAGATTTAGTTCCAGAATCCTTTGAGTTTCAAATTTTCTCCACTCCCTCTCCCTCCCCCCCCCACGGTGGTGTGCAGTCATGTATAGGATCTGCTAATACTTTCACATTGTACAATAGTCTGGTTGTATAGAAGGAGTGAACAATGGGAAAAAAAGAAAGAAAACCAAACATGAAAAAGAACGATAGCATATGGATTGCTTCATTCTCCATTTAAACTCTGGTCTTTCTAGATCTTTCTCTGAATGTAGGTATCTTCTTCCATCCTGAGACTTGTAGAGTTGTCTTATAGCTGTGCATTCCTGAGAAGAGTCCAGTTTATGAGGTTTATTTCAAGGGTCTTCTAATCTCCTTTCCTCAAGTGTCTTCTGCTCCAATCCATTTTCCACTCAACTGCTAAAGTTACTTTCCTGGACTAATCACAGACCCCCTCCTACTCAATAATTCCAATAGTTCCTCCATTTCCTCTAGGATAAATGTCACTATTTGGTATTGTCACCCTTTTAAAAGTTCGATTAAAGGAGATAAACAGTAATATACAATTGTAGCATTTACTCCCTTAAAACGAGCAAACTTGTACAAGGAGTTAGAAGTTAATTTCTAACTGATGAACAGAGAGATCAGAAGACTTAAATACATTTTAGAGCCATCCCAATTCAGTGTAAAAATTATGACTACAAGGAATTGATGAGGTGTCAACCTAGAACATCTGTTTTCTTTTTTCTTTTTTTCCCTGTGTTTTCTTTATCATTAACATGCCATAAAATAATACATGGCCCACAAAATATTTAGATAAGAAAAGGTCCCATTATTCAAGATAGTATCTTAGGTTCAGAGTCTTATTCTTAGAAGAAAGAATGCTCCCAAGTTATCTCTGTCTAGAGGAAGAGATATTCTCTGAAAATATCTGAGAATTCTCAGAGAACAAAGAAGCTATTGGATCTGTTTGACTTCTCCTTCAAGGAGTATGTCCCAAGATAAGGGGAAATCCCACTTTTAGCCTTATCTGGTCTCTGAAGTTGCTGATAGAGAAAGAGTCATTTTAAAGTAAGGCGAAGCAGTCTATTTGATTCATTCATACTTTGGTCAAAAATATGATATTTAATGATTATCAGTATTTAAAGTCCTTCAAAATTTAATAGACTCATAGATATAGAACTAAAAGGCATCAAAGGCCATGGAGTTCAAACTCCTTATTTTACAAGAAGAAATAGGGTAAAGTTATTTGCCCAAGGTCACAAAAGTAATATCAGAAACAAGATTTGAACCCCAACTTCAAAACCAGTGTACTTTTCACTGTACCCCAATACTTCTTTCCATTCTTACATGCTGCTTCTGTCTACACACTCTATGTTTCAATCATACTAGCCTATTTACTATTCCTCATACATGCAATACATCTCCCACCCTTCTGTTATTGTACATGGAGGCTGTCCTCCATGCCTGGAATATGCTCCCTTCTTTCCTCCACCCCGTAGGATCCCTGTCTTCCTCTCAAATGCCACCTTCTATGGGGGCGTCTCCTTTCCTGGACCCTCCAGCTGCTAAGTACTGCTTTCATCTCAAAAGTTACCTTTCATCTACTTTGTATGTATCTTGGGTACCCTATTTAAGTGCCTATTGTCTCTTGAATTAGAATGTAAGCTCCTTGAAGTCAAGGGCCATTATTTTTTCTCTTTGCATTCCACAGCACTTAGCAATATACCTGGCACAAAGTGCCTCAATAAATGGATGAATGAAGGAATGAATAAATAAATAAGGCACAAATCTGCTTTAATGAAGGCATGTTGATTGTTGGTTAAGTGATTTGAGCCTTTTCTTTCTACCAGCATGGATCCTACTCCACCAGGCTAATTGATTTAATACCAGCCTCAGCTGCTGTTCTCTAATTATTTCACACCAGTGAGTCTTTGCTTCCCAATCAGATTTCAAAATCAAAGGCAATGTGTCACACATGATACTAGGTAGCCTTTTCCAGTAAACAGAGAATTAAGCACAGTCATAGAGAATCAGATATTCAGTTCTTGAGCCAAATCTTCAGGTCTTGTTATCACTAAGATCCTGCCTTTGTTGTACTCTCTGTCTGGGCTTTGAAACAGAATAAAATACAACATTGGAATCACATGCAGACACCCAGGGGAACATAAACAGCCTCAGCAAGTCATGAGTGCCTTCCCCAGAGGCAGACGCAGCTATAACCACATGCACAAAGAAGCAGGAGGAGCCCCAGACTAGGGCAACTGAGCTGTTGTGAGTTTTTTGGAGTCTTTCCTAGTCTCTCACTCCCACACCCTCCATGATCCTCACAAAAGATGGATGAGTCTGATGACTGTACACCAGTCCTGAATACAGAATGAACCTGGCTAAAATATCTCATCATCTCCAGCCTAGGTGGGATCAGAGCCTATGGAATTCATCTCAAGTGTGTGGTCCCATCTGTGTTCTTCTGCCAACATACCCACAGTGAATAAAACCATCATGTCTTCTCCTTTCCTTGGACTCCAGATGGCACCTAGCACTGAGCTAGGAACATAGAATGAAAAGCAGTTCTTTGGATATGGTCAATTAAGATGATTGTCCTGGACCGCATTCATATTGGGGGATAGAAGGTATCAGGGAGAGGAAACAATGGGGTAGCAAGCAAACTGAGCTTCCCAAGTATTTAGAGATGGAAACAGTGTATAATCAGATATAACTAGCAAATACAATTTGAGTCAGCATTTAACTCCCCTTTCTACTACCAACCCCCTCCACAATTTCTATTACCTACCTGATGAAGGGGTGGGCAAGGAGTTCACTGAGTCCAGGAACCCCAATAACCCGAGTCCCTGGAAAGCAGTCTGGAATGAATTTACAAACTCAAGCATTCTCTAAGTCAAGGTGGCAAAGATTTATTGTTACGCTTTACAGTGGGCAAGAGTTCTTAGGGAACTTGCAATCTTAGAGAGGGTATATTATAGTTTATAGAGGATAACTATAGTAAAACTGGTACCAAATATGCTAACTACGTGAGTCAGGGTTGAATTAGGGAGGAGTTAAGGAGTGGTCAGTTCTTAAAAGAATACGCACTTTTAATATCTACAGTGCAGGCATATTGCCCAGAATTCACTGGGAAATAGCCCAAAGTGGGGCTACATGGAAGTGTGGTTTTAGGCTTGAACCATCACTAAGTCAGCTAGTGGTCAGGACTGACCAAGCTGCCACCCATCAATGTCATGTTTGACAAGATGGATGTTGGGAGTATACATATGTCTCAAGCTAACAAAGGATTCAGGATGTATATAATGAGCTAGGGAGTTACCTATAGATAATCTAGCAAAGGATTCATACGTGCAGCTTGTTATTGTATCAAGGGGAAATAAACATTTGTCTGAGGCTTGATCTTGAATGGTTGCTAGGCAGAGTACTGGCAGGGGAAGGGGCAGAGATAATGCTCTGAGCCTGGGGAGATTTGAGGCTAGGGAGAAATGTGATTTTACAAACTGATTTTACAAACTAAAGTTCAAGCACAGGCACCCAAGCACCCTAGCATACCTTCTTCAAAACCCACAGACTTAGCCATAATTTAGTGACCTGAAGTAGAGAATAGAGCCCACAATTTAGAGTTAGAAAACCCTGGGCTTAAAATCTGCTTTAGATACTCACTACTTATGTGATCTCTTTATCATACCTTCATGCCTAGAACTTATTCCTTCATCATCTCCATGTCATAGAATACCTCTTATCCTGCCAAATGTAGCTCAAATGTTGTTGTCATTGTTCAGTTGTTTCAGCCATGTCTGCTTCTTCATGACCCTTTTTGTGGTTTTCTTGGTGATTTGCCATTTCCTTTATTAGTAACTCAAATACCATCTTATATACATGAAATATTTTTCTGATCAATACAGTTGCTAATCTTCCCTTGCAAACTACCTTGTATTTAACAACTCAAGATTTATTTGCACTTATTCTTTTCATATACCTTTATATATGTATTTGTTTCATCCATTAGAAATGATATCATTCGCATGTAAAGACTCATTCATTGTATTTTTTTCTTCAAAACCTATCAAAGTGGCTTAATAAAACTTACTTGACTTAATAAACAAATAAATAAGCAAAGTGGGTACTTAATAAATGATTGTTGATTAATTAAATGTTTTAAACAGCATATAGAAGTGCAATACAATGATTTTAAAGCAATTCAATTACTTATTGTAACAATTTCAATTATAGTCCAAAACAAGCATCCTTGAACATTGGCATCTGAAACAGCCAATCCCCTATAAAAGATTCAACTCACCCTTATTAAAATGGGAGACAGAGAATAGGCCTTCCGGCTTCCTTGCAAGAGCTTTCTGGCTGGTCTCCTTACTTCAACACTCACCTGTCTAAGTGATTTACCTAAGCACTATGCCATACCCCTATTTAATAAACTTCAGTGACTTCCATTTATCTCTAGGATCAAAGACAAAAATCTTCTGTTTGGCTTTTAAAATCTTTCAGTATCTGGCCCCTTCCAACCTTTCCAGTCCTCTTTCTTATATCTTACTCCATTCTATCTGCTCTACGATCTTTGCTGTTCCTCACACAGAATATTCTATCTCCCTACTGCCTTGCATTTTCACTGGCTGTCCCCCATGCCTGGAATTCTCTCCCTACTTGTTTCTGTCTCCATCTCCTGCCTTCCCTGGCTTCCTTCAAGTATCAGCTAACATCCCACCTTCTGCAAGACTTTTCCAGTTCTTTTGAGAGCAGGGACTGCTTTTGTCTTTCTTTGTATCCTTAGCACTTAGCCCAATGCCTAGCACATAATAGGTGTTTAATAAATGTTTCTTGACTTGACTTGTATTTCCCCTATAGAGAATCAGATTCCCTTTGTAGAGCCGACCAAGCAAATTCCTAGTATGACAGGGTGGCAGTTTCCAGGGGCAGTGGGTTACTGCTTCTCCTGGTACTCTGAGTATAAAAAAACAACATAATTCTAGAAGCCCATGTCAGATGCCTAGAGACAAATGTCCAGCCATTGCATGAGATTCTTCACTCTGCAAATGAAAGCTAAGTATAATAAAGAATCTCACATCCTTTTAACTTTCTGTGGGTTTACATGACTACTGAAAGTGATGAAGACTTTTAGCTCTTAATGGATGCTGTGATACAGATTAGAGCACATCCCATTATTTAAGTTATCAGTGCCAGGTCTGTTTTAATTTTATTTCCTTCTGAGTTGTGGGAATAGATGGATAGGTAGATTGATAGACAGATGTATATGTATATACACATAAATCCATGTATGTATATTATATATACATATATGCATATATGTATCTTCAAAGGATGTAAGACTTGATCAGATAGAAATTTTAAAAATAATTAAAAATAACATTTACCATAAAAGAAACATTATGAAGCAGCATTACACAATGAAAGTTCTGAGCTAGGAAGATCTGACCTCAAAACATCCCTTAAATACTTACTGCCTTTGTGATCCTAGGCTAGTCATTTAATTTCTATGCTTCTCAGTTCCCCCATCTGTAAAATGAGGGGTTGTACTCAGCATCTTCTAAGATCTCTTCCATCTGTGATATTTTTATTTCTCCCCTGTTTTTGGAAATCACAGATCGGGCATACAAATATGTGCCAAATGGATCGTTAATACTTGTTTTCATCAGAGAGTTTATATATTTTGACTTGATTTGAAATTTTAAGACTAACAAGCGTACAAGATGCCTGATAAAATTAACTTTCATTACATACAAACTGGCCAGAAATGAGATGGGTGTAATATAGGTCATCTGTTTCAAGTTGACACAATGAATATGTAAAGAGAAAATATTTTAATTAAGCATTTTTAATTAAGCCAGTTTACTACAATGCTCTTTTAATTTGACTAAAGTAAATAAAATATTTAAAATCGACTCTGATGAACTTTTTACAAGGCATCTGACACCTTTAAAAAATCTGTTATTAAAGTGAATTCCCACACAAAAGAGTAAGCTTGGGAGAAAGGCATTCATCAACACATTTAATTGTCTATCATGTCAGAGGTCACATGGGAAAACTCAAAGGGATAGAACATTCTTTGGCTGGTCTTTGTCCTTGGGAGTTGATATAAATCATACACATACCAAAAAAAAAAAAAAAGAAAGAAAAGAAAATGAGAAATTTGCCTTTTAAAAATTTTTACTTAGCACCTTTCCTCTGAAGAGTTCAAAGGTATTTTACATTCATTTTTCAATTACTTCAGAGATTTGTGCATGCAAATCTTCTATAATAATCAATCAATCATCCTTAATTTTTATTTAGGAAATCAACTTTCTAAGAATGACCAATCTCCCTCTCATCCCCTACCCCTTCCACAAAAACAAATCTTCATTCTATTTTCTAAAACTGCAAAACCACACAAGTTTACAACTGTTTCTCTAGTTCCCCCATTGCTACATCAGCATTCCTTTGGAGGATTTAAGTGGATTTAATTTTAATGGAATGAGATTTAATCAGTGTGTACCTCACTACAATATTTCAATGACTGCAATAGTTATAGCTTTCTGCTTTTCTTCCTACTTTTAATTAAACCTAAAGATTCGGAAGCAGGCCCTCTTCAAGTGAACATTTCCCTCCCCAACTCCCATCAACATTATTCATTACAGCTGTCGTCCTGCTAGCTTCCTCAATTCTTTCACCATGACTATTCACAGAAGTCCGGCTTTCCACAGTTAGTCTATCAGGACCTTGCTTGAGATTTAATTAAGGAAGAGCAATAGTGCTCCACAGAGTTCTGTCTTCAAAGAGAAAAGAGTAAGGGTCCCCAGTTCTAACTTGCCAATGGAGACAAAACTCTCCCTCCCTCAGATTTCTCAAAACACTCTTCCTACACCTATCCTTTTCACTTGTCTTATTTTCTCTTGTATAGGGATAGATAATGGTGTAATGGAAAGAGCATTGAGCTTCCAGTCAAAGCACTTGGGTTGAAATTTTGTCTCTGCTACTTCCTTCATTGGGCAAGTCATGCCAATACCTAGTCTTCAGTTTCCTCACGTATAAAATAAAAGGGTTGTTGTACAGTATGTCTAAAATTTCTTTCAGCTCTAAATCAATGATTCTTCTTGGGCAAGTCACTTAACTCCAATTGCCCTACCTTCCTCCCTCCAAAAAAGCAAAAACAAATAAATAAATAAATAAATGATTCTGTGATGGTTATTGGTGAATCTCTTTCTCCCCAATTAGATAAATGATACTTGAGAGCAGTGCCTGTATTTTCTCTCTTTGTTGCTCTCAAGCAGAGTTTAGGTACCAAGTTTGGTTTGCTGTTCATCCTTCATTCTCAAGAGATCCAGACATTCAGAGAGTGATGTCTTGACTTGAAAGTGAATTGGGTTTAGGTGAGGCCAGGCTGTGCAAAGTCATTAGCCTCACTCTCTCCTCTAGTGTCACCTGAGTCCAGCAGCAACACAAGAGTCAAGATGACTGATGATGGCCCAGGATGCAGTAGGTGATCTTGGCCTTTTAAAATTAAGGTCTTTCAAAGGTCTCAGTTTGTCTGAGGCAACACCCATTCACTGATGTAAGAATTGAGACCAAAAATGGTCCAATTTACCACCCCAAAGATATCAATCCAATAGGGAAAAACCCTCAGACTTTCTGGCCAGAACAGAAAAGAACTGTCATTCACATTCAATCTCAGCCTTCAAAATTCAAATAATGAGCAACAAAGGCTTGGGCTGAGGCCTTTTGCTGGCCACTCAGTAAAAGGCCAGAGTTATTTGGGTTTAAAGGCGTAGTCAACTAGTTCCATTTGTACCTAGCCTGGTGCCTTGTACATAGAAAGCATCTAATAAATGTTGAGGTAAGTTTTTACTCAATGTCCCCCTGTGCCTAGTGAAGATTCAGTTTCAGTTTAGTTTTGATGATATTCCATAAGAAAGTTTTTTTCAAGGAAGATTGCATGGAGATTCCCAACTGGTTGTTGATTATGGTTCTATTTTCATAGTCACTGTGATTTTCAAAAGAAGAGACTTTTATTACAAATAATACTTTTATTACAATGAGACTTTATTACAAAGATTTCTAGCTGTACAGTTTTCTTCTAGCTTCTACTAAGTTTGATAGTTTTTCAGGAAGTGGATTTCATAATTACTATTTTTTTGAAACAAAGAAGCTTTTGTGTTCATCTGTTTCACATGAAACCCATTTTCTTTTTTTTTTTGAGGGGGGAAGGCAAGGCAATTGAGGTTAAGTGACTTGCTCAAGGTCACACAGCTAGTTAAGTGTCAAGTGTCTGAGGTCAGATTTGAACTCAGGTCCTCCTGACTCCAGGGCTGGTGCTCTATTCATTGTGCCACCTTAGCTACCCTATAAAAACCATTTTCAAAAAACTAAGGTAATGCAATTATTTAGGAATTCTTATAGCCATAAATTCCAGAAACTATTTCCAGAAAAGTATAGGAAGGATATTTAGAATTTTATCCTGGTGATAAATATCACAGGACCATAGATTTATAACTGGAAGTAACCTTAGAGATCATCTAGTCCAATTTTTACAGATGAGGAAACTGAGGCCCAGAGTTGTTAAAAGAATTAAGTTGCCCAGATTCAAATCCCAGATCTGATAGTGATAGCCTCATTTTAACAAATGTTTATTAAGCACCTGCCATGTGGGGAAAGAGGGAAGGGAACAAGTATTTATATAATGCCTACAATATGCCAGGGACTTTACAAATCTCATTGAGACCAACCCTGTTAGGTAGATGATCCCCATTTTACAGTTGAGGAAACTGAGGCAGACAGATAATTAACTTGCCTAGGATCAGATAAGTATCTGAGGCTAAATTGGAACCCAAGTGTTTGCTGTATCCACTGTCCTTGCTAAGTTGCTATGTGCAAGGCACTATGCTAAATGATGAGAATTCAAAGAAAAACAAAACAAGAATTCCTTATTTCACTTCACTGCTCAATCTCAGGGCTCCCCTTCTCTCACCTATAATGTCAGAAATTGGATTAGATGACCTCAAATTCCCTTTTAGCTCGAAAAGTCTATATTTCAATTCATAGCTACAAGCATTTATTAAGCACCTACTGTTTGCAAGGAATAATTTTTAGCTACTGAGGACATAAAGACAAAACAATGAAGTAGCCCCTGCCCTCAAGGTTGCTCACAGTTTTAGCATAGGATAGAACAAGCAAACAGATTGGTCTGTTTGAGGTCTTTTGTGCAGGGCAAGAACCCTTAGAACTGGAGAGATGTGTTTGCCTATTCAAGTGCTTGTTGCCCTATCTTAGAGATAAGTAATAAATATCCCAATATATGTTAAGTGTTAAGCAAAAGCCTGAGCTCATAATGGACTACTTAGCAAAACAATTAAACAAACAAACAAACAAACAAACAAACAAAAAAACCCAACAGGTACTAAACTTTGTTCATGTCCTACATTGCTGATTTAAAATCCAACAGTATCCTATTCTAGTAAACTTAACAACTGAATCTCCAGTTTATGTATTTATTGAACTTCTAGTATGTGTTAGAGTTTGGAGACGGCTCAGGAAAACCGAATTAAATGCAGAGTATGTGTTGGAACCAAATGAGAGAATGGATTGAAATTTGAGGATGCAAATCATGGCTTGATTATTTGATTTATTAACTACCTAGGCTATAAGAAAGTGAAGTAGAAAATGTTACTAATGCAATAAATAAACATTAATAATAATAATAAATAAATTGTAAAGTGTGTCATGTGGAGCAGAAACTTGAGAATATAACAGTAACATAAGGGTGATCAACAATGAAAAATTTAGCCACTCTGATCAAGACCCAAGACAGTTCCGAAGGACCCATGATGAAAAATGGTATCTACTCCCAGAGAGAGAATAATGAACTCTAAATATAGATTGAAGCAAAATTCTTCTTACTATCTTTATTTTTATTGTTTTATTTTGTTTGTTTTCCTTTGTAATGTGGATAATATATAAATGTTTTGCATGACCTCGCATGTATAATCAACGCTAATCTTTTCTATGGATAGGAGATAAGGTCGAAAGGAGAGATAATTTGGAAGACAAGATTCTTTAAAATGAATGTTGAAGAATTTTTATATATAATTGTGAAATATTTAACAAAATAAAAATATATTTAAAAATAAAGTTCCTACATATATGTATATGTTATATTTTTAAAAGTGTGTCATGTATACCTTTTTCCCCCTGCAGATTCAGTTGTTAAGTTTATTAGCAGAGCACATTGGTAGATTTTTAAATGAGCAATGTAGGCCATGAACAAAATTTAGTACCTGTTGGGGTTTTTTGTTTGTTTAATTGTTTTGCCAAGTAGTCTATTATGAGCTCAAAACTTTGCAGAAAAGAAAGTTGCTCAGAGCCAAGTCAAGGCAAAGAGAAAAAGCCTCTATCTCTATGAATATAGACCCATTAGACCTGCCAAATTATCCTGAGGGTAAGCCTGACTCTCCCTTTCTTTTTTTTTTAAATGCCTTTGTCCATTCTCTATTAATTAGAGTGCTCAAAAATCCCAAAGCACCTATCTGGAAGCAGAAATAACAGACAATGCCTTGCTTCCCTACCAATTAGGATGTTAGACCCTTTGGGAAATGAGAACTTCTGAAACATCAGAAACACAGGTCAGAGATGAGGCCTTCCCTGTATGAAGAGAGAAAGATGAGGAGCCACCTTTAGAACTGCTACCATTCCACCCCCTCAATCCACACCTCAAGAGTTAATCTGATGCAGATTTGATCTCTTAAAAATATTTTTTCATTTATTTCATTAAATATTGCCCAATTACATAAAAAAATTTTAACACCTTAAAAAAATTTGAGTTTCAAATTCTCTCCTTCCTTTCCAGACCCTCCTCCTTGAGAAGGCAAGCAATTTGATATCAATTATACACGTGAAACCACGCAAAACATATTTCCATATTAGCCATGCTTCAAAAGAAAACATAGAAAAAATAAAATGAGAAAAATAAAGTAAAAAAGTATTCTTCAGTCTGCATTCAGAATTCATCAATTCTCTTTGAAGATGGATAGCATTTTTCATTATGGGTCCTTTGGAATTTTCTTGGATCATTGTCTTGACCAGAGTAGCTGAGTCTTTCCAGTTGATCATCCTTACTGTTAACATTGCTGTCACTGTGTACAATGTTCTGGTTCTGCTCACTTGTCTTTGATAAATGATGAATCCATATGTCTTCCCCAGGTTTTCCTGAAAATATCCTGTTCATTTCTTATACCACAATAATATTCCACACTAACTCACCCATTCCTCAATGTCTAATTCTTTGCAACCACTAAAAAAGCTGCTATTAGTATCTTTGTACAAATAGAATCCTTTCCCTTTTCTTTTTTTAAAAATTGATTTGTTTATTTACTTTTAGTTTACAAGATTCAGTTCCACAATCCGTTGAGTTTCAAATTTTCTCTCCTCCCCCCCGCACCCCACCCCAACTATGGCCAAGTGCGATCAAGTATAGGTTCTGGAAATACTTTCACACTGGACATTAGTCTGGTTGTAAAGAAGGGTTGTAACCAACAGAACAAACAATGCCTTTCCCTTTTCTTTAATCTCTTTGGGATACAGACCTAGTGGTGGCATTTCTGAGTCAACAGGTATACATAGTTTTATAGCATTTTGGGAATAGTTCCAAATTGCCCTCCAGAATGGTTAGACTTGTTCACAACTGCAACAAAAATGCATTAATGTCCCATATTTTTTCCACATCTCCTCCAACATTTGGCATCTTCCTTTTTTGCTATACTAGTCAATATGATCGTCTGAGATGGTATTTGAGAGCTGTTTTAGTTTGCATTTCTCTAATCAGTAGTAATTTGTGGTATTTTTTCATGTGACTACTAACAGCTTTGATTTGAACTGCCCAATAATATCCTTTGACCATTTATCAATTGGAGAATGGCTCTTATTTTTATAAATTTGGCTCAGTTCCTATACATTTAAGAAATGAGGCCTTTATCTGAGAAACTTGCTTGAAAAAACTCAACAGTTTCTCTAGTTTCCTCTTCTTTCTTTCCCTTTGGGCTGTATTTGTTTTGTTTTACAAAAGGTATTTTTTTTTAATTTTAGACAATCAAAATTATCAATTTTATTTCCTATGATCTTCTCTCTTATTTAGTCATAAACTCTTCCCTTATCCATAGATTTGGCATAGGTACATTTTCCCATGATCCCCAATTTATTTATTATTTCACCCTTTATGTCTAAATCATTTATCCATTTTGACCTTATCTTGGTATATGGTGTGAATTGTTGGTCTATACCTAGTTTCTGCCAAACTGCTTTCCAGTTTTCCCAGCAGTTTTTGTCAAATGGTGAGTTCTTACCCCAAAAGCTTGAATCTTTGGGTTTATCAAACCCTAAATTACTGTGGTCATTTATTACAGTGTATTATGTACCTAACCTATTCTACTGATCCACCACTCTATTTCTTAGCTAGTACCAGATTGTTTTGATGATTGTCACTTTATAATATAGTTTGAAATTTGGAACTGTTAGGTCACCTTCCTTCACGTTCTTTTCACTGATTTTCTCATTATTCTATACCTTTTGTTTTTCCAGATGAATTTTGTTACTATTTTTTTCTAACTCTAAAAAAATAGTTCTTTGGTAGTTCTATGATATGGTACTGAATGAGCAAGTTAACTTAGGTAGAAATGTCATTTTTATTATGTTATATTAGCTTGTCCTACCCATGAGCAATTAGTATTTCTCCACTGGTCTTTATTTGTGTGAAAAATGTTTTGTAATTGTGTGTATATGTTCCCTGGGTTTGTCTTGGCAGGTAGATTCCCAAGTATTTTATGTTTTGTGCAGTTATTTTAAATGAAATTTCTCTTTCTATCTTTTCCTGATGGGCTTTGTTGGTAGTTTCTAGAAATGCTGATGATTTATGTGGGTTTATTTTACATCCTGCATCTTTGCTACAGTTGTTCATTGTTGCAATCAGTTTTTTTAGTTGATTCTTGAGGGCTCTCTAAGTATACCATCATATCATATGGTTAGAGTGATAGTTTTGTTTCTTCATTTCCTATTTTTATTTGTTTAATCTCCTTTTAAAAAATGTTATTGCTATAACATAACACACATATATTTAATCATTTCTAGTACAACACTGAATAATAGTTGCAGTAATGGACACCCTTGTTTCACCTCTGATCTAGTTTGGAAGGCTTCATTTTAAGAAAGGATCCATTTATTCCTATTCTTTCTAGTATTTTTAATAGGAATAAGTATTGTATTTTGTCAAAAGTTCTGTGGTTACTGCTTTCCTGGTCTCTTCCTCTCAGTGAGTACCTGAAATGCAGATGTCATCATTCACATACTGGGTCATCAGCCCCACTCCACAACCCTTAGGATACTTTGAGTTATTAAGTCTAAGGGTGTTGGCCTTTTGGATTCTATCCTAAGTCAATAAATAAGACTGGCTTTCTCTCCAGTTGTTTAAAAAAGGGCCTTATTGAATAGAAAACCTATGAGGGACCTATAAAAGAACATAAGAACATTCACAGGTCGGGCAAACATCATGAGGGGGTCAGGCTGGGGGTAAGGTAGGGAACAAGCACTTATTATTAGCACCTGCTGTATCAGTTGCTTTGCAAATAACACCCCATGTAGTCATTTTAATATGGTGATCTTATTCTTTTTGTGTGCTGTCAAACCACATTTGTGTGATCAACCCCATTAAAAAAATGACTATTGCCTTATTTGATCCTCACAACATCCTTGGGAGGTAGGTGCTATCATTTTCCTTGTTTTGCAGTTGAGGAAACTGAGGCAGAGAGAAATTAAGTGACTTGCCCAAGGAAACACCTACTTAGGCACTCTCATCTTCTCTTCACAGCTGTCAACAAAAAGTTTCTGTGCAATGCATAGTAAATTTACTACCATTTAACTGGTAGACTGTTTAACTGGATTAGGCTAAAGATAATTAAAATTAGAAGTATCACTACTATATAAGATAATCCTAGCCCTAACCCCTCTGTAAAATGAGAATATGTTGTTTCTAGAGGTCCCTTTTGGGATATGTTTGTTTAAAGCATCTTATCCCTCATAGGTTCTATTTGTAGTAGCTTGCTTAGCTTTCTAATCAATGTCAATGTGCAAGCCAAATATTAGCATTTATAATTCTTGAGTTAACTTATTAAATTTAACCCATGTCTGTGAAATTGCAGGACTTATGTATCTGCAAAACAGTATGCATTAACTGCCTAAATGCTTGTTGCCCTTTCACTCCACCTTCCAGCTTAGAGTATGGACAGTAATTGGGGCAGCTAGATAATGCAGTGAATAGAGCACCCGCCTTGGAGTCAGAAGGACCTGAGTTCAAATTTGACATTTAACACTAGTGTGACCTTGGGCAAGTCACTTAACCCCAATTGCGCTGTTTTCCCCCTTCCAAAAAAAAGTATGAACAGTAATGACACCAAACTAAGAGATTATGATCAGGAAGGGCTAGACTAGCAGTTCTCAACCTATGGGTTATGTTCAGTTTGTAACAATGAAAATACATCCTGTATATCAGATATTTACATTACGATTCATAATAGTAGCAAACTTACAGTTATGAAATAGCAACGAAAATAATTTTATGGTTGGGGAACACCACAACATGAGGAACTTTATTAAAAGGTCACAGCATGAGGAAGGTTGAGAACCACTGGGCTAGACAATCTTTGGAAATAATTGATCATGATCCTGTTCTCAGTCAATCAATCAGCAATTACAGAGTTCAGGTATTTATTGATTGGTATTGTGCATCCTAAGCATAGGAACAAAAGTACAAAAGTGAGACAGTGACTTTTTTTCATAAAAATTATTTATTTCAATTCTTTTCAATTAGTCCAAACCTTGAGACATACTAAAAATAAGTTTTTAAAAATGTACATGAAACTCTAAATTATAGTATATATAAACTATAAGCTTGAATTTTTGTTTTGTTTTTGGTTCTTATTAATAT
>CM053593.1:247139106-247199435 GCA_028646575.1 Pseudocheirus occidentalis | reverse complement strand
ATCCCCTTAATTTCCAGTTTTTTGCCACCACAAAGAGAGCTGCAATAAATATTCTTGTACATATGGGTCTTCTTCCCGCTTCTATGATCTCTTTGGGATACAACACCAGAAGTGGTATTACTGGGTCAAAGGGTATAAACTCTCTTTTCTTTGTCAAATCTTGTTGAGTTTATAGATTTGGTAAGAGCATCGTTAATATTTGGGCAGGAATTAAATGGTTAGACAGAGATGACAGGTATAGAGATTGATTCCTAAATTTTGCTTTTTGGAATGACAGTATATTTTGTTGGAGAAAAGCATTTCATTCATAATGATGTTTCTGTAATTAGCAGGTATTAGTTAAAAATATATGATGAACCTTGGTTATCTTGGATGCATCATTTCATACTAGTTTTCTTCATATGCTAAACACTGTTTTAAACTACTCTGACTTCATATTTGTTTCAATAGTAATGATAATCCAAGTAAGTGATAAAAATTGGTATTTTGCTTTCTCATATCCCCAAAGACCTATAAGGTCCATTGGGAAAGATAATAGTGATAATAATTCATTCTTCTATAATGCTTGAAGATTTACAAAGTAGTGTTGGTTTCAACTGTGTAGGGTAGGTAGTTCAGATATCATTGTTCTTTTACAGGTGAGAGATTTGAGGCTCAAGGACATAACCTTGTAGCAGGGCTAGTAAATTTTTGAAGTAGGGGCAGAAAACTCAGGTTTTAAAAGTGTAAGTTCATGAAGCAGCTGGGTAGTATAGTGAATAGAGCACTGGCCCTGGAGTCTGGAGGACTTGAGGTCAAATGTGACCTCCCACACTTAACAGTTATTAGCCATGTGACCTTGGGCAAGTCACTTAACCCCAATTGCCCTGCCCTCTTCCTTCCAAGAAGCAAAAAAGAAAAAAAAGAAGGTTAAGTTCAGGACTTTTCCTACTGTGTTACACAGGTATGGATAGTACGAAAGTAACAATCAACAAGCATTTGTTAAGCACCTAAGTTGTGTAGGGCACTGAGAATAGAAATACATTAAAAAAACAGAAACAATCTTTCCCTTGTATCTTTGTTTCAATAACAGCTTGTCTGCTATTTCTGTGTTCAGTAATCTTAAATTGAACACTTACTTAGTAAAATGAAAGTTTAAATCTTATCTCCATATAACTTTTGCTTATAAGGAACTAATTTTTGAAAAGAAAAATTTGCTAGGCATAAAAATGGTTTTGAAAATGATGCTGAGTGCTACAAAACAGTACTTGTATCCATACTTTTCATTCTAATCTATCAACTGATTTTTAAAAATAATTATGATACTGTTTAGTTTGTGTAAACTAAACAGATATTTTGAATTCTTAATCATTTTGTCATATCTTTCACTCTTAACTTGTTTTGCTACGTAATTTTAATGAGGAATTGCATTACGTTTTTCTGTATGAAATTTCTTCTGTGAAAGCATTTGGAGTTCAAGCACTGAAACCGTGTTTACTTTATTGAAAGTTAATATCACTTTAATTCTTATAAACCCTTTGGAGGATTTGCTATGATGTGGTACTGTGCTAATAGCCATTAGCAGTCTACTAGAGGAAATATATTCCAAATATGTAATTACTGCCTCAGTCTTTCTGTAAAATGTTTATAAAAAGTGAATAAATTAAATGAATTTTTGAAATATTCAAGTTAGAGAATAATTTATCTTATAAAAGGATTTGTTATCAATTTCTTTTTGTTATCAATTTCTTTAAGGTAGCTTTCCAGAACTTTTAAATTTTATTTGATTTATAGAAAATCTGTTTGCATACGACTTTTCAGGAGCCCATCTGTTATATATTTATATAGTATATATTACACATATAGTTATATAACATACTATGTAATAGTGTGTAATAGCTAATTTAGTCAGGGATTTCTTCAAATCATAATATGAAAATAAGTCAAAATTGATTTTAAAAACAGAATGGAAGTAGTAGAAGTGGTGAAAAGTATACCAGATACTAAAGTAACATTAGACATGAGCTGAATGGATTCTTGCTATAAATGAAAATTAGAAATTAGGGAACATGAACAATATTCACTAAGTTACTGTTACTACTTTTAATAGCATGCTAGGGACAGTGAAAGAAAAGTCTTAAGATACTGCTCTTGACTATAAGAAGCTTATAGTTTAATTGCTCTTCAACTTCAATCAGTCTTCTAAAATTCCTTGCATGCATATATAATGCTAAGGTCAGTATCGATGTTACTTGTTTATTTATATCTGCAATGTTGTATTATAAAATCTTGGAAGAAAAATTGCTGCCTAAGACATAACATTTAAGAGTTATCACTAAGTTATCACTATTTAAATTGAAGTTATAAGACTTAGCTGATTTTTACATGTGATTTATGGAAATAAGTCTCATTTTATATACATACCCTTATGCTTTTAAATTTTATAGATTTGTGATCTCATTAATATATGATTATATAGATCATAATCAGTTCACAAGAATTTATTAAGAGCTTAGTGTGTGCTGGGCATCATGCCGAGTGCTGGGAGTACTAAGAAAAAAACAAAAATGGTCTGTCTTCACAGTGCTTGCATTCTACTTGAGGAGACAGAGTGTATATAAATAAGTACATAGAAGATACAGAATAGATGAAGGGTAACTATAGAGGAAAAGGGAATCTTGTCCATAAATTTTGTGCCAAGGGTCCAGCCAGCTAGCTGGGGGCCTTTCTCTAGATCTTGGCATTGTGTGAATACCAGTGGAACACATAGCATTCCTTGGCTATCCTTTGCAAAGGAAGATCTGGGTTCAAATCTTGCCTCTCACACTTAGGACCCTGAGCAAGTCACTTAACTCTCTAAGGCTCAGTTTCTTCATCTGTAAAATGAGAAGGTTGGACCCACTGGTTTCTAAAATCCCTTTAAGCTCTAAATCTATGTTCATATAAACTACCTTGTGCTTCTTTTGTTTGTGTTCTGTGCATGTACACAGATGTGCATACGCACACACACATAGAACAGAATACATGTTTTCTTCCTGATGGAATATAGGCTTGTTCATTGATTGATTTTTCTTCTTCAGAATAGATGATGATTTGTTATATACTATAGCCTATTCTTGCCCACTGTGTCTCTCCATTGTCCTTTGCCCAATATTAAATTTTAATTTTTTGAGGACTGTAACATTTCATGACTCTCTGCTGTATAGCATCATTAGAACAATATTGATGTTGAAAAGATGAACATTTGTTTCAAGGAGAAGCTTTAATTCACTAAAAGCCTTGCGTAATGTCCAACATGTAGTCCAGCTTGCTATTCGGTTTTGGGTCTAGTCCATTGACTTTCCATATTGTGTGTTCAAGATATGTGCTGATGGGCCATTTCTATTACATATCTGTTCAAATGCATGATATAGTCTATACAGTAGACATCCTCCTGCTATGTTTTTTTATTTTTGTGTTGATAGGTCAGACTCTTAGGTTATTGTGGATTCCGTTTAGGAACTCTCAAATTCTTATATAGTAATATATTATACATTTGAATTCCATTAATTTGGGATTTATGCTTTAGTGAAGACTGTGGAAGCTTACTGAATTGTCTTTTGGGGGGGAAGTATTATTAAATTAGGAATATCAACAAGACTTCAAGGAAAAATGTTTAAGAAAATCAACATTCTTCAGAGCATAATTATTTCAGTCTCTCTACAACAGAGTTTCTTAACTCCAAGGTGTTCATGAATAGATTTCAGGGGTTCCATGAACTTATACAAAGCAAAAACATGTATCTTTTTATACACACACACATACATGCATATACACATGTCTTTAATTTCTAATTAAAATTTAGCATTTTCTTCGGTTTATATATATATATATATTTTAAACATTGTGAGATAGGGTCCATTGACTTTGCTAGACTGCCAAAAAGATTCATGACACAAAGGGTTGTTAAGAACCCTTGCTTCTGAGGCATCATTTATGTATCAGAATCACAGAATGTGAGAGTTCGAAGGGGCCTCCGCTGCCATCTAAGTTCAGCACTTGCACAAAGAATCCCTACCATAGCACACCCAAAAAAGGGCCTGATGCTGTTTTCTTTAAAACTAGTTAGAATCTCTTCCACATATTAGCATCAGCAAAAGGAATTTTAGAGTCTTTACGTTAATGCTGCCTTATCTGACCAGTTAATTCATTTCATTAGAGCATAATATGAGGACAAAATATTTTTGCCTTATTTAGTTGACATGTGTTGATATATGCCTGGCCTTTATAGTATTTGCACGTTTTCCAGACCTGTGAGGTATGGTGTAAAAACCATTGTGCATTGGACATTAGACTTTGACAGAAATTGTACTTTACTTAACCTCAGAGATAATGGTTGCTACTGTTTATCATCAGTTATGGAGAGAAATTAGTTGTCAATGTCAACTTTTCGTTGTCAGCATTTTATCTTTTCTCCATATTTTAGAAATGAGGCACTAGAGTGATGTGTGTGTGTGTGTGTGTGTATAGTTTTCTAAGAGAAACTCAAGCATTCACAATGTTCGTGGCCTACATTACGAAATGCTTTCATAAGTGAATAAACCATTAAGCTGTTAGAACAAAAATATACGTATACACATGGAGAAAACTGCATGAAGGCTTTGTAGCACATTAATTACAACATACACATTTACATGATTTAGTAGGGTTGTATAGAAATTATGAGCTCTGATCCAAAGTAAGGAAACAAATAGCAGGGAGTGAAGGCATCCCTGCTTCATTCATTCTTGCAATAGGCTGGATGTTATGTACCTAACTGTGAGCTGAGCACTTTTCTTCTTATTCTAGGACATATTTTGTTCTTTTCATATACTAAGGTGACAACCTGTTGAGTTTTGACTGAGACAGCCAGATGTAGAATAACAAAAACAATTCCAATTCATTTAATGCTGAATTGCATTTATATTTTAACAAGAAGATAAATATTTATTAAGCATTTACTAAGGTCATAAATAAAGACAAAAATAAAATTGCCCCCACCATCAATGAGCTTATGTGTACTTACAGTTGGTTTTTTTCAAGAAGAATAACATTGGCAAGGAAATTCCCTAAGGGAAGAACTCCTACCTTAGGCAGTGTGGGCAAATACATGTGGCTTCTGGCATATGCCATGACAGGTAGAAAAAAGGACCTTTGACATTAATGAAAATTCACCTTTATCAGACCACTTCAAAGGGCACATCATTTCTTCTTGGAGGCAATCCCCATAGGTGAAAACCTGAAGGACACTGTGGGATTGATGTGTAATATTCTATAGAGAAATACAATCAGAATTGCCAAAGGCTTACGACCCTGGATGCTTATCAAAGAACTTTTTTGATCAACCCCTCCCTCACTTAAACAAAACATAGTTACAAAAAGTAACTAGTGATCATTGTTAAATGAAGGGTACAAAAAGTGCTGTACCAGTTAAGAGAAAGAAATCATTGTGGCCTTAGGTGATGAGGGGCAGGGGACGACCTTCATAGGTCCTGAATTGAGCTTTGTCAGATGAAGGGAATGCCTTTAACAAGCACCTTATGAATGCTGTGTATATGCTAGACACAGGTGAGAAGCAAAGATGAAAATATTGTTATTTGAGTTGAGATCAGGGAGTTGAAATTTACTCGAACTGTAATATAAAATAAAACTGATTAATCAGTAAGGAAGAGGTATAAATTAAAGTACTATGGGAGTTAAAGTGGAAGAAGAGATCACATCTCTAGGAGATCAGGGAGCACTTCAGTGAAGAAAATAGCATGGGAGCTTGGCAATGAAAGTTCAACTCAGATTTATATGATGATTTCAGCAAAATGGTGAAAGTAGAAAAGTTTGGGATATATTTTGGGGGAATGGCAAGTTGTTCATTTGGTCTGCACAGGTTCCTAAAGTGGGTGATACTGCCAGAACAATCCAGCAGGGTGGTTGCTAGCCTTGGGTGCGATTGGGGGGCATTGAATAAAAATAAGGGGACAGTAGAAGCATAAGGAAAGAAAAAAAGAACATTTTGAAAAACTGTTTGCACATGTTCCATCTTTTGTGTAACAGAGTTAAAGTGATAGTTGATTACATTATTTTCCAAATAAACACACAAAATGCATAAAGTCCCCCAACAGGTCTTAACAAACAAGTGTTGCAGGCTCGCCTGTCATGCATTGTTGGGAAGTCCAGCATATCTGCAGGAATGTGTGTGTGTGTGTGTGTGTGTGTGTGTGTGTGTAATGACTTGTTTACAGTATGGTACAGTTATATGACAATGTTGCATCATCAAAATTTCAATGCAGGAAAACTCCCCACAAATTTACAATAAATTATTAAATTTAAGATGAGTCATTTTGGGGGTGGCTAGGTGATGCAGTGAATAGAGCACCACTGGCCCTGGAGTCAGGAGGACCTGAGTTAAAATCCAGCTTCAGACGTGTAACACTTGAACGCTTATTTCCTTCCTTTCAGAAAATATGATGCTTTTTAATGACCTCAAGTCCATCTGTCCATTATATAGATATTTCTGAACTAGTTGTCTTAGTAATTTTTCCAGTTTTACATCTTTATCTGGACAATCTGATCAATTTGCTTTTTTCTCTATTTAGAGCAGTATTCTGTGATTGCAAGCCGCCATGGGGGAAGTGGGAAAGGAGAGAGGGGAGAAAATTTGAAACTCATGGGATTGTGGAACTGAATTTTGTAAACTAAAAGTAAATAATCAATCTAAAAAAAAAGAATGTGTTCTGGGGCTTGGTGCAGTCAACATCATATCATCTTTAAGAGACGACCTCTTCATCTATAGGGTATCATACTTCCATTTGGACTCTGTGTTGGACTTCCTCTACGACAGTGGCAAATACCTCTGATAAGTATACATTTTCCTGAATTATGCTTTGCTTGATGTTCATGTGAGAGATAACTAGTCATTTCTTATATAGTCAAATGTAGAGATTTAAAATTTTTTTATGATAACATTATTTGTGTCTCTTAGCTTTCTTGAAATAATCATTCTCACACACCAGCTGTGTGACTATGGGCAAGTCACTTAACCCCAATTGCCCTGCCTTCACCCCTCCGAAAAGCAAAAAAAAAAAAAAAAAGTCATTAAAAATGTTTTTTGAGATGATGCAAATTAAAAAAAAATGTTAAAGAGTTAAAGAGAGATTTCCAGGGAAGCAATGAGTAATTTTTTTTTTTAAGCAGGTGGTAGGCCATATAACTTTGGGACTCGTGGGTCTAGAGAAAAGGAAAGTATATATGAAACAAGATAGATTCAGATCAGATTGTTGAGGGCCCTGAATGCCAGTTTGGACTTTACGTAGGTATTTTTATGTTGATTTAAGCAGTATTTTGCTACACATACAATTCTAACAACTTATTATCTTTCTCATTCTGAAAGTCTTTGTTTATGAAATGCTTCTCTTTACATTTAACTTTTCAGTTAATCAGATTGGAAATAACCATAAACAGATGTTTGTCATTTTAAAATGTTATTTTCTGGACCATTTCTCTACCATGTGGCCCCATTGATGAACTTCTCCTAGATGCTCCATTTTGCGGAGAGCTCTAGGCTGGTTGGCTTTAATTCCCTTTCTGACCCTGATTATAACCTTCCAGACTCCCCCCAACCATCCCTTATAACTTTTTTTCCTCAGTGTTTTGTCTTCCCTCATTTAAATTTTAGCTTTTTGAGGGTAGGAACTTTCTTCAGCTTAGGCTTGTTTCCCTAGCAATTAGCATGGTGCTTAGTACTTAATAATTGCTTTTTGCCTTCTATCTGTAATTCTTCCGTACACATAAAATTCATTTGTTAAGAATCTTTACTTTCTTCTGTTTTTCCGCTTGAAGGGCCTTCTGAGATCTGTGAGGGTGATGCAATCTTACTAGCAGAAGAAAGAAAGAAAGAGAGGCTGGACATTAAACCTTTATTACAGCATAGTTCCATTTGTCTAGTAATTCATAGTACTTCAGATACATTCATAGTCATCTATAATCTCAAAACCAAATGCAAATTATATTAAAAATACCCATATCATGGCTTTCTTATTAGTATAGATTGAGAAATTATGTTTACTTAAAATGCAGAAACTTCTAAATTCGTATCTACTCTTGTTGGGAAAAAGAGAAATAGTGTTGGTGACCATTGAACTTATGGAAAATGCTCTGGATTTGGAATCAGAGTACCTGAGTTTTAATCCTGGGTTTATCACTTAATACCAGTGTGATATTAGGTAAGTCATTTCACTTTCTGAACCTCAGTTTTCTCATCTGTAAGATAAGAGAATTGGACTAGGTGATCCGTAAGGTCCCTTCTAGATCTAAACCTTTAATACTAAATTTGTTATGTGTAGTACTTATTTCAATACTGTAGTGGAAACATAATTTTATTCCTTGCTGGTACTTCTCCTACTGTTTCAGATTGCAACACATCCATACTTTTCATCTTGTGCAACTATTATCTATATCCTCCAATAATTTTATGTAGTAAATCTGCTTACCATGCATGGGGTCTTGTTCTAGGTCCCTTTACATTATTTGAATATTAATAGCTGTATTTATTCTGTCTCTTAGTTATTCATTGCTTTCATTACTTGACCAGTCTATTTCCTCTCCCCATGATACATCTCTCTGATTATATCTTTTTATAGCACTTATTTTGTGTAATTAAGCAGTGATAATATGCTGTAGCCCTGTACCCCACATGTGCTCCCTGTACATCTCTACATTGACTCATAGATATCCTGTAAGTTTTGATTCTTTGGAGACCGTGATATTGTATGATTTGTAAACATACAATATCACTAGAAGAATATTGATAATAGCATGATAGGCATTCTGGGTAGCAGAGAAAGCTTGAGGTCATTAAAAATGTGATATTTTCTGGAAGGAAGGAAATAAGCATTCATTAAATACTTATTGTGTGCCAGGCACTAGACTCAGTGCTTTACAAATATCTCCCTTCCTTGATCTTTACAACAACCCCAGGTGCTTTTATTTTCACTATTTTACAGATGAGGAAACTCAGCAGACAGAGGTTAAATGACTTGCCCTGGGTCTCACAGCTAGTAAATATCTGAGGCTGGATTTTAACTCAGATCTTCTTGTTTCTAGGCTCAGCTGTATTTGCTGCACCACCTAGCTGACCAGTAATATTCTGTTCTGGGCCACATTGATGTCATACTGCCCATCTATTATATATATATATATATATATATACATATTTCTGAACTAGTTGTCTTAGTCATTTTTCCAGTTTTCCATCTTTATCTGGACAATCTGATCCATTTGCTTTTTTTCTATGCGTCTGGTTAGATAGAACAGTGTTCTGGGGCTTGGTGCAGTCAGCATCATATTATCTTTAAATAAGAGAAGACTTCTTCATCTATAGGGTATCATATTTACATTTGGACTCTGTGTTGGACTTCCTCTTAGGAGAGTGGCATATACTTCTGATAAGTATACATTTTCCTGAATTATGCCTTGCTTAATGTTCATGTGAGAGATAACTAGTCACTTCTTATATGTTCAAATGTAGAGATTTAAAATTTTTATGGTGACATTATTTGTGTCTCTTAGATCTCTTGAAGAAAGTATTTGTGTTATATAATAAAGGAATTCCGTTTCATGACCAGCTTTTGTCCTCTTTCATTTCTTAATCTTGAACATATTTTCCAACATTTTTCATAAACCTGTCCTCTATTAAAGTATAGATTTATTTGGAGGGCTTTATCTAGTCTTTCTTAGAATTTCTACACCCTCTATATCCTTTCCATAAGTTTGTGCCTTTTTTGCTAGGTCTTTTGCAAACATTTACCATGAACACTCTTAATATGATATGACCTAATTAGTGTCCCTTGAAATGTTTCTTGTAACTGTTGAGTGCATGATAAAACCAACTCTTCCAGCTATTTTCTTTGCCTTTCTGAAGAGAGTTAATCCTTTTTCCATTTAGCTGTAGCTTCCTTATATCTTATAATTTTGTTTTAGTATAGTAGGTGCCATATTAAAAATAGAAAATTGACATTCCCTGTTGATGATTCTGTGTATTTTATGCTAAATAATTTGTACTCTTCTGACAGTCTGAGCTAAAAACAAAAAAGGACATAGACTACAAATGCATTTATTTATTGGTAAACATTTGGTGGCCTCAGTAGAGCAATGAGGTTTTTAAAATTTTATTTACTTTTAGTTTACAACATTCAATTCCTCAAGTTTTTTAGTCCTAAATTTTCTCCTCTTCCTTCTCTTTCCCTTCCCCCTCTCCCATGGCGGCTTGTAATCTGATATAAGTTCTACATAGACCTTCATATTAAACATTAGTCAAGTTGTAAAGAAGAATTACAACCAATGGAATGAACAGCAAGGAAGAAGAAATAAAACAAAATAAAATGAAAAAGAGAGCACGTAGTTTGCTTCAATCTGCATTCAGATTCCATAGTTCTTTCTCTGGATGTGGATAGCCTTTTCCATCTTGAATCCTTTGGAGTTGTCTTATAATCTTGTATTGCTGAGAAGAGCCCAGTCTATCAAACGTTAGTCATCACAGATATGATGTGTCTGTAATTGTGTACAATGTTCTCTTGGTTCTGCTCCCTTCTAGTCAGCATCAGTTTATATAAGACTCTTCAGGTTACTATGAAGTACATCTGCTCCTCATTTCTTAAAGCACAATACTATATTCCATTACATTCATATACCACAACTTGTTTAGCTATTCCACAATTGAAGGGCATCCTCTTGATTTCCAATTCTTCAGCAATGAGTTTTTAAATAAATGAATTTAAAAACATTTATTAAGCAATTATTATGTCCCAAACACTGTACTAATTCTTGGGGATACAAATTGAATGAGACAATCCCATCTTTCAAGGAGCTTGTTTATACTTCATTTGGGGGAGATAACACACCAGTTGCAGGACAGATGGAAAGATTCTGAGGTCCTAAGAGTGTAGTAGCAAGACTGAGACAGACGATGGTGTCTGGGGGTTTGGAGGACCTAGAGACAGTACATATGGTAAGGCATGCAGGACCTTGGGATGCATTTGCAGGGTAATTAGTAAGGCCTGGTGGTCCTTCTATCTCACCATAGGGAACAGAGTTGACATCCATCTCATTCTGGTGATGCAAACAGTCAAGTAGCTCGAATGACGTCTGAGTGACCCAAGGCAGAGAAGGAGTACAGGCAAGGGAAGGGAGGGCAGGTGCCTTGGGAGTGGGTCTTCCCCTGCCTAAATAGAGTGGAAGAAGAAGAAGCAACGGGGAAAAAGGAAGAAACAAAGTGAAGGTAAGGGTGTAATTTAAAAAGACAGTTTGTAAATAACATTAAACTTTGCTAGGGAAAACAATAAATGAACAATGACAGGACCAGTGTTGGTGATAATTCTCTTGATTTGAACTGTTTTTATCGAATGGTAATTTAGTTGAATTTTGTGAAGGGCTTTAACAATTGGCACTGTCAAAATTAATACTATAATTTAATATTCTTCATCTTCATCATCTGATCTTCATTTCTTCTACAACTATCCCTGTACTGGCTAGCGTGGCTTCCTCTCCCTATCTCACTCAACCCCTTGTTAACCAAATTGACTCTACGCTGTCTTTGCCATTTTGCCCTTTCACACTTTGCAGAACTTCCCAGTATCTGCTTCCTTTTAACCTATTTATATGTTGCTGAATGGAGCTGGAGGAAATCATGAAATTATGCCTATTCAGTCTACAAATCTGTCATCTCATCAGGACCCCTACTGCAGCGAGACAAACATTCTGTTCTTCCTAATTTATTCACTATTACACTCCTCTCTATTAAACAAACAAAAGAACCATCTCACTTCCTAAGACTTCTACTACCCTCTCATTTAAAGACCTCGTTCCATATTTAACTGAAAATTTTGAAGTCATTTTCTGAGAGCTTTCTTTTATTTCATCTTCATCTTGAATCATGTAGACATCTTCCTCCACTATCTACTTCACTCAGATTAAAGAAGTGGCCTTTTTCTTTGCCAAGGCAAATACTTCTCCATATACCCTCTATCCTATCCCATTCCATAGTCTCTGGCAGATTGCTTCCCCTTTAATCCACATTTTCTCTTATTTTCAGTCTCTCCTAATTTACAGGTTCCTTCTGTGCTGCTCTGGACACCCATGGCTCCCGCATCTTTGGAAAAACTCACTTGATGCACCATCCCCTCTAGGACTTACTCTTTAGTTCTCCTCCCTTTTGTAGAAAAAAAAATCTCAAGAAAAATGCCTCTTAACTTCCCCTCCTTTCACTTAATTTGAAATCCTTTGCAATCTGGCTTCTAACTTCATCATTCAGTTGAAACTGCCCTCTCCAAAAATCCAGATCCAATGGCCTTTTCTCACTTCTCAAACTTCTTCACCTTTCCATAGCATATTACACCATTGATTACCTCTTTTTAGATAATCTCTTCTCTCAACATTTTCATGACATTGCTCTCTAAAATTGTTCTAAGTCTTCTTTGCTAGATCTTTACCCGTGTCACTCACACTAACATTTTTTTATTCCCTTTGACTCTGTCTTGGGCCCTATTATCTCTTTATTGTATCTCAGGAGTTGGCAAACTGACCTGTGAACCATAGGCCCACTGGCTGCATTTGTATAGCCCGAGGTACGCTACAAATCATAGAGGTGCAGTTATGACTCAGCAGCATTTTGAATGCTATGTGTATCACCATATTGTGATTTTTTTTTAATTAACATCATTCTCAACACCTATGATGTTAAAATAAGAAAAAAAGTTTTATTAAGACTTTTTAAGCCTAGGACCAAGACTGAAATTTTTTCTGAATGAAACCTTCCTTCAACCATTATTATTGAACAGTCCTGAATGGCTTTGGAAATTAGCTTTGGGTAGACTTTATAATTTTTCTTAATGAATGCAACCTAAATTTATAAGGCAAAAGAGTGCTTATATGCAAAACGTATACTACATAATGTCAATTCAGTGATAACTAATGTTTTAATTACAAGTCATATCAGACTGCTTTATACACTTTCTGTGCTGTCAGAATTTAAAACAAGAAACTTGATCTCCATTCTCACACAAATTTACAGCAGAAACATTTTCTGAGTTTAAACTACAGTTCCAGCAGTGTTTTTCAGACCTCAGTGCAAGTTCAAAAGAAATTTCCATCTTTCAAAATCCAGTTGACTCTGCAATTGGGGAGCTTCTACCCAGCTTTTAAATTGAAGTGATTGACCTGCTACATAATAATATGCTAAAAAGTAAATATCAAGAGAAGAATCTAATAGAATTCTATTAAATGCCTTCCAAGTGATGAATATGCTCAATTAAAATCATATGTTGGTGGAGATCAATATTGGCAGTACCTACCTCTGTGAAAGAACATTTTCAAAGATGAAGTACATAAAATCTCATTACAAATCAGCAATAACAGATGAGCATTTGCAGTTGCTTTTGATGATAGTGATCACTAACTTTGAACCCCAAGAAATGTTATTTCCAAAAAAAGAAAGAATTCTATTCTCATTCATTCTCATGGACTTGTATTACAAAAAAATTTAATTATAATTGTATTTTGAATTTTGTCAATTAAAATGCATAGAAATTTGTTTTCTCTCTTGTTATTTAAGTACCTAGATAATATCCTCATGTTTGTCTCTTGACCTGCAAATTAAGATGTTTACTATCTTGCCTACAGAAAAAAAAAAATTACTACCTCCTACTCTGTACTCTCTCACTTTGGTGAGCTCTTACGGGTTCAGTTTTCATCTATATGCAGATGATTCCCAGATCTATATATTCAGCTCCAACCTTTCCCCTCAGCTACGGTGACATTTTACCAACTGCCTTTTGGGTAACTTGAACTGGGTGTTCTGTAGTCACATCAGCATGTCCAAAGTAACTCACTATTTTTCTCCTCAAAACCTCCCGTTCAGTGAACTTCCCTATTACTGTGAAGGGCATCATCATCTTCTCAATCACTCAGGCTTGCATTTGTCATGTTATCCTTACCTTTTTACTCTCATTCACCTCTCCCCATTGTGCATCTAATCAAAGTCTTCTTGTTTCTACCTTTACGTGTCACATATGCCCACATATGTTCCCTTTCCTTCATTCACACATGCACAACTGTATGCCGGTTCCTCATAACCTCTTGCCTGGACTACTGCAATAGTTTTCTAACTAGTCTCCCTATAGTCTTCCCTCCTCCAATTTCTTAGCTGCCAAGATCATTCTAATGTTCGGGTCTGACTATCTCACCCCTCTGCTTAGTGGGCTCCAGTGGTGTTTTATTACCACCAGATTCAAAAATTAAACTTTTCATTAGGGCATTTAAAGCTTTTTGTAACTTGGTCCTTGCCCTACTTTTTATACTTTCCGAGTCTTTTTACACATTGCTCCCTTCTCTACCCACTGGAAGCTAGCTTACTGGCATAGTTGAAGTTGGAATATCACACTCCCTCTCCCTTTGTGCTTCTGCACAGATTGTAGCCCATGACTTGAGTGCTTTGCCCCATCCCCTTACCTCTGCCCCTTAGTTTCCCTAGCTTCCTTCCAAGACCCAGCTCTACTTTCACCCAATTCTCCCAGATGCTGAAGTCTTCCCCATTCTGATTACCTTCTGTTTTTTTTCTGTGTATATTTTGTATATATTTGATCATTTCTATGTTGTACACTTCCCCCCAACTAGAATGTAAACTCCTTGAGGGCAGGGATTGATTTGTTTTTCTCTGAATCTCCTAATCTTAGCACCATGCTGGCACATAGTCAGTACTTAATAAATACTTCGTAACTCACCGACTTGTTGGTTATTAGGAATATAGCTGAATTGTGGAAATGTTAAATATGAAGGTACTAAATTCTAAATATTAGTCAATAAATAACGTGCACACCACACTTATGCAGTGTTGAGAATATTAGAAGATTCCAAAAATATTGGCCATAATACATGAATAGTAATAACTTTATTTGAAGGTTATAATAATATAATCATTGAGATTAAGCATGAGGGTCAATAAGGCTTTTATGGGTAATAACATCAGCAGTTGTGTTTAAGAGGCTGTCTATCATAAACTAATAATATATAATTCCTTATGGATGGGGAAAATCATAAAATAAACACATTATAATTGTTTATAATCTTTGCCCCCCCCCAAACTCTTTCCTCCTCTGAAATATTATCAGACTATATTTTGAAGTAAAATTTACTCAACACACTAGTTAGATTTTATGCTATATTTTACTGTCATTACAAGCAGATATTTGGACTTAACTTATATTTTAAATAATAGCATATATGTGGGCTGTAATAAGTTATTTTATGGTAGATTACCCAAAGATTACTTAGAATCATAATTACTGATTTAGCATGCCTGTTTCAAAATAATATAACTAGAAGTTTAATGAAAAATAAATTTAATATCAAATATTTTGGTATGAGTCCCTACTTATACCATAAGGAATAATACAGTTAGAAGAACACTGAGCTTGAAGTCAACAAGACCTGAATTTGAACACTAAATTCTCCCACTTACCTTTGTGGCTGTGGATGTATGATTTAACCTCTCTCGGCTTTAGTTTCCTTATCTATAAAATGAAGGGGTTGAGCTGCAATATCTTTGAGGTTCCTTCCAGTTTTGGATCTGCAATCTTTTGAATCTGTAACACGAAAAAAAGCCTTTTTTATTCCCTTGTCTGTTGTCTTTCCTCCCACACATGAATAACAATGAAGTAAAACAAGATGTTAGAAAATGTAGGTAGCTATTGCAGTGGTAACAAGTCCCCAAACATGGATAATCTGTGCTGAGTATTTTTTTTAAGTTGAATTAATCTAAAACTACTACACTGCTTCAGACTCCTAAGCTACGTTACCTAAATAATACAGTGAAAAAATATTTTAAGTAATTACTGTGCTGTCATCCTTCCTTTGATGTGTATGTGTTTGTATGTGTACAACCAAGTAAACAAAAAACGTTTCCATGTATTTGTTAAATAACCAGAGAGTCTACTTGTTTAAATGGAGAATTTAAAATGTTTTATCATGTATCTGAATTGCATTGCATGTCATCTTTATGTTTACATAACTATTCATTTTCAAATATTGTTTCAGATTTTTTAGTGTTTTTGGTTTTCATATCATCTTTACTTCTTTTTATTTAAATTTTTTTAAATTCTGAATTTAAATGCTAAAAAGAACATTTCCATAGACATAGAAGAACACAAAAAGAGAATCTTTATGAAATAGCAAATCTCCATTTCACAGTTTGCTTTAAAACAAAAAAGTATGTAATAAAGTCCACATATTTTCAAAACTGTCCCGATTATGCTTACTTCTGAACTAAGTTCACTTCTGTGCTTTTCCAAGTGTTACCATGGCTCTTTTTTTTTCTTAGCATCACTATTATTAATATATCACCCCACACCCTATTTCCAGTTAATTTGGAGAAAGTGGGAAGGGGAAATTTTTGTCATCAGCTAAGCATTATCAAGCAAAATCAGTCCACATAGTATCATTTCTGAATTCATCCACCTCTTTCCTTTTCCCAGAGAGGCATTCCTTATAACAAAAAATAAAAAAACCCAAAATTTTAAAAGCATTTCCTCCAAATTGAGTCCCCATCAACTTTATACAATGTTCCATACCCTTAGGCCTCTGCCTCTCAAATTAATGGTGTGAGCACATTTTATTGTCCCTTCTTTAGGACCTGGATTGATCCCTATATAATTAATTATATTTTAATTACATATTTATATAATTTTTAATTTATTATAATTGCAGTGTCTAGTTTCTCTTTTTTCATTTACATTGTTATAATGATTGTGGATATTACTTTCTTGTCCTGTTTACTTTTTTTCATGTTTGTAATTATCTTCTCAAGTTTCTGCATTCTTCAAATTCATTGTTACTTACGGTGCAGTAATATCAGAGCTGAGTTACCCACATATATCGCATATACCACAATGTTTAACCATTCTTCAGTTAATAGGCATTTTCTTTGTTTCCATTTCTTTGCTACCATAAAAAAGTGATGCTGTATAAATGTTTTGGTATATATAGGGTCTTTCTTAAAGGTATATGCCTACCAATGGGAGCTCTGAATCAAAGGGAATACATATTTCAGTCACTTTATTTGAATGATTCTAAATTATTTTTCCTGAGTAGAGTTCAGAAACTCTACCAACAGTGTATCTGTGTGCTTGTCTTTCCGCAGTCCCTCCAACCTTGAGTATGTCTATCTTATATATCATCTTTACACATTTGTTGGGTTGAGTTGGAACACCAAGGTTGTTTTGATTTGTATGTCTCTTAGTTTTAGTGATTTGAATATTCTTTCATATGATTATTAATAGATTCCAATTCCTTTTGATTACTCATTACTCTCCTTCATGCACTCATGGACTTGTATTTTGTATTATTGTTTATTTAACAATTGATACTGCTAAGATGAATACTATAATGTTCTTCATCTTCACTCTGATCTTCATTTCTTCTACTCTGATCTCCACAGGCTACTACTATCCCTGTACTGGTTAGGATGGCTTCCTTTCCCTATCTCTGTCCATGGTATTCTATATTTAGTCTCAGTGCCTCAGTTAACAGTAAATGTTAACCTCATCCCTGGAAGTCCATGCCTGCTCTCCTTCACCTCTTTGAATCCCCAGCTTTCTTCAGTGTTGGTTTAGCTTAATCACTGCCTCCTTTTTGAGGTCTTTACTGAATGCTATTTCTCTCAGAAATTAACTTGTGTTTAGTTTGTGTGTGTGTTTCATTCATATTTCCTTATTTGTGTACATGTTGTTTTCCTTGATAGAAAATAAGCTTCTAAGGGTAGAGATTTTTCACTAACACAGTGCCTGGCACATAATAGGTGTTTATTATATTTTTATTGATTGATCGAATAGTACATGATTTCAAATGGTTTATATTATGTCTTTGGGTGTTGTGGAAGAGGTCTTTATGATGTGGCAAAGATAAGCTTGGACAATCAATAAAATCCTTTTCTTTCTTTCTTTTTTTTTTGACTGGACCTGGGATTTCAGTTGTTTACTGAACTCACTATAGAGGAACTTCCTCTGTAGACGCAAAACTGCACCTACTATACTACTCATAGTCTTAGAGATTTTCCTGGGTCACAGATAATTTAAGTGACTTGTCCAGGATAGTCACACGGACCATGTATGTCTAGAGGCAGTGCTTGGACGCCTGTCACCCTGACTCCAAATCTCTATCCACTACTCCAACTTAACTTGTTTCTAACCCCTAAGATTCTTTAATTCTGTAGGTGCCTGAGAATAAGGAGCAAAAAGGGGAAAAAGCTAAAATTTTTATTTGGATTAAGTAATATTAAGTAATCATTTATGTGAACTACTTGTCCTTTTTCAAAATAAGCTTTATTTTGAAGAGCCCTTGGTTGTAACAAAGAAAAATAGTTCATCAAAATGAATTACTAAGTCACTTTTACCTCCATAACAAAAGAAGTGAGTGAGGTCCATTTCTTTCTCTGTTACTCAAGGACTGAGATTGTACCTTTTAGTGTACTAAGTTCTGCTTCCTCTTAGTGGTTTCTTTTCCCCATCGTGGTAATTGTATCTATTGTTCTCTTAGTTTTTCTGCTCACTTCACTTTACCAATTGACACAAGTTAATCTTTCCACATTTCTCTGAATTTATAACAATCATTACTATTTGAAGTGTAATATTATTCCATTTGTATACCCCAATTTGTTCAGCCATTCCTCAACAGATGGGCTTTGTTTCTAGTTGGTTTTCTGTTTTTTTGTTAGTACAGGTAGGATTGCTATCAGAATTTTGGTCCATAGAGAAAACTTTTCTTTGTCTCTGATTTCCTAATGGTACATACCCAGTACTAGTATTGTTGGATTGAAGAATATGAATGAATAGGTAGTAACTTTTCTTGGATAATTCCCGATTGTTTTCCTGAATGGTTGGAACATTTCGCAGCTTGTACGAAATGATGCAGAAGGAATTGAGCAAAACCAGAGTAGTTAACATGATGACCATAGTCATGTTAAAAAAAACAACTTTGAAAGACTTCAGAACCCCAATCTAAGTGGTGACTGCTCCTGACCTCAGAAGACTAATGATGAAGCCTACCTCTTACCAGAAAGTTGATGGACTAGAAGTACAGAATGAGATAGGCATTTTCAAACATGGCCAATGTGTTGATCTGTTTGCTTGATTCTACATATCTGTTAATGACAAAGGGCTTCTATGTAAAGGGAGTATTGAGTTAGTGGGTAGTGATAGCCCCCAAATCATCAATAAAACATCAAAACATGGAGGTGAAAACAAGCTTCGTAAGAGAATATAAATTATAAGAGGACACAAATAGGTTTAGATGTAACTTGCTTTAAAATTGTATGAAACAGCAGTTCAATTTCTTTTATATTTCTTTTTCTTGTTTTTATATATTAAAATTTAAGTTCGTAATAAAAAATTAAAAGCTTTTTAAAATCAGTTTCTCTGCTTTTTCATGCATAAGCTTTTAAATTTTTATGTAATTGAATTTGTTTTTATCTTATAAAAGATAAAGACATTATAAAATGTCCTTTAACCCCTATTTAGTTAAAAATATTACCACAGGCATAGTTGTGAAAAGTATTTCATTCTATTTCTTTTTTTTTAAATAATATGACCTTTCATATTTGGGTCAAGAATCTTTTTGGAGCCCACTCTGGTAGATCCTATAAAATGCTCATCTAAGCCTAATTTATGCCAAGCTCCTTTGTAGTTTTCCACGCCATTCTTGTTATATAGAGAGACTTCCTCTTCCTCCAACCCAATTATTTGTCTTGTAGTTTATTGTACATTGGCTAGTAAGCTCAGTTTCTTCCAATGATCTTTTTTATTTTTTTTAATCGGTGCCAAATGGTTTTGATGATTCTCACATTTTAATATGAATTTTGAAGATGCTTAGAATACTCAGATGAATCTGTCATCTCTTGAAGAATTCAGCTCACAACTCATACAAACCTACCAGCCTATACAGTTCCTGTCACAAAAGTTCACTACAGGAGATCCACTTAAAGTGCTGGAGGCCTTCCTTACTTTCTTGAAAGTGTAATCAGTGTAATATTCTGGTGACTTGATGCAGCTGGCTTAATGTTATCTGGAAATAGGAATTTATGAAGAACCTTTTCTATATGCAGGGGGGGCCTTCATCAAATTGGACTCTGAACTGGATTTCCTCCACCACATGGGCTAAAATCTTTAGGTAACATACATCCCCCTGTTTTGTACTCTGCTTTATATTTGTTATTAGAGAGAGGGGGTTGCCAATTGGAATTATTTGTTGTATCTTTAACACTAGAAAGAGCAGACACATCAATTTATGCAAAAAATTTATTATAATTTTACTTGAAAACAAAAAAAATCCACTATGTCAATTGATGCAGCTTAGTCCTTAAATTCTGGTCTTTCTGCTGTGAAGAGCATCTTCAACAATTCTGATGAATTCATGGAAACACCTTGTTAGAAGAGCAACTTCAAGTTGGTCTTTTATTCTGTTGAGTCAGACGATTTTTCATAATCTAATAACAAGCACAATAAGATCTTATATCCTCTACATCTTTCAGTCAGTTGAGAAGTGGCTAGTGTGTGGTCCATCACTTGTAAAAACCTGTTTATTTCTTACTATATTCCCATCAATGAGACCCTTGTTTTTGTGTATAAATAAGTATCCTAAAGACTTTTTGTAGATGAGAAAGTTGTCTATGATGGGGAGGAGTGTGGAATTTAATTCTTACCTCCCTCAGGTCAAGAGATCTGATCCTTTTAGAAGACCTGCACCTCTCTCTCTGATAAAATTAAAGGGAGCCTCATCGTAGGAAGAACAAAGGTGAATTGGTTGTATACCCCCAAGGGCTTTAACTACTGGAGACCATCTACAATAAAGTTGGAAAGTTTGGAGATGGTTCAAAGAGTTTGCAGTCATAGAAAAATCTCCTTGAAAGATGAAGAACTGATTTCTTTCCATACTGTTGTCTCTCTTAAACTGTTACAGCTGCATAGAGTATATAGGGCTTAGCTATTTAAAGCCTCCAGAGGCATGGTCAGTTTGTTTGCTCTTTCAATAACCAGAGCCCCTTTAATTCCATTAGATAAAAGTGTGCCAGCTTCCTAAAAGGATCACTGGATAGTAAAGCCTTGTTACAACATTTATACCTCATCATCTGTCATTATAATCCTGTGACCAAATCAACTGAGCTGAGAGGGGGGTGCTAGATCTCCATCTACTCCTTACAGTAGACACATGTAGACATATTGGCCAGTAGTAGTTCATATAGTTAATTTAAGATTTTCTAAAGGAATTAGTACATTCTCTGAGTAATGATAGATTCTTTAGAGAGAGTAGTATGGAGTCTCTTTTGCCCTACATGTCCTATAAACATGTGCAGGGTTTAGACACTGACACTTTTTAAATATTTAGATTACTGAATTATTTTTTTTTAATGCTGCGGCAGTGCCCAAGTCTTATTCTTTGAACTATTTGGTAAGAAGAAAATTAAGGACTCAGGAATGATAAAAGAGAAATTTCAATGAGAAAAAAAGTTGGAAGTTTAGTAATCAGTTACCCTCACATTACACAGCTAATTAGAATGACCAATGCTATGGTTACTAATGTGGTTAACATTTCACACATAGACAGTGGTATAAGCATGGATGGAAAAAAAAGTTAACGTGATCTAGTGAGCTCTACAGTTCTAATTTCAGGAGACATTCTAATTGATCTAAATGATAAAGAAGTGCAGCTTTTTAAAATCTTTATGATCTTGCTACTTTATTGTGAGAGTGTTTAGGAATGTGTACATTATTATTTAGGCTTTTTAAAGCAGGATCTGCTTTAAAATCTTTGGGTAGAAAACCTGTATAAACTAGGTTTCTGCTTTTATCTCTGGGAACTCTGTGTCTATGAATGGTAGTCTATTAAGAATGGAATGAAAGAATAGATTTTTTAAATTTATTTTTTGAGTAGGAGATCTTGCCTTGCCCATAGTAGTTGCTTAATAAATAATCATAGAATTAAATAGGATTCTTTCTTCTAAAAGATTTTTTTAAGCAATATTCACTAGGACAGTCTTTTTACTCTTTTTGAAACAGTAATGAAACTAGTAAACATTGATAATAATGTGAAAGTGCTATGGCTAGTTTTCATGTGAATGAAGAGTTTTTAGTGGGGAGTCACTGGTTATCGTCTGCTGAGTTCAGAACATGAACATAGCTGTAGCATGAGAAATTTAATTTAAATAAGAAAGTTGTTTATAGAGTTGATACTCATTAAAGAAGTTATAGATATAAAGGGGATCAATTTTCATTCATTCTAATCAGCGCTCATATGTCCCCTCAGAGTTCTCTCTTCTCTCGCAAAAGTTATTATGCCATAACTTCTATCTATACCAGTTCAAAAGAGCATAGTGAATCACATTCCCTATTTCCTCTCTCCTCACACCATCTTTATCCAGAGTTGGGATAAAGTTTTTTCTGGCTCAGGTGTTATACCCACCATATTGTATAATGTTCATATTTGTATACATGTGTGTGCATATGCATGGTAAACAGATACTTAAATGTATTGGAAAATTAAAGATGCTCTTTAATTTCTGGGACATAAATACCAATATCATAAAGATCGAAAGAATCTACCAATCACTGTTCAAAAGGAAAAGCCCCAGAAACATCACAGCCAAAATAAAAATACTCACATCAAAGAAAAAAAATCCTACCAACAACCAGAAAGAAGTAGTTCGAATAACAGGGTCCTGCAATGAGAATCACACAAGACAAGGCATCTTCTGCTAAAAACTAGAATATATCTCAGAATACAAGATTCTAAAAGACAAAAGAGAAGGACTTACAAAGAAAATTTGTCTTGCAAAGGCCAGCATAATCCAGTAGGGGAAAATAGAAAATTTTAATAGAATAGAATTTTTTTCAAGCAGTCATTATGAAAAGACCAAAGCTGAATAGGATCTTTGAAATAAAAACACGAGAGTCCAGAGAAACTTAGAAAAAAATTATTTGAGCACTTAGAAGAAACTGTATGTTCATGGGTAGTGCTAACATGCTAATACAAGGAGAAGAAACAAGAGTCTCTTGAGAATCAGTCATCAAGAAAAGCAGAGAAGTACATTGGGTCTATTTTAAGGATTTGAGGAGGGGAAAGAGAGAGAGGGCAGAAGAAGGAATACACTAGAATAGAAAGGAGAAAGAAGTTGAAACTTCGGGTTTCTCATAATTGGAGTGCCAAAGAAGAAAGTACAAACTAGGAAAAACAGGTGGGAAGAATGAGCATCAGATGACTCTTACTCTCATCTTGAAATGGCTCAGTAGGGGTTGAAGATACACAAAATATGATGTATGGAAATACATCATAGTTAATAGGGAAACAGATGGAGCTTCTAGCGAGCATGATGATTGGGAGGAAATAACAACACATAACACAAACTTTCTGATTCTGCAAGAATTGGGGGTAGAGAGCAGAAAAGAATGAACCTAAAGGAAATTATTTAGATCAGTCTAACATTCCTGAATGGTCTGAACCAGGTTAAAATATAATGGGGAAATATTTAACAAAATAAAAATTCAATAAAAACGTAAATAACATTACATTTTAAAACTAAGTCAATATGCTGTTTACAGAGATCATTATATAGGGATTTGTGGTCCCTGTTTATATTTGAGTTTGATACCACTGATTAAGAGTACCTCTTAGGACAGCTAGGTGGCGCAGTGAATAGAGCACCGGCCCTGGAGTCAGGAGAGTTCAAATCTGGCCTCAGACACTTAACACAAAAAAACTAGCCGTGTGACCTTGGGCAAGTCACTTAACCCCAACTGCCCTCCAAAAAAGCAAAAACAAAAACAAAACCAAAAACAAGAGTACCTCTTAGTCAACTGGTTAATGACAGAACAAACTTATATAAATATAAGGTAATATTAATATGCCATAAGGAATGGTGAAAAAGACTTTCAAGGAGGTAGTATGAACTGATACTGAGTAAAGTGAGAAGAACCAAGAGAAGAGTTTATACAAGGACAACATTATTAAAAAAAAGGATAGGTTTAAGAACTCTAATCAAAACAATGGTCAACCATGTTTCTAGGGGACTTTTTGAAAGGCTGGGATTGACTAACATGACAAAACAGGAAAATGATAAATGTTGGAGAAAATGTGGGAAAATTGAACCGCTCATGCATTGTTTAGCTCTTCTCAGCAATACAAGGACCTAAGACAGCTCCAAAAGACTCATGATGAAAAATGCCATCCACACTCAGAGAAAGAACTGTGGAGTCAGAATGCAGATGGAATCAGACTGTTTGTTTCCTCTTCTTTTGTTGTTTCGCCTTGTTTCTTCTTTGTAGTGGTTCCTCCCCATTAGTTCTAATTCTTCTTTACATCATGACTAATGTAAAAATATTTATGATATGAATGTGTAAGTAGAACCTAGATCAGATTTTTTGCCATCTTGGGGAGGGGGGAAGAGATGGGGAGAAAATTTAAATCTCAAAATCTTATGGAAGTGAATGTTGAAATAAAAAATAATTATTTAAAAATAAAAACCCACTAAATAATAAAAAGAAAAGTGATATGTATATTATACACACATACATGTGTATGTTGTGTGTGTATATGTGTAGATCCATATTTAATCTATTTCTGATTTGCTGTTGACTTCTTTTGGATAAATATATGCTTATTAGTGAAATCATTAGGTCAAAGAGTTTGAACAGTTTAGTAAGTTATATAATTCTAAATTATTTTCTAAAACATTTAGATCAATTAATATCACCAACAACAGTGTATTGTGTGCTTATCATCTGCTTGAGGAAAATCACTTTGGCATCTATGGAGAGGATAGATTGAAGAGGTGAGAGATCAAGGCCAGGAGACCAGTAGATTTTTGCAGTAATATAGTAATAAAGTCATAAAGCCTGATCTTGGGTTGTTGTGATGTGATTGAAGATGAGATCAGTGTAAAAGATGAATGTAGAATCTATAATATGTAGTAACAGAGTGAATATGTGAGGTGAGGAAGAATGGGGAGTCCAACATTGCAAACTTGACCTTGACAAAAATAGGGAAATCTAGAAGAATGATGAACTCTCTTTGGTAAAGTAAAGGGATCAAATTAAATGAAGCTTTTAGTATATGATTCACATTCTCTGTCTATAGGTGATATTGAAATGGATGAGAATCTTGGTGAATATAATTAAAATGGAAAAAAGGTAGAAAAAACCAGTTATTCTTAATATTTTGGGGTTTTTTTATACCTTCAAAGAACATACATTCTATTGGGGAGACAAGTACATATATGAGGATATATATGATGTATTCATGTCTGCTGTAGAGGAGAAGCAGGAAATAGAGAATGATCTGGATCTGAATAGGCTTCTGGGATTTGTAGTTTTTTAGTTATCTCCTGACTATGAAGAGAACCCTTGAAAAAAATAGAGAAGAGGTCACATCAAAAGGGGTGTGATGGTGGCCCTTCTCGCAGCTGTGAGAGTCGGTAGTGTCCCAACAGCAGTGGTTGTGACATTGGTAATTCCTCATCCTTCAAATCCATAACCATGGGGAGATAATAAAAAGAAAGTTAAAAGTACAAGCAGTAAAATATAATACACACACATTTATAGATACACGTATACACACACACACACACACACACATATATATATAAGTCTTTGTCTATCCACCCATCTTTCCATCTCTCTGTACCTTTGAAGCAAGCATTGGCTTAAGTGGCTGGAGTGCTGAGAATAAAAACTAGTTATAAGGAATGTCATGGAACTGGGGGGTCCATATCTCCTTTTACTGTTTTACTTCACCTGGGTGCAGCTAATATCCATTTCTAAGCCCATTATTGTATTCTGTTAAAGATTGCATCTGACTAATTTAATCTTATTTCTCACAAAAACTTGTGATGGACCCTCTCCTTTTCATTTCCTTGTGTTACTATGTCTGGCATAAGGGTATAGGGTAGCTTTGGAAGCCATATAGCAGAGAAAGACCTTTACTATCAAAGGGCTGTGAACCTTACTCCACTTCCCAAGACCAGTGTTTTCTTTCTCTGAGGGCATTATCACAAACCATTCGTATATTTTGTAAATCTACTCCAAGGAAAAGAATTACTACAAACCTGAACCTTTTCAATAGGCTGTATCAGACCATGAGCCTAACCTTTAGCGACACCTAGTGTTTAAAAAGCACACAAAGTAACCAATTTAAGGTAGACTTTCCTGAAGTGTTTTATATTAAGTAATCTAAAAGATTATGAAATAAAATTTGATTTTCCTTAAAGAATTTTTTGTAAATTTTACCCCTTGATATAACTGGAGATCTTTCTAGAGTGACAAGGATCATATGATGTGATTTTTTAGAAAAGACTTATATTATCCTCCTGCTCTGGACCTAATAAAACATTGTTTTTCATGAATTATAATTTGTACTGATTCACCTGTTAGACTCTAAATCCCATAAGACCATAGACCATCCCTTTCACTGAAAACAGTGCTGAGTTAGAAAGGTTAAAGAAATTGGTGTGACTTTAGTCAAATATGACAGGTTATATCCCTTTGTATATTTTGTATATCCCTGTTTTTATCTTAATTATGTGGAGATAAATTACCAGTAATGGAAAGAAGGTGGCCATCAGATTCATATAAACAGAGAAAAGTGTAGAAAGCTAAATGGAATTCACTTTCTCATTAGTATATAAAAAATAGCCTAGAGTTTTTCTGTTTAGCCTCTCTGGGGCTTCCTGTTCTGGATTTCTTTTTAAGTCCTTCAAGTGAAGTGCTTTAAGAGGAAGTGTATTACCATCTAAGCCATAAGTGGTATAAAGAAACCACATATAAAATAGAGTATGTATTATTTTGGATGTACTATACAATGGTTCAATAATACTACTAATAATAAATGAAATGCTTCTTAGCGGTAGGAGGGCACTATTGAAGCTTCTCGAGTGTGTAGAGAGTGGGTTGGAGATGGGAGATACAAAAGGCAGAGAGATAATCAAAAAGTTACTAGAGTAGTCCAGATGAAAAGTGATAAAGTTCTGAACTTGGGTACTGATGCATGAGTGGAGAAAAGAGAATGGAAATGAGATATGTTATGGAGGTATAATCAACAAATCTTAAATGATTGATAATGAAAGAGAGAGGCCTAATGAAAGTAAAAGAATGTAAGCTCCTTGAGAGTAGGGCTTTCATGGTTTTTTTAAAAATTTGTATCTCTAATAATGCATGTCTGGCATACAGTAGGCACTTAATAAGTACTTAAATTAATTGATTCAAATAGACCTGCCTGTTACAAACCTAGATGATTGGAAAGATGGTGGTCCTTTCATTGAAAATATGGAAGTTAGGAAGAAAGATATTTGTTTTAAAAAAGCTAATGAATCCTGTTTTTGATATGTTGATACTCAAAGGACATCCAAATACAGATACATAGCATTACACTTCACAATCTGGGATCTGTATATGTAAGATTTATCTGCATAAAGATAGTTGAACTTTTGAGAGCTAATGAGATCACCCAGACATAAGAGTATGGGACAGTGCCTTGGGGTATACCAATGCAAAAGAAGCTAGACAAAATGATGATCCTCTAAAGGAGACTAAAGGAGTGGTTAGTCAGGTAGGTGGAAAACATTGTTTCTCCATTCATTCTATTGGTTATAATTCATAGGTCATAAAAATCAGGGAAGAGAGAGTGTCCAGGAGAAAGGAATGCTCAGCAGTGTCTAGAAAAACAGCTCAAGAATGGGAATGAGATGAGGCCATTGGATTTACTAATTAAAGACAATTACTAGTAAAGGTGTTGCTTCTAAAATATATAGAGAACTGATTCAAATTTATAAGAGTACAAGTCATTCTGATAAGGTGTAGGCTTTGGGGACCCCCCCTTTTGAGCTTTCCTTGAATCTTTGAGGTACATACTCTGGGAAACCTCTTCCAGTCTGATTGTCATTCACTCCACCTTAAGTGCCTCCCCAAACTCATTACTGGAGTAAACTCATTTGGGCACCTCTTCATTTTTATGGTTCCAAATGAAGTCATTTTTATGGTTCTAAATTTTATTGGTTCCAAAAAAAGTTCCAAATGAAGAGGTGCCCAAAGAGGGTTAGGGTTTGCCTGAGACCCCAAAATACCAACACACTGGGTCCTGCTGAAAGAATTCCACTCAAGTCTTCTTAGCCAAAGAAAAAGTAAAGTTTATTGAAAGATATGGGATAGACTTTTACAGAGCAAGTCTCTGCCAAGCCATTCCATGGTGCTCTCACAAAGATGTAGGGAAGATGGGGTCTTATATACAGAGGAGTCTTGGGGTGGTTCAGGAGAGGAGACGGAGAAGGGTCTTCAGGAGGAGCCAATGAGGTCTGACTCCAGTAATGAGTTTGGGGAGGGACTTCAGGTGGAGTTAATGACAATCAGACTAGAAAAGGTTTCCCAGAGTATGTACCTCAAAGATTTCAAGGAAAGATCAAAAGGTGGGGGGGGGGGTCCCAGAGGCTACACCTCAACATTTTCTCAGTTGATAAATGGTCAAAGGATATGAACAGGCAATTTTCAAAGGAAGAAATTAAAATAACTATAATCATATGAAAAAATGCTCTAAATTACTATTGATTAGAGAAATGAAAATCAAAACAAATCTTAGGTACATCACACCTGTCAGACTGGCTAACGTGACAAAACAGGAAAATTATAAATGCTGGAGAAGATGTGTGAAAATTGGTACATTGATACATTGTTGGTGGAGTTGTATACTGATACAACCATTCTGAAGAGCAATTTGTGATGGGGTTTAGGCTCTGGGAACCCGCTTGAATCTTCCCACTTTATGAAGAATTAACCTGAAGCCATAAGGCTTTCATTACTGCTAGACCCAAATCTCTTTTACTCTTAACCTCGCCTAGCCTTCCATTGTCCAGCTGCTTCCCACCCTTGATCCTATCAAAATATCTGTACCCAAACCTGTTACCCTTAAACTAGCCTAGCCCTCCATTGTCTGTCATTTTAGGGTAGCTTTCAAGCTGTTTCCCACCCTTAATCCCATTCCTGGAGTCTGACCTCAGTTCCATCAAAGATCCTCCTTAGACTGATCCTCAAGACCCTTCCCAAACCACTCTAGATCTAGATCTAGACCACCCCTAGATCCCTCCCACAATCTTTCTGTCTGTAAAATACATCTTGGCTGAGATTTAATCCAGCATATACTCAATCTGTGTCACATTATTCTGGCCCTCTTGACCAATACAAGAATCACAAATACTTAGGCTCCTTAAGAATCTACCCATTATGGCAAATCTTAAATAAACTTCATTTTACTTTGGCTGAGAGATTTGAGTAGAATTCATTCGACATGTCAGTATGTCGTTATTTTGGGATCTCAAGCACCCATAAAACCCAACCTCAACATTTGGACCTATGCCCAAAGTACTATAAAAATGTGCATACACTTTGACCCAGCAATACCACTTCTAGGGTTGTATGCCAAAGAGATCATAAAAATGGGAAAAGAACCCATATGTGCAAAAATATTCATAGCAGCTCTTTTTGTGGTGGCAAAGAATTGGAAATCAAAGTGGATGCCCATCAGTTGGAGAATGGCTGAACAAGTTGTGGTATATGAATGTAATGGAAAACTGTTGTGCTATAAGAAATGAGGAAGCATGTGGATTTCAGAATAACCTGAAAAGACCTATATGAACTGATGTTGAGTAAAGGGAGCAGAACCAGGAGATCAGTATACTAAATTACAGACACTGTATCTGTGATGCTAACTTTGATAGACTTGACTCCTCTCAGCAATACAAGGTTCCAAAAAAAAACTCCAAAAGACCCATGTTGGAAAAAAAAACTAGCCACATCCAGAGAAAGAATTACAGAGCTTGAATGCAAATTGAAACTTTGCCTTTTTTGTTTTGTTTCTTCTTTCTTGTGGTTTGTTCCATTGCCTATAATTCTTCTTTACAACATGACTAAAGTGAAAATATGTTTAATGTAAAGATATATATACAACCTATATTGAATTGCATGTCTTCTTGGAGGAAGGAAGGAGAGGGAGAAAATTTGGAACTCAAAAGCTTGTGGAACTGAATGTTGTAAACTAAAAATAAAAAAGTTTATTTTTTAAAAGACATAATTGGTAGCCATCTCATTAAAATCTGTTTCATTATTTTCTCTGAACTTCTCTGTTCCATTTTGATATATTCCTTCTCATATAATAGAAATAAAAATTACTAACTTCATTAATGGTATTAACATAAAAGGTTTGTGGATGAATCAATTTATTGAATCCCCATTGATGTCAAACCTCTCCAGTAAATTTTGATAAATGTGGTGTAATGCCAGAGATGAAAGTATAAATTAAAGTGAGATATATTGGTTATTGGAATTTAAACAGTGGTAATAGAATATATTGCAAATAATTAACAACATGGTTATTATAGGGTTTACTTCTCAGGCTGCAACAATTTTTTAAAAAAATACATTTCTATTGATATCACCTGTTACTGTATCACCTTACTTTCTCCCATTGTCCCTCCCTCTCCCAGATACCCATTCCTTAACAAAGAATTTTTTTTAAGAAAATAAAAATAGGAAGATAAAATAAAATTTGCAGAACTGACTGATATTTCAAAAATAATCTGAAAACATATGTAATGCTTCTCACCCTTACGTCTTTGTAAAGGAATGGAGGGAGATACCTTTTCACATCTCTTCTTTGGTGCCAAGCTTGTTCTTTATAATTTTTCAACATTCAGTTTTGATTATTTGTGGATTTTCTTTCCATTTACATTATTGTAGTCATTGTAATACTGTCATGTTATATCAGTTCATGTAAATCTTTTCATACTTCTTTGTACTCATCAGGTTCATCATTTCCTACAGCATTTTACATTACATTCATATACCACATTTGATTTTGTGATCCCCCAGTTGCTGGGCATTTGTTTCCACTTCTTGGTTACCACAAAATGTGCCGCTGTAAATATTTTGGACTATGGAGCCCCCCCCTTTTGGGGGGGGTCAATGACCTCCTTGCCATTTATTCAGAGTAGTATAACCTCTGGTTCAAAGAGCATAGCTAATTTAGTTACCTGGAATAAGCTCTACCAACAATATACTATTGTACCTGTATCTTCTACAATCCCTCCAAGATGGACTGTTACTGTCTTCATCTTTGTCAGCTTGCTGGGTTCAAGGTAAAACCTCTGAGTTGTTTTGATTTGCATTAAATTTATCTATGATTTTGAGCAGGCATTTATATAATTGTTAATAGCTTGCAATTCTTTTGAGAACTGTTTATGCATATCCATTTATCTCTTTGGTACTGGCTTTTATCTAGATAGCTTAGATACCAAACCTTTAGAAATATTTGATACAGAGATTTTCCCCCAGGCTTCTGTTTCCTTCCTGTTCTAAATGCAAAGATTTTCCAACAGGCCCTTCTGGAGTAATCTCTTATAGTTCTCTCCTTAGTGCTTTCATGGAGGCATCTCTAAAGATATTACATACATTTAAGATGAAACTTGACACCATGGCATTTGTAGAATGCTAGGAGGAACTGGAAATATTTAGAAGAAAAATGTAAGTTGTGGTATAGAAGAAAGATTAATTTTGTTTTGCCGGATTATAGAGTGCAGAATAAAGAGCAAAGCTAGTTTTGGGATTAAGATAAGGAAAAACTTCCTAATAGAGCTTATCAATAAATAGCATTTATTAAATGCCAGGCATAAAAAGAAAGGCAAAAGTTGCTCTCTGCTCTCAAGAAGCTTACAGTCTAATCAGGAGACAATATGCAAACAAGATATTTACAGGTTAAGTTGAAGATAATCACCTAAGGGAAGGCACTAGCATTAAGGGAGATCCAGAAAGGCTTCCTGTAGGAAACTTAGCTGAGACCTAAAGGAAGCCAGGGCACCTAAGAAGGAAGAGGAAGGAGAGCATTCCAAGCATGAGTGACAGCCAGTGAAAATGTCCAGAGTTGGGAGATGGAGTGTCTTGTTCAAGGGATAGCAGTTAGGCCAGTGATATTGGATTAAAGAGTATGTGAAGGGATGGCTAAGTGGCACAGTGAATAGAGCACCAGCCCTGATAGTCAGAAGGACCTGAGTTCAAATCCAGCCTCACACATTTAACACTTACTAGCTGTGTGACCTTGGGCAAGTCACTTAACCCTAATTGCCCTGCCTTCCACCCTACAAAAAAAGCAAAAAGAAAAAATGCTGAAAGAGTATATGAGGCCAGAAAATGTAAGGCTGGAAAGGAAGTGTCCAGGTAATGCAGGACTTTGAGAACTACACAGGATTTTATATTTGATCCTGGACCAGGAAGCCACTGGAGTTGATTGGAAAGGGAGTGACATAGTCAGACTTGTGCATTAAGAAGATTAGTTTGCAGTGTGACTATTAGAAGCCTGTTACAGTAGTTCAGGCATGAGCTGATGAAGGCTTGTACCAGTGTGGTAGGAGTGACAGAGGAGAAGAGAGAGAGGTGAAAGTTAGGAATACAAGAGAGGTTACAAAGGTAGAAATGGCAGGACTTAGCAAGTTATTAGATATGGGAGGTAAGAGACAGTGAAGAGTGAAGGGTGACATCTGAGTTGTGAGCCTGGGTTCCCAGGAGGTGGTAGTACTCTCAGCAGTTAATAAGGAAGTTAGGAAGAAGACAGGTGGAGAAAGATAGTGAGTTCTGTTTGAGACATGTTGAGTTTAAAATATCTGTGAGACATCATTTTGAAATGTCCAATAAGCAGTTGAGCATGGAGAAATGAAAGTCAGTAGAGAGGTTAGGGCCGGATAAATAGATCTGAGAATCATGGGCATAGAAATGATAGTTGACTCTGTGGACGCTGATGACATCACCAAGTGAAATAGTATAGAGAAAGATGAGAAGCAGGCCCAGACAGAGCCTTGGGGAGCACTAACAACTGCTGAGCATGATCTGAATGAAGATCCAGTAAAGGAAACTGAGAAGGAAGGAGGAGAAGCAGGAGAAGTGTGTCCTATAAATCTAGAGAGAAGAAGGCAATCAGCAGTGTCACATGCTGTTAAGAGGTCAAGAAAGATAAGGACTGAGACTAGGCCAGGATCTGACAATTAAGGTATCATTAGTAACTCAGGAGAAAGAAATTTCATTTGGATAATGATATAAGAAGCCAGACTACAAAGAATTCGGAAGAAACGGCGAGGAAAAGAAGTGGAGGCACTGAATTGTGTATAGCCTTCTCGAGGTTAGCCAGTAAATGGAGATAGAGCCAGCAAGGAACATTAGATTAAGTGAGATTTTTAAGGTTGGAGGAGACATGGATATGTTTGTAGGTAGTAAGGAAGTAGCCAGTAGACAGGAAGAGACTGATGATCAGTGACAGTAGAGATAACAGGGCAGTTTGCCAGAGCAGAGTGGAAATTGGTAGCTTGGATAAAATAGCATTATTTGTGCATGTGGAGGCATTTGCATTGGCAAAGTGAAGGACATGTGATACAGAAGTAAAGGAAGTATGAGAAGGCTTAGTGCCATGAGATGAGGAGGAGAAAAGAGAAAGAATGGCTTCAGTTTCTTTAGTGAAATATGAGGAAATGTTCTCAGGTGAGGGGATGGGGTAGGAGTAGAGAGCCATGGGTTGATTGTGAAGGGATGAAAGGTTTGAAAGGAAAAAACCATTGTAGTAAGTAGGATAGTGAGTGAGTCAATTAGGCAGGTGTAAAAGAATTGCCTTGCTGCAGTAAGAGCCCAGTTAAAATTATCTAATGTATTTGTAGCGGACATAGACAACATAGTTTTGTGGTTTTTCTCTAGTTTCATTTGTTCAGTGGCAATCATTAAGAATGGAGGCAGTGAATTCTTGGCAGAGCAGACTCTTCAGTAAGATAAAGGTGAAAAGGTCTGGGTTGCTCAGGTACAAACAATATTGCCATTTGTGTAAGTGTAGAGAATGCCTGGAGTACTCCCAGGAAAATTGATTTATGTGGAGTTTAAGTAGCCTGAGAAATGCATTGCTTTGTAAAGGTCTATGTGAAAGTCTTCAGGCAAAGACTGGATGGATATCTTTAGGGGATAATAGAAATTATTACATTAGCTTTCTAGTCTCTCCCTCTTCTTCAAGTCTTTCCCTTGCTGATCCATTTTCCACATACCACTCAGTAAACTCTAGTAACTGGCTGCTCTCTCTAGGATAAAATATAAGCTCTTCCATTTAGTTTTTTCTGGCCCCAACCTATTTTACCAGCCTTCTACACGCTGTAATCTAGCCAAACAGGCATTTTCTGTTCCATATATACATGCTATTCTGTTTCTGATTTTTGTGCCTTTGCCTTGGATATATCCCATACCTGGAATGAATTCCTCTTCCCCTGCACACCCCATTTTCTAAAGCACAAGTCAAGCACCTCTTTGTTTATGAAGTCTTACCTAATCCCACCCCACTACCTTCTACTTTATTACCTTCTGTACATCCATAGCTGTCTGTCTGTCTGGGCAGCTAGGTGGCACAATTGATAAAGAGTAAGGCTTGGAGTCAGGAAGATTCATCTCCCTGAGTCCAAATCTATCAGACACTTACCAGATGTATGACTCTGAGTAAGTCACCCAACCCTGTTTGTTTCAGTTTCCTCATCTTTAAAATGAGCTGAGCTGGAGAAGGAAGTAGCAAACCACTGCAGTATCTCTGCCAAGAAAACCCCAAATGGAGTAACAAAATGTTACCTGGACATGACTAAAAAGACTGAACAATAATAACATAGATCTGTATCCATAGCTATATATCTACATCTACATCTATAGCCATAGACTGTTAGAATGTAAGTTCCTTTAGAATAGGGATAGTTTCATACTTTGCATTTATACCCTTAGCACCTCTAGCAGTCTTTGGCATATAATAAGTGCTTAACAAATGCTTATTTATCGATTAATCTGCGTGTTTCCACTTGAAATTAGATGTCCTCTGAAATTCCTTTTTAACTATTAGATTAAATGAATGACTGAAGGGCACCTCTATTTCTAGGAACTTAAAGCTCATTTAGGAAGTAAGCTTTTCAGGGCTAATTTCTCAAATGTTCAAAGAGGTTTGGGGGGAGGGTGTGTATTTACCAAATATTTATAAGTATAAATAATAATTGAAATTCACATAGCATTTTAAGATTTATAAAGTTCTTTGTATAATTCTTATTTAGCTCCATGACAGTTTGAGGTAATACTGTTGGTATTATCTCCATTTTAAAGATGATGAAACTGAGACCCTGAGAAGTTGGGACTTGTTCTAAGTCACACAAAATAATTTCTCTCAATTCTGTATCCTACTACACCATATTTATCCATAATTATGAGAATTTAGCATGCAGTCAGTTTATAAAATTTATCAGAAGAAAGTATAAACTGTGGTGAAATATTTTTTAAACTCTCAGTCTGTCTTTGGTAAATGTAAGGAAACTAAGTACAAAGAAATTAAAATGCAGAATAAAGCTGCTATTGTTTATATATAATTTTTTGGTAGCTTGTGGGTAGAGACTCTTATATAGGCATAGTTGAAACCCCTATTTAAAATAGTGTGTTGCCTCTTTTCATAAAATGAAATCGCTTTGTATATTTTAATAACTTGTTAAATTATAATTTGAAAAAGCACTCAAAACAGTAGTATTCAGAGTTGTATGTGGTTCTTTTGGATGTGACTGCTAAGATCTTTCATTTATGGATTAGCATATTTTATTGTATTAAACTCTACACAGTGTCTTTAGTTATTTGACTTTTTTGGTTAACAATTGTTAATTACTGGTGTAGATGTAGAATCATATAATACTACCTCATTATACTTTAAATTGATGTGAATCTGAATGCAGTGTCCTACAGAATAGTTCAAATATTGAGGCTACTGATAATTCCAACGTACTTTGCTTTTATCAGACAGTGTTTGGAGTAGTGTCCAATTCTAAGGACTAAATTTTAGGAAAGACAGTGATGAATTAGAACAAATCCAGAGAAGGGTGACCAAGATGGTGAGAAGACTAAGAAGTAGCTAATAATGATTATCCTGGGGAAGAGAACACATGGAGGCGTGCATGATAGCTTCTTTAGATATTTGATGAGCAGTGAAAAAGGAGTTAGCTTGCTCATTCTGCTTGCTCACAGAGGGCAGAACTATGAAAAATGGGTGGAAGTTGGGGAGATTTCAACATTTGGTAGTTGGAACTGAACTATCCCAGAGTAGAATGAGCAAACTTGGAATTTAAGGGATTCCCTCTCTCTGGAGAAGTCTTATCAGAGGCTGGATGACTACTTGCTTGCTGGGTATGTTGTAGGGTTGAGATTGCCATTCAGTTGAGTTAGATGACATAAAAGGAAAGAGATCTGGGTTCTAGGCATAGGGCTGCTGCTAATTGCACCAAAGTCACTTATCCTCTCTCTAGGTCTGAGGCTTGGTGGGATTTTGTTTGTTTTGGCAAAATGAGGATGCTAACTAGATCTGTATATTTTCCTTCCATTCCTTGTTTTCTAAGAAGTTCTCTGTTAAGAAGGTGACTGTGAATAGCAGCAAACTATAAATAAAAGTAAAGTGATATTTTATGGCATTCAACTGTCTATGCTATAGTAATGGAATATAGCATTCAACTGCTTATGGAGTAGAAGGACTAAAAATTTTAAAAATTAAAGTAATATGCTTTGATCTGATTAAGGCCTAGCAATTGAGTGAGAATTTTGGTCCTGATGTTTTAGAAATGCTAGATAGCATTGTGGAACATGCTTTACTTAAGCCGAAGGGTATCAACTCCAGAGCTGTATAGCATGACAGAAATGGCAGAAATCAGCTGTTGTAGATGAAGGCTCTTTTGAGCACGGTTATTCTAGACTGAGTGCTCTTTAAAACACAGGGAAGTTTTGACCACCAAGAGATTCTGAAATGTGTTGGTGGTGGGAGTGAGAAAGTCTGTCATAGTTTTCTCCCTCTTGGACCCTCCTAAATCAATAAAATTGTATATGGGTTACTCTTCCAAAGCAATATCAACCACCTCAGCAGGTTTCATCTGGCACATCAGAATAGCTTGCATTGCTTCTTAAACAATGGGTCATGACCCCATACAGGGTCATGAAAAGTTTGGCAAAAGTAAAAGGTTTCTGAACATGGAACAACCAAAACGTGATTAAAAATCAAATACGTAATGAATCAGGGATGTTTCTGGCAGCACTTACCAATGCTGCCTTGTGCAACTTCACTGCGGCCGTGGTTCTAAACATAAAGCATATGTATTTTGCACTGTGCATATCCTCACTCCACACAATGCCAATAAATGCTTCCAGAACACAAAAAGGGGTCTCAAGTGGAAAAAATTTAAGAAGCCCTGTTTTACGGACTTCTCAGGGATTAATTTTCTAGAAATTGGGTGCCTCTTGGGGATTTCTCAAATCTTTTTTTTTTTTTTTTTGCATAATAGAGTTAATAGTAGTGGGTCAGGTTGGTATCAGTACTGAAGATGTTAAGTTCAGTAAAGTCTCACCATAATGTACATAACTAGTCTTATTCCACATATTCATATCAAGTATAAGTTGAAAGTTTATATGCTAAAAGCTACCGCCTAAATTAACTAGGCCAACTACTATGTTCTTGAAAGCATATTAGTCATATAACAAACATTCAGTGACAAAATCCTAAAGAAGTTTAATATTGGATACTTTTCACTAAAATAAAGGTATGCAGGGCTTTATAAGGATTAACAGGTCAGATTACAATAATGTAAACCGTTCATATTCTTCTATCAGATCTTGGATCCAAGCAGCTGTACCTAGGTATATATGAAGTCTTGAGGGAGTTTGTGTTCTACCTGGCCCTCCTATCACTCTTGCTTACTTTAACAGGGGATGTTGTGAAGGATATTGATAGCATGCATTTCAGCAGCTGATGCTGCTGTTCAATTTAAGAGCAGAATGAAGTTTATTTTCAACTTTTTGTGAAGAATGTAGGTTTTCATTAATAAGTACGTGTGTATATTGCCATCACAGAAGTTGAGAAGAGAATGGTAATATGTTAATGGAATCATGTGAATATTGAAAATTAACATAAATCCTAAGTCTCTTGGTGTTTATGATCTACATCATAGAACAAAGACGTAGATAAGAAAAAAAATAAAAGGAAATACTGAATTAACAACAAGAGCAAAATACATGAATAAATGAAATGCGTTATGTTTAGAAGGTAAGCTGTATCTGTGTATACATGTATATTTGCTATATAAAGTTCTGTGAAAACCTCTTATTTTTAAAAAAGCTTCATGAGCCTACTTTATTATTATTTTAAAGGAATTATGAAACCTGTTTTCTAGGAGGCATGCTTTTAATTTATAAAAGTTAATTATATCTTTACAGGTATCTGCTTTAACACAGTATCTCTTGATTTTTATAGATTTGATTCAGGCTACCAATGAGACAAATGTTAATATCCCTCAGATGGCCGACACACTTTTTGAAAGAGCAACAAATAGTAGCTGGGTGGTTGTATTCAAAGCCTTAGTGACAACGCACCATCTAATGGTCCATGGTAATGAGGTAAGCTGTAGTTTTCTCAGTTTAGTGTTTTGTTTTGTTTTTAATAGGAGGGAAAGTTAACAGGAATATTGCAGTTAAATTTGTTTAGTAATTAGTAGATGCTAAAAAGCCCTTTCTCATCCCTTCCTCTTTTTTATGTATTCATTTTTATCATTCATGGAGGGATTGCTTTTAAAAAATAGTGAAATGCATGCTAGGTGACCACTGATAGGATAAAGGTGGTTGTATCTACTCCAGAAGAGATTTTCCTTACTATTACACCTGTGTCATTATTTGTATAATATTTAAGCCCTTTTGTGGGGGAAAAAATTAGGTGGTGACTCAAGGTTGTTAGGATTTGGATATTAGAAGATAAAGAGAAAACTGTACAATAGGTTGAATGCAATTTGGGATCTTCATATAGCCGTTTTTCCAAAGAAAATTTTTAAGCTAAATATTTGCCTTTTAAAAATGTATTTAAATATCATTAGGGACACTATTTCAAATGTTAGATAATAAATTCAAATTTGGTTCAATTGTAATCGAATTCAGTTCAAAAAATGAAGTGCCCATTGTGTATAAAGGATCATGCTAAGTACATTTGGTAGGACAGGATGTGAATGAGCTGTTGCTTTGTATATACATAAATGAATATGATAAGTTTCTTGCCCTCAAAGATTTAACATTTAATGGAAAGTTAGGTATATTCATAAATAACTATTAAAATAATTGAGAGATAAATGCAATGAGAGGTTAAAACAAAGTACTTTGAGAGCCCTGGCAAAATAAAATTATTTTTGGCCAAATGAGATCAGGAAATATTTCTGGGAAAAGTATCTTTTGGGATAGTCCTTGAAGGGGAGGAGTAAGATTTTGATAAGAGATAATGGTGGTATTTGAGGGTGATGGGTGGGAATATGAAGAACATTCCAAGTGTAAGGAACACTGTCTTTCTATGTCTGACAGTGCTTATGAAGAGTATGCTTAGAGGAATGACAGCTCAGTTTCACTCAATCTTCAGATAAACAGGGCATTTAATTATGATTTTGTTTTTCAGAGATTTATTCAGTATTTGGCCTCTAGAAATACATTGTTCAATCTCAGCAATTTTTTGGACAAGAGTGGATCTCATGGTAAGAATATTTTTTTGTAATGTATTACTTGAGATTTATAAGTAAAGAATTATGACCAAACTTGGGACTAAATTTTTATAGCTCCTGGCACTGATTTTGACCCAAAATTGACTTTTTTTTTACTCCTAAGATGATATCCTTTTTCATCATTAAGTAGAATAATGGTTTTGATTTCTAGAAAGATCATTTCCTCTTTGGGGGGAAAATACTTTTAAAAAACCCATTTTCATTACATAATTACATAATTTTCATTACAAAATTACATTTTCATTCTTCACAAGATTTCACATGAAGCTGTTTGACTATAGTTGGATAATGTAACTTATCTTAGTAAACAAAATTACAGATAAAAGGTTTCCTATAAAATAAATTTTTGTTCTTTTTTTTACAGGTTATGATATGTCCACCTTTATAAGACGTTATAGTAGATACTTGAATGAAAAGGCTTTCTCCTACAGACAAATGGCTTTTGACTTTGCCAGAGTGAAGAAGGGGTATGACTTACTTTTCATATTTCTGTTTTAGCATAGTGAAGAGATGAAGCATTCTTGGTTTCTACTCACCTATCAGTTAAGGAATTTATTTTAAAGTTGCTAGGAAGCTTTAAAAGAAAAAGCAGCTAAACCTGAATATTTGAATTCCTCTGGGGGGAAAGTTCTCTCTGTAAGTGGTACTATGAGGGTTAATATTGGGTTAATTATTATTTTTAATACATCTTTGTATTTTTATGCCCCAAAGTCAGGTTTGCTATTATAAGTTATATCAGGAAGTAACAATTTAGGTAATTATTTTTAAATGTTTTCCTTTACACCCACCAATCTAAATTGATGCTTAATACAATAATACTTTTACAATCTTCTATTGAGAGGAAATTTAAAAACAACATATATTTTAAGTGGGGTGACTTTTAAATTAGAGATATTAAGCAGGATATTATTTTCCAAGATCCTGAGGACTTTGGGCTAGTTTTCTTTATTTTCCTAGACTGGCCAACACTGCTCCCTTCCCATGGGGTTAGATGAGAAGCCCTCCAGTGTTTTTACTGGTTCTAACCTTGTGAATCCTCTCTGGAGTGGACTGTTGCTTCCCTCAAAGTCCTACCTTGGGTAAACCCAAGGCTTTTTCTGAAATCCCTGGGCCAGGGATGGGGAACCTGTAGCCTCACAAGGCCACATGTGGCCCTCTAATGCAGCCCTTTGACTGAATCCAAACTTCCGAGAACCCAGAGGATCATATGTGGCCTCAAGGCCACAGGTTCCCCAACCTGCTCTGGGCATTGCTGAGAGCAAGCAAGCAGGGAGTTCTTCTCTGTGGCAGGTTATTTTTTATCAAGTTGTGGAGGCGCTGGGGTATGGGAACAAGAGTAACAGATTTATAGTCTGAAAGACCTGGGTTTAAATTTCAGCTCTGGCATTTATTAGCTGTGTGAGTTTGTGTTTTCAGTCATAAATCAGCTTTGCCTACCACCTTAGCTCAAGGTGATCAGCCCTTGCAGTGTCCACCCAGAAGGACACATGTCACTGAAGGTTTGCACATCCCAACTGAGAAGGGATGAGATAACGCTGTATACCTTTGTCTTCAGCACCTCATTCTGTTTTCCCTTATCCCCATACCTTGGGCAACAGGGTCCCCAGCTTGTGGTAATAGATCTATCTATTCAGCGTATTAATCCCCTGGCCTCCTTATCATTGCCATGGGCAATACCTCTTCTACCCTCTGCCACCAGGCGTTGCTTAATGCTGTTACCATCTTCTGTAAGGCAAGAGTAGGTGCCATTCTCACCATTGCCAGCACGTGTCCTGTCCTCAGCCACAAACCTAGGCCTCCCCTAAGATTGGGGTGGGAGTAGAGGATCAAGAGAAGCGGCTCCAGCCTGCCTAGGCCTAGAGGCCTTCCATAACACATGGTCTTCCTAGACACCATTACCATTGTTCCTTCTTGCCCTGGTACCAGCCCCTCTCAGAGTTTGTAACAGAGGAGTAACTGACTTCACAGTCCTTTCTTCTGATTGTCTTCATTTCCCTGAACTTCTTTCATCTTCCCCTATGAGTTACAAACTCCCACTGTCTGATTCCCCTCAATCACTGTGACTGTCATGATTTACCAATCCCAAAACCTTTCTGTCTCATACTCCACTCTAGATTTCATCACTATTCAGCTTAGACCTACTCCACCCACCCCTTTCCTCTTCCTTTTCCTTCTACTTTGCCCTCTAAAATGTCTGTTCTATTAGTACCAAATGTCTTTTCATCTCTCACTCTTTTCCTTTCTCATTCTTTTCGTCTTACTATGCTCATGGAAATTCAGCTTTCTACAGAATACCATTCTCAGTGCTTATTTTGTCATGCCTTACCTGCACTTAGCTGGGAGGAGGACTGTTTCTTGCTCTCTGCTACCACTTCCAGAACCTTCCTATGCTGCCGTCGTACAGTAATTTCTCTTAATTTTGAGGTTTATTCCATCTGTCTATGATACGCTGTCCAGATCCTTGTTACACTCATGCCTCCAGATTATCTTTTTCCCTTTGAGTACCTGGCCCATATTCTTCCTCTCTATCCTAAGCTCTTGCCTTTACCCTTGGGAATGGCAATATTTATGTTAAAGTCCCTTCAGACCCAAACCTTCCAGACCATTAACCTTTATAACTTCTGAAACCTATACCCCACTTCTACCTTAGCTTCTCATAGGGAATGGTCATACTTTAGACTTCATAAATACCCCAAACCATTTGAATGCCATGATTTTGAATTCTTAAATTCCCTTCTCTAAGCATAATTTCTGTATTTCTATCTCTTTATTTTTGAGTGGGGGTGACTTTTATTTATTTATTCTTAGAAATAATTTTTGTTGACTTTTTTATACCAATAGACTTACTCCCAGTGTCTCCCTGCTTCATTTCTCCCAGAGAGTAAAAAAAAAAAAAGAAAAATCAGTAAAAGTGATCAAATACTTTGAAAAGGTATGAAAATATATGCAATATAACATACCTGTGAAACTCTCACCTCTATGTAGAAGTAGTATCTGGATCTCTACTTATTTTTCAAATCTTTTTTTTTCTGTAAGAGGTCAGAAATATGCATGGTGGGATTCCTTATTAGAGACTAGAAAATCCCATGCTTGTTCTTTGTAATTTTGCAACATTCACTTCTCATTTTTGTGGGATTTTTGAGGTTCATTCTGTTTACCTTGATACAGCCATTGTAGATACTGTTTTCTTGCTTCTGCTTCTTTCATATAAAGTAAGTCTTTTCAGGTTTCTCTGTATTCATCATTTCTTACAGCACAGAAATATTCCATTATATTCATGTATAGTAATTTGTTAAACCATTCCCCAATCTATGAGCATGTTTGTTTCCAATTCTTTGCTATCACTAAAAGTGCTATTATGGTACATATGGGGACTTTTCTTCTTGGCCGCTAGCTAGGTGGTAAAGAGCACTGAACCTAGAGTCAGGAAGATCTGAGTTCAAATCTAACCTTAGACACTTATTAGCTGTGTGACCCTAGCAAATAACTTAACCTCTGTCTGCCTCTTTTTTTCTCATCTGTAAAATGGGGATAATAATAGCACTAATCTCCCAGGGTTGTTGTAAGGATCATATGAAATAATATTTGTAAAGCACCTTACAAACCTTAAAGTGATTTATAAATACTTGCTTTTATTATCAATGGCCTCTTTGAGTTATAAGTGGAAGCTCTGGATCAAAGTCTTTGGACATTTTAGCCACTTTATTTGCATAATTTCAGTTGCTTTCCAGAATGGCTATACTAAGTCATAGTTCTACCAAGGAAGCACTTGAAGGCAAGGTGAGGAGGATATGCATTCCAGGAATTCCACAGCTAGTGCAAAGCCACAAAAATGAGAGCTAGTGTATCGTATGTATAAGAAACAGAAAGAAGGCCAAGCCTTGCCAGTTCTTCCATCTCATCTCTCATCTCCATCTCCTCTTTACTCACATAGCCTCTTCCTTCATTGTTCAGGTTATGAGCATCTACCACCTGTACCACTGCAAAAGATTCCTAATTCTTCTCTCTCCATTTCATCTTGAACACAGCTACAAAATGACAAAAGATCTGAGATCTGTGTCGTTCTCTATTAAAAAAAAATCCTAAATGGTTCTTTCTTTCACGGTATTTTTTAAAAAGCTAAGCCTGGCTAGCTGTTATATCTGTTCTCCCGGTAAAATGAAAGCTCCTTGATGACAGGAAATGTTTCATTTTTTTACCTTTGAATCCTTAGGCCTCAATATGATATCTTACATACATCATGATTGTTGAACTGGATATAGAGAAAAGATAGCCTGGGACAGTGCCTTGGTAACACCTATTGTTAGGAGGCATGGATTGTATAGTGATATGGCAAAGGAAACTGAGATGTGGTGAGACAAAACTAGAGAGAGAAGAGTGTAGTGTCATGGGAACCAAAAATGAAAGAATGTTTAGGAAGAATAAGTAGTTAATGGTGTCAGAAGCTACAAAACTGTTAAAAATGAGTACTGAGAAAAGGCCATTAGACTTAGTGGTTAGGAAAGATCTAGTAGTTAGAAAAAACAGTTTAAGTCAAGTGGTATATAGTAGGAGCCAGATTACAAAGGGTTGAGAAGGGGATGGTGGGAAATATTTATGTGTGTGAGGTTCATATGCGATTATATCTGTGTATCTCTGTCTCTCTCTCTGTGTTTCTCTCTCTCTCTCTCTCTCTCTCTCTCTCTCTCTCTCTCTCTCTCTCTCTGTCTTTGTCTCTGTCCTTCTCTCTCTCTCTCCATCTGAAGTGCTTAGCACAGTGCCTGGCATATAGTTGGTGCTATATGAATGCTTTTTTACTTCCCTTTCCTTCCCCACCCTGTGCCAGAACTGTGTCTGACATGGGCATATGGATCCTTATTAAATACTTGGTACCAGTTTATTCATTAGCATTGAAGCTACAAATTCCTGCCCTTAAGGAATTTATACTCTAGTGGAGGAAACAATGTGCATAAATGTGTGCACACATGTGTATATGTGTGTATAGACAAAACATATACAGAGCAGATACAAGATAACCTTGTCACCAACTTAAGGGAAGGGAAGACAAGGGCAGTAAAGGTCTCATGAAAAGTGTTGCTTGGAGCAGGTGTTGAACAGCCTGCTAGACCTGGAGTCAGGAAGCCCCGAGTTCAGTCCAGCTGCAGATACTTATTAGTTGTATGGTCCTAGGCAAGAAACTTAACCTGTCTTTGCCTCAGTTTCCTCAGTTGTAAAATGAGAGTAATAACACTTCTCTCCCAGGGCTCTTGTGAGGCTCATACAAGGTTATATCTATATCTGTATCTCTACGTGTATATCTTTTGCTTTCTCTCCCTCTGAAGTGCTAAGCACAGTGCCTGGCATGTCGTAAGTGCTATATAGAGGCTTGTTTGCTTCTCTTTCCTTCCCCTCTGCCCGCCAGAGCTGTGTCTGACGCTGGCGTGTAGGTACTTAATAAATACTTGTCTTATTGCCAGCTGGGGGACTTTGAGATAGGGGATGAGGGACAGGGAAGAATTATGGATTATTACAGTGTTGTAAATATAGTTGATGCTTTCAGTAGAAAGCACACTTATGTTCTCAATGTAAATAAGAATGTGTTTTGATAGAAATATGAAGTCTATTTTGGACCTGTTCGATTTGAGATGCCTATGGGCTATTCAGGTTGAGATGTTGGTAATGGGGAATTGGAGTAAGAGAAATTAGGATGGGTTAAGTTAGTTTTAAAATGTATTGTTGCCTCTTTCTTTTAAACCATAGTAATTTCCCCTTAACTCCTTTCTTAAAATCTCTGTTGAACATTTCCTTGGAACAAAAAAACATTAAGTATAACTGGGATATAGCCCCAGCCTCGGTTAATGTAACTAAAAGATGCTCTAGCTCTGATTCTTTTATCAGATGGGAATGCTTTTGTGAGTTTCAGAATCATTCCATCCGTCAAGGGTATAAGCTAGGTCCAAACAAGTTTGATGAAATCAGAATACTTTACAGAGAAAATATTTTGTGATTGTTCAGAAAAGAGAGGACTGCAGGAGTTAGTTAAGCTTTGGGAACACCTTAATGAATCAGACTCCTTGTGAGTCAGCCAAGAGCAAGAGTCACTTCTCCCTCTCCTTTACTCATATCATAGGAACAACTTGACTGGACTATCATAGTAACAATGCCTCTATCTGGGAACTGAGGGAGAACAAATCAGACATCACCTAAAGGCGGTTTTAGCAGTGTGCCTTCTTTGTAGGTGGAGAGAAAAGTAGCTATGAGTCCTGCAAAGAGAGGAACAGATATTTCCTCCTAAAGGGAACTTTGTGAGGATTCCACAAATGGAGAAAAAGTTTTCAGTAACCAAAAGCTGTGAATTATCTCTTTACCTCATAATGTAGGCTTGAACCCTCTCTTTGCTGAACTCAGGATGTACTTGTAGAAAAATGTGGGAAAATTTTGGGAAATTCATATGGTATTACTTGTTCTTTTTATACCACCATAGAAATAGTCCTTTCTACAAGCTTAAGCCTGGTAATTAGTGGGGAGCAAATTAGGTAGGGGTTTGTAAGCAACAGTATTAGAAAATTATCCTTTAGCCCTCAGAATTTAAAGCCCTCAAGATCCTTAAGCCTCTAGAACTGTGAAGGAAAGGAAATGAGCCCATTTGGGACTCAGCCTGCAAATTTGAGTCTGACCTGGGAGAATGATCCCAAATTTGGGGAGAGGAACAACATAAGGAGATCATTGGAGCATTATCCTTCCAGACAGCATGTATCATATTCCATCTGTAATCCCCACTCTCTACTGAGTAAAAAAAATGTGGTTTTTTTTGTTTTGTTTTGTTTTTAGTTTTCTAGGGCTGTAATAGTTCATTCAATTCAGTAGGAAGAGAACCAAGAGAAACAAATATTATGGAATCCAAGGGAAGAAAAAGTGTTTAAGAAAATGAAGTACTCAGTAGTTTTCAGAAGCTTTAGAGAGGTCAGGTTTAATGAGATTAAGAAAACACCATTGTATTTAGCAGTCAAGACAGAATTAACAAGTTTGCAGAGAACAGATTCACTTGAGTGGTAGATTTGGAAGTAAGATTGCAATTAATTTTGAAGTGAATGGGGGGGGCGGCTAGGTGGCACAGTGAATAGAGCACCGGCCCTGGAGTCAGGAGTACCTGAGTTCAAATCCGGCCTCAGACACTTAACACAAAAACTAGCCGTGTGACCTTGGGCAAGTCACTTAACCCCAACTGCCCTCCAAAAAGCAAAAAATAAAAAAATAAATGAAGTGAATGGGAAGTGAGAGTGTAGTTTGTGAGTGTGGTCAGCTCTTTAAAAGAGTTGGACTATGAAAACAAGTAATATGAGAGAGTAAAATTAAGGGCATGGGATCAAGTGAAAATGGTTTGTTTTTTTTTAAAGGATCAGGGAAAACAACACATATATGGATAATGGGGAAGGCAGTGGATAAGGAGAGATGGAAAGAAAAAGAGAATGATCTAGGAACAGGAGTCAAGCTCAAGAAAGAAAAGGATGGGATAAGACTATGAGCAAAAGTTACTTTGTCAAGGAAAAATTGGTTTACCATTTCATCAGAGATTGGGGCAAATACAAAAAGAATCAGAACTGTTCAAGAGGGATTTTTAGGTGTTCGAGTAGAGAAGAGGGAGCTCATGCTGAATCACCTGTTTTCTAAATAAAGAAGGATGGAAGATCCTTTCCTAAGGGGGCATGAAGAGGAAGTGTGGTATAAGAGGTGTGAGGAGTTTGGAAAAAAATGTTAAGAGTAGCTGCTGAAAATTCTGACATCCATTCAGGGAGAGAATTAAGGTATTTCTGTCAGTCACGTATGAATGGAGGAACAATGGTAGAGAAATCTTGGAACTACATTCTGAACTCCCTGAGAAAGGAAGGAAAGTGGCTTGAAAGCTAGTAGTCAACTTTGACAGAATTTTGGCCTAGAGCATTATATGCAGTATTCTAACCTATGGTCTCCCAAATCTGCAAAGATGTTAGAGGAGTTATTTTCTGTGAGATGTAAGTTAAGAGAGACCACAATCAGATATTTTACTATAAGTGATTCATTTAATCTCTGAGTTTGGTGTGCCCTTAGCAAAATTGAAAAAATAATGCCTTTGTTGCCCCTACCCCACTGGGTTGTTGTCAGGGTCTCATAAATGAGATAATTATACATATATTAATGTATACATAGATGCATGAGAATGTTCATATATACACACATGCACAAACATTATGCTTCATAAACATTTAAGCTATATATAAAATTGTTATTATTTATTGTAGTCCAACAGCCAGTTCCATCTTTTTGGTGAGAATCAGGTCCAGAATAGTTTCCCATTATTACTTATTATGTTCATGTTATTTCCCTAAATGGAATGTAAAGTTCTTGAGGGTAACTGCTGTTTCATTTCTGTCTTTGTATTTCCAGTGCCTGGCATGTAATATTAGAGAGTCACAGAATTTGAGAGTTGGAAGGAACTCTAGCAATTTAGTCCTATCTGTGCACAAAAGGAATTCCCATTCTAACAACCTGACAAGTGCTGTTATGACCTCTACTTGAAATCTCCGGAGAAGGAGAACCCACTGTCTCTTGAGGCATGCTATTCTACTTTTGGGAAGTTCAAATTATAGGAAATTTTTTTCTGATATCAAAACCTGAATTTACCTCTTTGCTACTTACACTCATTATTTCAGGGTCTGTTCTCTCAGGCTAAATAGAAACAGTCTGATCCCTCCTCTACATCACAGCCATTAAGTCATTTATTAAGCACTTATTATTTGCCAGGCACTTTGCTAATCTCTGGGTTTATGGATATGAAAAAGAAAAACAGTACCTGAAAGAGCTGACATATTAATAGGGGAGGACAATACACAAAAAGGAATTAAAATAGGGGGAGAAGAAAAGTACTCAGTGGAGAGATGATGGGGGAGTCAAAGGAGTGGAGGAGAAAAATGAAGAAAGAGATGGCTAACCTGGATGCCCTTCTTAAATGGAGTTTTAGAGCTCATCGTTCCTGCCCTCCAGTCAGAGGGGAAAAGGGTATTGATGAGATGTGAGTACCAATGTTGATTTGACCATGCAGGATGTTGAGGTTTCCCATCTAGATAGAGATAGCTGTCATGCCCCGCTCCTCCATGCCCCACCCCCAAATCTTCTCTTTAAAACATCCCCAGTTCCTTCAACCAATCCTCAAACAACATGGATTTAAAGCCCTTCATCATTATGTTTGTTCTTTTCTATGTCTTTTTTTTAACTTAAAAGTGTTACTTTGAAACCATGGTGTCCAGAACTGAAAGCATATTCCAAATGAGGGCAGGGTACATGGAATTACATCTTCCTGTTCATGAAAACTATGCCTTTCTTAATACAAACCAAGAAGGCAGTACCTTTTTTGGTTACCATGTCACACTGCTGACTCATATTGAGCTTACAGTATACTAAAATGCTAAGATCTTTGTAAGAACAATTTTTATCTAATTGTACCTCAGCCCCATCTTGTATTGATAAAACTGATTATTTGTATGCATGTTTAAGACTTTATCTCTATCCCTGTTGAATTTCATTTTATTAGATTTACCCCAGTTTTCAAGATTATCAAGAATTTGGGGGATACTGACTAGACTCCTGGGTGTTAGTTATCCCTCCTTCCATCCCTACCCATCCATGGCTTTATAAGTCAGTCATTCCTAAACTTTTTGGTTTGGGGACCCCTTTACACTCTTAAAAGTTACTGAATATCTCAAAGAGCTCTAGTTTATACAGGTTATATCTATCAGTATTTACTATTGAAATTAAAATGTCTTAGTTTTATTATGAAAATAATTTTGTCTTCATGGACTCAACTCTTGAGGGATTCCTGGACCATATTTTGACAACTGCCAGTCTAAGACATTGATAAAAATGTTAAACCCAGGACAGATCCCTGGGGTACTCCCCTGCAGAACTGCTACTACATTTACAAAGAACCATTAGCAGCTACTCCTTGAATCAAGTCATCGAATCAGTTCTGAATTCATCTAATCATATTATCATCTAGTTGCTAGTTAAGTATATGATTGTTGATTAATTCTTCTGCCTTTTAAAGGATTAACTTATCATTAAGGTAAGCTGTGGATTAATTAATTGCCCTACTTTTGACAGAGTTTTCCAATAGATGTCTGTATAATTAAAGTCTTCTATCACTGCTATGTTATACCTTAATAGCAGACTTGTGATCTGTCCATCATTTGCCTGTCTTGTTTTCCTATTCAGGGAGAGGACATTCCTTCACAATGTTGCTTCTCTTTCTCTCATTGTGTATTTTCATCCAGATACTGTTTCCCTTAAATCCCCATTCTGATTTTCTTAAATGCATATATATTCTTAGTATACAATCCTACTGCACCACTACCTTATTTCTGTAGCAGTAGGTACTGATTAGAGCAGCTGTGTGGCACAGTAGAGTGTGGACCTGAAAGACTCATCTTCCTAAGTTCAAATCTGACTCAGATACTGACTTGGTAGCTGTATGACCCTAGACAAGACACTTGACTCACTTTGCCTCCTCATGTAAAAAGTGAGCTGGAGACATAAATGGCAAACCGTTGCGGTATCTTTGCCAAGATAACCCCAAATGACATCACAGAAAGTTATACATGACTGAAAACTGACTGAACAATAACAAAAGATATTGATTAAAGTCAGCATTAGTTCCGTTCTTATCCTGTACACAGATCCAACTTATGTCTCATGGAAAGAGTATTGGATTGCAAGTTAAGATAGCAGGGTTCTCTAATACTACTTGCATGTTCCATACCTTGCATGTAGGCAAGGGTAAATGAGGTAATAGTGGAAAGTATTTGGATATTATGCATGTAATCTTGAGCTAATTAACGTCCTTGTAAAATCTAACATAATGTCTTCATTTTTGTCTTACAGAGCTGATGGTGTAATGAGAACAATGGTTCCTGAAAAGCTACTAAAAAGTATGCCGATATTGCAGGGACAGATTGATGCATTGCTTGAATTTGATGTATGTATCCATAAACTTGGACTTTTTTAAAATTTTAATTTATCAAAAAGAAGCATCATGGAGATAGAGGGGTGTCTTGGGCTACTCTCTAAGACCTCAGGTGACGGAGCTATTGCTAATCCTCATTGTTAAAGGGACTGACCTACACTGATTAAATCATATGTCTAGAACAAAAACAAAAGACTATTTAAAAAATCATTTGTTCTTGTGTTTTTAAGTTGAATAGGCAGTAGATTTAATTCACTTATATTACAGCAGTGAAAAAACTTATAAATATTTTAATGCTTCCAAAATTTTTGAGAAATGCTTTTCTTTGGATCCCAGAAACATAGTATAATAAACTTAAATGTGATTCTCCTCCCCCCACTCCTGCCATAGCATGTTAGAGAAGTCCTGATTTCTCCCTAGTTGTATCCTTGGAAAACTTTACAATATTTTAAGCAGTTTGAATAATACTAAAAAAATTACGTTATATTCAGTATATAGATATTTTCAGACAGCATCAGTTACTCTTACCAGGCTTTTAGTGTAGTTGCTATTAACAAATAGAAGTTCACCAGAGGGAAAATGATAAAGGTTTTAAAAATTGGAGGATAGGAAAATATATAAAAGGAAAAAAAATGAGTAAAAGCCAAATTGATCTGGAAGGTGTTCAGCCCGAATAGGGGAAAAAGGCATTCTTTATAAATTGATTTTAAGATCTGGTTGAAGAATAAATTTGTTATCGTAGTGGTCTTTCTTGTCATATACAAAAGGAAGAATACAGAAATATTAAACTGGAACCATAATGTTCCTGTTAATGTTATAGATAGTGCCTGTTTTTCTCCAGAATGCATCCTAAAGCTATAGTATAAAATATTATTGTAAAACAGATGATGTTTTCCTATAAGAACAATATTGTTTGGCTTTTGCATTTTTGGCCATGGATTTGGCATTAAATGATGATAAATAAGAAGTATAGTGTGTCTCAAAAGTAAAGAGACAAGAAAATCCACCTGGCAATAGTTTAAAATGATAAAATTCTTTTCTGAATCCTACAGAGGAAGCCTAAATATTCTTAATGCACTGCATATACAAAGAACCTTGACTGATTATAAAGAGTGCATACTTTAATACTTCATGGATATGTTATTTTGTCAATGTGGTCACTAACTGTGTTGATGGAGATTATAAGGCATCTAGAACTTGATAAATGGTCTTCAATTTGCTATGGCTAATTTAGTTAGGCTTATCCTTGAACAGTAGACATTCAGTCCATCACTAGACTCATCGTCAGAGACTTTTTAGCTTTGCATAGGACATACCAGAACTTATATTTTGATGATATAGCCTTCAAGAACTTAATGAGCATCTTATTAGGACTTTAGATATATATATATACATACATACACATATGTATGTATGTATGTATATATACATGTAGCACACAAATACTGTTTTATAAATTGAATGTTATATACTAGCTGAAGTAACTGTGTTATTATTTTTTAAGATTTAGTATTTGTACCTATCTATTTATAAAAGGATATGCAGTAGCTTAAAAAGTTAAAATTCAGAAAGTAGGATAAATATTTGAAATTGCATCTTTGCCACCTTAGAATTTTAGAAGGACTTTGGGGGAATGATTTTAAATGAGGGTCTGAAGAATTTGAACTGATGCTTTTTTCCCCTGAAATTTCCCTGTGATGATTTTGAGGCCTTTAGAATAATTTCAAGGACCTCGAAACAAAAGCCGAGATCATTATTTTTCAAAGTTCATCATTCTAGAATCTAAATATTTGAAGTCCTTAACAAAAATCTCTTTGTTTCTGATCTTCTTATTCAATTCTTATCATCACTACCACTCTTCATCCCCTAAAATGTTAGGAAGATGCTAAAAGGAAAATAAATCTGGTATCTGGGGATTTTGGGATGGGGTGGGGTTAATGAAGATGGAGGGAAAACTGGTTGCTATTTTACACTGTATTTTGATTGTATTTATATTGTGAAACTCAGACTGTAGACAGCAATCCCTTTCTAACCTTCAAAGGGGAAGAGACTATAAGCTATTACTCAGTAATCCATTACTTAATAAATGGAAGATCAGAGAAGATAACAGAATATGAAGAAAGGCCACAAACGACATCCTGGACCTAATATATGTGTTATCTCATCCCCATAAGCTGAGGATCAAAGAATTATGGAGGAAAAGAATTTGAGCAGGAAAAAAGAGGAGCTATGTTGGAGAAAACATGGAGAAGGCAGGCTTGGGAGACAAGCATCCTGGTGTTTTATACTGTATGATCTTGAAGCTACATGGTCCAAAGAGAAGAGTGGACCCAGAAACCAGAACTAGAGAAACTAGCTTCAAAAATATATCTGTTATAAATAGCTAGTGAAATAATTTCAAACCAAGACAGAGAAAAAGGTCCAGTCATGACATAACTTAGAAGGCTAGAGCCTCAGAAATTCCCCTAAAAAAAAAAAAGGCAGCGATGACAACTGTGTATCTTTTGACACATAAAGCTTAACGGAAGAAATCTTAGAAAGTATAGAGAAGGGTGTCATGGAATTTAACAAAAAAGGTAAACTGAGGCAATTCTTCAAGCAAGATATCAGTTTAGTAGTAGAACATTGAACCTATTAAAAAAAAGTGGCTCAGTGGCACTGCTTCTAGCCAAAAACCAAGAATTGAAGGTACAATTTTTTTATATAAGTATAGAAAACAGAACAGAACAGAAACAATATTGTTGGTAATGGAATTGGCAACATCATGGGGTTGAGGGATCATGGTTACATTAAAGAATGTAGACAAAGCACACACGTGGAATGAATATTACTTCTCTCTGTCGCTAAAGAGTGCTTTTGGGAATTTATATGTCCAACCTACATCCTGAGATCACTGATTGTGGATGAAAAGTTGTAGACTTACAGGTACCTGAGAATTAGATTAAACAACCTTTAATTTGGCAAGGATGGGACTAAAGATAAGACGGTCACTTTGCTTTGTGCCCAAGGGTAATACACCAATGCTATGTTGTTTCTCAGGAGCTGAAGTTATGGGGGAAGACAAGGATTTTCTTGGAAAGGGATGATTTGCAGGTAGTATTGAGTTAACAGTTCTCTTAGCTCAAAGCTTTCCTCTATCAGTGGTTATGGAAAAGCTTTAACTTTTACATCAAGATCTCAGACACGTACTAAACTTTTGAACCCATGAGCTTCTTCACTCAAAGAAAAGGCTTAGTTTTATTATACATAGAATACAGAATATGGTTACAGAATAAAATCAAATATGAAATACAGGACCAAGAATTAATTCTAACAAGGGAAAAGCTTTAATTGTAGTTAAGGGCAAGTTAGGTTCCACCAGGTCACTAGCCACTGGTTGCAGAATGACTTGGGAGTGGAGAGGAAGAGAAATGAGAAGTAGAAAGGGACAAGAACTGTTCTTCCCAATGCTCAGATTTTACAGTGAAGCAGATCTTACAAGGGCCCAGACACCTACACCCAAACCAAATCCATTGACTAATCACTTAGAACTAATCTAACAGCTGTCAGAGGCAGGATTTGGCTCAATGTGAGGTCCAGATCCTATACTATTAGAGGTGTATATAGCTGGATGAGAACGAGCTCTGTAGAAGTGGGAAAAGGTTTTAAAATTTCATGGTGGTAAGGCAATAGGGAGATTTATATGACTTGTTGTGGGGTTTTTATTTGTTTTGGTGTGAGGGAGTGGATATCTTCCTCTTTGGGTCCTGGATCCTTTCTCAGATTTAGCATCCCAGACTGTGCAATAGGAACTGGCAAATGAGTGAGATAAAGATGCTTCGGAGTAAATTTAAGTTGCATATAATGAACAGAGAGCAGTGGAATGCAAACTGGGAAAAATTAGCTATTGTCTTTGCATCTACAATGTGGATCACCAATAAAGTAGAAACCTTTAATGGAATAATTAATCTTGTAACTTAAAAGAATTGTTAAAGTTCCTTAAATTAAGGGTTTTTTAAATATATTGGTAGGACATTAAAAAAATATTCCCTTGTATTTATACATTGTTGTTAAGTACTCAACTGAGATTTTAAAAAGCTTTGAGAAAATTGTAAATTCAAAATATGCAATTAATTGACTTTTCATATTTATTTATAGGTACATCCAAATGAGCTGACAAATGGTGTCATAAATGCTGCATTTATGCTTCTTTTTAAAGATCTCATCAAACTTTTTGCTTGCTATAATGATGGAGTTATTAATTTATTAGGTATGTAAAACTGCTGAAATCTTTTCCTTCAAGCATTACCTTTATTCAAGGAAACGCTGGAAAATACAACCCTGATAATTAACAATCCAGTTTTGATCTCCTTTTATGTGTGTCAAATTAGTGATTTTCTAACAGTAGCCAGGAAGTACTTGTAACTCGGAAGTACATTAGCAACCTGGTACCATGTGCACACTTTTGATTGATAATTTAAGAGTTTATTAATAAGGATCAAATTTAAAAACGTAACACTTTTTTTTCTCTGACATTGGCTATTTACTCTCCAATACCTGCCCCTTCTTCTGAACTCTAGTCCTTTTCCAACTTGCCTATTAGATATTTCTTTTTAAGATATTCTGTCGTCACCTCAAATTCAAGATGTCTAAAATTGACTTTTTTCATTTCCTTCCTCTTTCTTCTGTATTTCTTCTAATAATACCACCATTTAAAGTATCTACCTTTAGTATGATTGACAAATCTATGAGCAAGATTTGAGCATCTACAACATAAAAGTAGTACCCTGAACTGGGTTTTCCCCCATTAAGCCCGTTATGTTTGTCTTTTTAGTGTGTATTTATTTGGGGTGGGGAACATTAGGCTATGAGAAGAGAGGAAAAGGTTGGTTGGACTTAATCAAAGTTTACTGAATTTAGGGTGGCTAGGTGGTTCAGTGAATAGAGCACCAGCCCTGGAGTCAGGAGGACTCGAGTTCAAATATGACCTCAGATACTTAACACAGCAACTAGCCATGTGACCTTGGGCAAGTCACTTAACCCAAATTGCTCTACCTTCCCTTCTCCAAAAAGAAAAAAAAAGTTTACTGAATTAATAATTAAGTTTGTTACCAAAATATTCCACAGGAATGAGTATGTCATATAGGATGTATTCATTATGATGAGGCTCCTTATAGAGTATTATTTCCGGTTTGGAATGCAGCACTTTAGGAGAAACATTGATCAGCTAGAAAGGGGAGTGACCAATGCTTAAGGGCTTGAAAATCATGCCATAGGAACATCCGCTGAAATAAATATAAATGTTTATCTTGGAGAAGACTAAGGGGGCAAAGGAGGAGGAGAGAGAGGTCAGAGGGTTAGACTTGTTCTTATTGGCTTCAGAAGACAACTAAGAACAGGACACAGTTTCAGAGGCAATAGGGTTTTACTCACTTAGCTCTTAAACTGTGGGTTGCAGCCTCCTATGAGACCTGCAGTTTTAGAAGCTCTAAGGGGTTGGGAGTGGAAAAAGTTTAAGAAGCATTGCAGAGGACTTAGGAAAAGGTTACATACCCACTAGGTGAAGATATAGAGGAGGACTGGTAGCCTCTAACGTCTTCCAGTACTGATTCTGTGGGCTGTTTTTAAAAAGATTGTTTCTTTTTTTTTTTCCACTGACTGGCAAATTTAGGTCTACAGTGAAGAAATATTTAAAGTGAGAGACATATATTTAAATTCATGAGAAGCTCCTAAGATGGCTGGTCTAAAAAAGCTCTTTACTTTTTCTGTTTATTAAATTATATTAATGTTATTATATTGCACAGCATCCAGAGGCATTAAACAACATTGATCATTTTCACTCAAACTGTTAGCAATTTTTTCTATCACATTTTAAAATTATGTTGATGCTACATGTGTTTGCTAGGGATACTGTGATAATAATAAAGTTCCTAAATGATATGGAAATTGCTGCATTCTTTACTGGCTAATGAGAAAGAATAAATCTCTGGGTGGGAATCAGTAATAATAATCTTTAACACTGAAAGTCTTAACTTGTCTTTCTGTGAAATGATTCCTTTTTTTTTTTTTTTTTTTTTTTTGCTTTTTGGAGGGGTGAGGGCAGGGCAATTGGGTTTAAGTGACTTGCCCAAGGTCACACAGCTAGTTAAGTGTCTGAATGCTAGATTTGAACTTAGGTCCTCCTGACCCTAGGGCTGGTGCTCTATTCACTGCACCACCTAGCCGCCCCCAAATGATTCCTTTTTAAATACACTGTTAGTGAATAATATGATTATGCCAAGTTTTCAAAGCTTTAAAATCTAAAAAGTTACATAAAATTAATTTTAAGGTTATTTAAAAGCAATTGCCACTGAATGCCCTGTATATGAAAGATTTATGCATCTCATATTCAAAAAAGGATTTAACTGAAGTCTTGCCTAGGCCCACATACTCTGGCTGTCACTGATAAACCTGGATTGAGTTGAGCCTCTCAGAGAATGTGAAACAAGGGTGCTTCAAGGTTTGAATGTGTAGTATTCTGGTTATTCTACACTAGGCAACACAAATAGTTTAAAGTATAGTGATACAATATAAGAGAAATTTCTAAAACTCCAAATAGAGGATGGTAATTGCTTATATTTTTTGAGGAAATTGGTTGTTCAAAGAAAAATTAAGCTAAAAAAAACTTATTGGCTTTCAAATTGATGATTGAGGGCTTATCACTTCACTGTTTCAATTAAGAAAAACACAAGAGGGAATTGATTTGAAATTATAACAGAAGGGATATTAAGGTTTTAGAAGACATGCCTTTCAATTATGAGAAGGTAGAAACTTTGCCAAGAAAAGTATGGAAGTATCTGGGGAAAAAATAGAATAAATTTTAGATAAAGCACAGAAGCTGAACTATGTAGGTCAGTATCTTTAATAAATAGTAATTCTGTTTTTAAAATCTTATCAGTCTCCAGTGATTTATCCAAAAATTAATTCTTTACAACAAAGTTTAATTTACTTTCTGGAACGGTATAAAGTAATGATGTTAAATAGAAACAGGGGACCACTAAACCATACATAAAGCATCCCTGTCAGCTGCATACTGACTTAGAAAGTCACACATTTATTTCTTTTTCTAATAGTTTATTTACTTCATTAAATACCCCCAGTTTGGGCTGCATCAAGAGAGTTGTGGGACACATCGTATTTGACATTTCTGGTATAAGAGGATGCTTCAATATTAGGAAAATAGTTACTGTTACCAAATTAAAAATTAATACATCAAAACACCATATGATTATCTCAGTAGATACAGAAAAGGCCTTTGACAAAATACAATACAAAAATATTTATGCAAAAATCTCTACGAAGTATAAGAGTAAAGAGAACTTTAAAAAAATATAAAAGGCAACTATCTAAAACTAGAGATATACAAAAACTTTTTCTAGTAAATATAAGAGTAAAGCAAGTATGTCAACTGTCCCTGCTGTTATTTTCTGGAATTCTAGAAATGTTTGCAAGAGCAATAAGACAAGAAGAAAAAGGCATATCATTGATTAAACAGGAGATAAAACTATCTCTATTTGCTGTTATGATGGTATACCTGGAATTTCCTAGGGAATCAATAAAGGTACTGAGACAATAACTTCAGCAAAGTTGCAGGCTATAAAATGAACCGTCAGAAATGAATAGCATTTCTGTATAACAGTAACAAAAACCAAGAAGCAAAAATATACAAGAAAATCCTATTCCAAAGTTCAAAAAATATCTCAAAAACAAAGTTCATAAAATATCTCTTGACCAGTTTACCAAAGCACACAAGATTTATATCAGTTTAATTACAAGGTGCTCCTTAAAGAAAGAAAAATTTAAATAGAGCAGTATTCAGTGCTTATGGCTGGGTCATGCCAATATGATAAAAATAACAGTATTTCTAAAGTTCATTTATGTTATACCAAATAATGTCAGCTTAATGTTACACCAAACAAATTACCAAGGAGATGCTTTATAAAATTTGATAAAATAATAACAGAATTCATTTGGAAAACACGATCTAGAGTATCAAAAGAAATAAGAGGTAGAGATGAAGGAGTACTATCCCTTCCAGGCCCCATAAAGTCAGCAAAGTCATCTGATATTTGTTTAAAAAATAGATAAATGGAATAGACAAGAAATAAATTGACTCAACAAGGGAGAATCAGAAACAGTAGTACTTAATGGAAAACAAAAATGACTTGGCAAAAAAACTCTCTACTTGAGAATACTAGGAAAACTGGAAAGAAGTCTGGCAAAAATTAGACTTAGACGATCACCTCGATTCATTCTACAATGTATTTTAAATGGATATGTAATCTTAATATTAAAGATCATACTGTAAAAAAGAAGAGAAACATCATATACCTCTCATGGTTATGAGTAGGAGATAAATTCTTAAACAAAGGGTGGAGGCAATTATAGAACTAAAAATAATTACTGATTACATAAAACCAGAAAACTTATGTAGAGACAAAATTAATTCATCTAAGAGGGGAGCAAAAAATGGAATTTTTCTGATGAGGGTTTGATATCAAGAACATGTAAACAATTTAAAGTGTAAATATGAGACTAATAGCTATTCCTCAATAGATACATGATCAAAAAATATGAACAAATAGTTCTCAGAAGAATGCAAACTATCTACAACCATATGAGATAATGCTCTAAATTACTAATAATGAGAGAAATGCAAATGAAACAAATTCAGGTTTCACCTCACATCCTGAAAATTGGCAAAAATGACTCAAAAATGGTCATGTGTTGGAAGTCCTATGGGATTATAGGCATGCTTGTGTATTATTGGAGAAGCCATGAAATAGTACAGTCATTTTAGAAAGCAATTTGGAATTATCAAATAAAGCGACTAAAATGCTCAGATCCTTTGAACCAGAAATTCCATTACTGGGTTTATGTCCCAAGAAAGTCATCAATAACACTAAAGTTCCCACATATGCCAAAATATTCATAGCAGCACTGTTATGATAGCAAAAGAAATTGGAAATAAAGTAGAAGTCTGTTGATTAGGAAATAGCTAAATAAATTGTGGTACATGAAGAATGGACTATCTCTGCATTATAAGTAATGATGAATGGTCAATACAGAGAGTCATGGAAAGATCTACAAGAACTTGCACGGAGTGAAGTAAGCAGAATCAAGAAAAAATATATATAGAAATGACAATATAAATGGAAAGAATAGCAACACACACAAAAATAACAGTCTAGAGTGTCTATAGCAAAATAATTAAGATTTAACAAGAATGGAATGAAGAAATATGAGAGGACACTCCCCTAACCTACCATTTCATGGAGGTGGGAGGTCCATAGATATTGTACATTGCTCATATTTTTAAACTAATGATCAATTGTGCTGGTTTTTTTTTTCCTCTTAAAATTTTTTTTTTAATTAAACAATACTGTTTGTTACATGGGGTGGCTCTCTGGAAGGGGGAGGGATGCTAGAAAACCATGATGATGTCATAAATATTAATTAAAAAGGTTTCTTTTAAGAAATAAATTTTTACAGTCTATCATATCATTTTATTTATGTAATTGTAGAGAAGAGGTAAAAAAAAACCCACAGAATCTCTAAAACTGTTTTCAGCTGACTACACTTATCTTTGTAGGTTATGTTCAAAATTATTTTATTCCCCCCCTTACCTTCTGTTGGAGGCATAAATTAACAATTAAATTGCCAAAA
>CM053593.1:247095192-247138606 GCA_028646575.1 Pseudocheirus occidentalis | reverse complement strand
AAAAAAAAGAGCAAATAAGCCATCATGTACAAATGTATTAAAATAATACTTAAAGGATAGTCAGCTCTCAGCATTCCTTTTTATATAGTACTTAGTGGTCATTGTAAATAGATTTTATTAAGACAATGACCTAATGTACTTATGTAACTAAAGAAACCCTGAATAGAATATTCTTTTTCATTATGAAAGGTATTAAGAAGCAGAAAGCACTTTTCTACTTTTATTAAGAAAAATAATATATAAACACCTGACCTCTTCCTTCTGTAAAATGGAATTGAACTAGATAACCTCAAAGGTTCCTTCTATGATTCTATGAAAACTGTCTAATAGAGTGGTTGTAGCTGATAATACATATCACTTTACTTTTTTAAAATTCCCAGTTGTTAATAACATTGATTTTACTACCTGAGAATGAAGAATTGAGGATAATACTAAAGTTGCAAATCTGTGTGAAAAATTGAGGATAATACTAAAGTTGCAAATCTGTGTGACTATAAGGATACCCTTGATATTAATATGAAAGTTTGGAAATGGGGTAGATTTTGGAGGAAAGATTTTGTTTTGGACATGTTGAGTTTGAGACATATATGAGACATCTCATTTAAATTGTCAAGCAACGTGTGATATAGGACTGGAACTTGAGGGAATCCAGGGCTAGATTAGTATAATTGGGACCCATGTGCATAAAGATGATAACTAAACCCATTTGAGATCCCCAAGTGAATTAATGTGGAGTTTCAGTGGTATCAGAACAGAAGAGAAACAAGAGATACCAGTGCCATAAAAATACAGGGGGAAAGAATACCAAGGAAGAAAAGGTGATAAGGTGATCAGCAGTTTTAAATGCTGCAGAAATATTTGACAGTAGTAATACTTTCTTATGACACAATAAATACTCCATTTTATTTACATGGCATTATTTTGCAGCATACAGTGGGCATACATATTGTTTTTAACCTTTTATTACAAATAGTGTTTCTATGAATCTTTTTATATGTGGTTCTTAATTTGTTGTCACTAACTTCCGTAGGGTGAATGCTCAGTAGTGCTGTTTTTGTCTAAGGATATTAATAATTTATTAAGAATGGAATCTGATTGGGGGGGTGCATATTTCAAGGCTTTCATCAATACGTAGCTCCAAAATGCAGTGAATTATAGTAATTAGTGTACCTATGTTCTTATAGCCACCCCAACATTGTATTTTCTTTTCTCATCTTTGCTAATTTGGCAAAGAGGTAGTATCCCAGGGTTATTTTAATTTGCATTTTTCTATTAGTAATGTCTAATTTTTCAGATGGTTTTTGACTTTATAATTTTTTTAATGTGAATTGTTATGCCTGGAATCAGGAAAACTTGAATTCAAATTTGGCCTCAGGCACTTACTATCTATGTGATCCTGGGCAAGTCATTTAGCCTGTTTGCCTCAGTTTCCTCATTTTAAAAACTGCAATAATAACTGCCCCTGGATTATACTGAGGATCAAATGAAATAATTTTAAAATGCTTATCACAATGTCTGGCACATAATAATAAGCACTATATAAAGGCTATTATTATTTATTATTGAAAAGTTCTTGATCTTACAGATCTTAAAATTCCCCTATATTCTGAAAGTCAGGATTTTGGTGGAGATGTTTTAATACAAATAATTTCCCAACAAATATCCTTTCTTTGAATTCTGCCTGCATAGATTGTGCAAAGCTTTAAAATTTTAATTGAAATTGATTTATTTTGGTTTTTATACTCTACCCAGTCAGATAATGAATTCTTCTCTATTCCCAAACTGCAAGATACAAAGTTCTATTCTGCTATGATTTTTTTTGTTATGACTTGAATCACTTGAATTCACTAGATGACTTGAAATAAGATACTTATCTAAAACCATAACTGTGAAGCTGCCGTCTAGTTTTTTCTAGTATTTTTTGTTGAATTAAAACTCCCTTCTCCAGTAGTTTTTGCTTTGGTTATATCAAACAGTACGCTGCTATTTTCTGCATACTCTGTGCTGCTGTACTATACACTTTTACCTCTAGGTTTTCCTTATCTAATCTGGTCCAGAATTCTGCTTTTTTTTTTTAACAAGTACCAGGTAACTTATAACTTAATAACTTATTTTAATGTCACCTTCATTTTTGAATCCATTGCTCTTCTACCCAGTGAGCCATCTTTTGTAACAAATTTTTTAAAAGGGGGAGGTAGAAATGGTTCACCAGAATCAACCAACCCAACATTCAAGTTTGGCAGCAAAAGGTGATACCTTAGAGTTTTTTTAATTTGTATGCATAAAATTTGTATATTTTAATTTACACACACGCACATACATACACATATATGTACACAATATTCTATACCTATAGCTCTCCACCTGGGGAAGAATTTTCTCAACTCTTCTCCAGAGCCAAGCTTAGTCATAGTAACATGTTGTTAAATTTTCCTTTTTTTTCTTTTTTGTTGTTTGCTTTGTTGTAGTCTGTATACATACATATATGTTTTATATATTGATATATATTTTTCTGCATACTTCACTGTATCAGTTCATAGTCTTACCTTGCATCTCTGAAGTTTTCGTATTCCTTATTTTTCTCTATAAAACAGTATTTCATTGAATTCACATACCACAATTTATCTAGTCATTCCTCAGTTGATGAGCATCGTACTTAGGTTTTTGTGTCCTAGGAATCTGGTTAAGTTAAATATTTAATTCATGTTGTTATTATTTTCAGTGGAATTTCTTTATATTTTTTTTCCAGAATTTTGTTTGCAATATAAAGAAATACTGATGGTTTATAGATTTACTTTGTATCCTACAGTATATTGAAGTTTTTAATTGCTTCAGTAATTTTTTGTTGTTCTCTAGAATTTTCTGATTTACCTTCATGTTGTGATTAGTATTGGATAGTGGATAGAGTTCTGGACTTGGAGTCAGTAAGAACCAAGTTCAAATCTGGTCTCATACACTTAGTAAATATGTGACCTTGGGCAAGTAACTTAACCTTTTTGGCTCAATGACAATAGCACCCACTTTACATTTTTGTTGTGATGTGATAATGCCAAATCCACTTCTTTTGTACTTTGAACACCTTAAAGTGATATGTAAATGCCAGCTGTTATTTATTACTATTATTATCTTTAGATAAAGATAATTTTGGCTTTTATATTTCCTATCCATATTATTATACTTTCTTTTTCATTTAACATTGTTATCAATAGCATTTCTCATGTCCCATCAAACAAACATTAACGAGGAGAAAGGACATCTTTCTCCTGTAGTTTCCTGTATTTCTCCATTACAAGTAATGATTAGCTCTTAGTTTTAGAGAAATGTTTTTAATTATGTTAAAGAAAGATCCTTTGGTTCATTTTTAGGAAGCAAATGCTTTTTAGTGTTTTTGACATAAATGACTTTCTCAAAAGTTTTCCTGCCTTTATTCATTTAATTGTGATTTTTAAAAATTAATAAATTGTTATCCCATTAGTTTTCTTAATGTTGGTCCTTGCTTGCCTAATTGGAATTTATTTAACTTTAAGTGAAAGCAGGTAACAAAGATGAATCTAAAAGTTTGGCATAGCCCAGTAAGAATAATGTCATGCTACACATAGAGAGAAAAGGCCATCTAAATATATTTCATGCTGCCATTAACAACAGGCTTATTAATTTTAGTTAACACAATAAGAAAGTGAAGTTAAATTATATTACTTTTATTTTCCAGCTCACTAATGATTTTATTTATTATTCCTAGAAAAATTTTTTGAAATGAAGAAGGGGCAGTGCAAAGATGCCCTAGAAATTTACAAACGATTTCTAACGAGAATGACACGAGTCTCAGAATTTCTTAAAGTTGCGGAGGTAAGTAATGTTATATTTTATTATGGAATCTTAAGTGGCAGCATATATGAGGGAGCAAAACATGTAGTGGTAACTTAAAAACAAGCAAAAAAAATCAATAATAGAATTGCAGAATCTTGTGATTGAATTCTTTTTTTAAAAGAATTGTAAGGAAACAAGTCATCTCAACCAACTTCCCCAAAGCAGTAGCTATGGCTTCTCTCTGGCATTTTTGACAAAGTCACTTAGATGACTATTTTTAATAACTTGCAGTAATGGGGACCTCATAAATGCAAGAGGTAGCGCATTTCCTCTATGACCAGATCCAATTTTTACTTCTTCTCATATTGTGTACATGTACTTCCTTGTAATGTCTCAGTATGAGGTGGTTTGTCATCCAGATAAATTCTGACTCTGTAGGGAAATAACCTATTTAACAAAATGGAGTTATTATCATTTTGCCATTTACTTAAATATAATAGTGGAGTGAAAAACATTTTAAAAGAATATGGTTTTCTAATTTTTAAAAAATTTATACCCATTATCCTTGATGTCTTTTCTTTTGTAATTTCTAAATAATAGTTTAACTTTGCCTGCATGATCACATGTTGATTTTTATTTTTCTTACTTCATTGGGTAATTTATATTTCCATTTTGAAAATATTTATGCTAGTTTATATTGATATTTGAGACCTAGTTATATATACAGAACCAGCACACTCACTGTATAAATGTAACTCATATCATTCTGAGACAGTTTGGGATTCAATATATGTGCACAGGAATACAGATGATCACAAGACTGTTTCAGAAGTATATATTTTCAACCTTGAGAATGTCATTTTAAGTTGTGTATTTGTGATAGAGTCCTTTAATGAGTGATGGAAATAAAAGATCTTATATTTACTGTTAATAACAGCATTTTATTAGTAACTTGGGGATGAGACATAACAAACGTGGTTGGGAGAATTGGGGTGTAAAAATGATCTCGCTAGGTTTAATAGTTGGCTGAAAAGATAAGATTTGAGAAATGCAGAGTCTGATATTTGTATGCATGTAGGTAGCTAGATCTTTAGGGATCTTACTAAACTGAAAGCTCAGTGTGATTCAGCAATGTGATGTGACAGTCAAAAAGTAATACTGTTTTAGAGCATATTAGTAGTGTGTTTAGAATGAAGTATGATAGTGCTGCTGTATTTTAGCCTAGACAAATCATATCCTTGAGTACGAAGCTCAATTCTGTATGCTATGCTTTACAAGGTATATTAACAAGTTACTACATATACCAACGGAAGCCAATAACAAAAGGAATGGGTATTGAAATCATACTGTACAGGGATTAATTAAATAAATTAGGGATGTTTAATTTGGAAAAAAAAAACCTAACAGGTGGAAGATATGATTATCTTGTCGAAGAAAGCACCATAGAGCAGAACTTATACTTGGTCCCACTAGGCAAAGAAAATGACCAAAAATTATAAGGAGACTGATTTCAGCTCATTTTGAGGAAGAAAAGTTCCAACAGTTATAGCCCTTTAAAAGTGTAATTGACTGTCTCATAAAGTAGTGAGTTTCCAATCATTGGAGGTCGTCAAGTACTAGCTATGTGGCCACTTTTCAGGTGTCTTGTAGACAGGATTCATGATTTAGGAAAAGGTGGCACTAAAATTCTATGGTAATTTTCAATACCAGATTTGTTTGAAGCTTAGGATATTTAACATAAAAACTTGGGGGGATGAATCTAGACTTTTAGGAAGGTTAGAAAGGTTAAAGAGGAGGTGGATATTTAGTTCAAGCAATTCCTATACAAATCAAGCTATTTTAGTTATTTTAGCTACTGTGGGACAGTTCCAATACTTAAAAATTACTTTTAAAGAATATCCCTTTTAAAATATGAATTGTTCTGTAGTTACCTTCACTAACTGATTAATCAAAGGGTTGTTTGTATCCCTTCCAATCTCTCTCAAGAAACATACCAATATATTCCAGTGAAACATTAATAAACATATTTTCAAGGAAATAACATGATTTATAACTCCATTTCTAAGTCAGCTGACATATTTAATTTGACTACTAAAACAATCAAAACTCCATAATATTGTGATAGCTTACATGGTATAAGACAACAGTTGGAAAGAACTTTACATCTCCTATCTAATTTTATCTATAGAACAAACCTGTGAAATGTTTTAAGTATAACCTACAGTGAAATGGTTTAAGTATAACCTATGTTTTACAGATGAGAAAACCAAAGTTCAGAGAAATTAAACGATTTCTCCAAATTTACATAGCCGGTAAGCAGTGAAGCTGATCCCAAGTCTAGTGTCCTTTTTACTTCACTGGCAGCTTCAACTGGTAGAACCACTTAGAGCAGCAGTTCTCAACCTTCCTAATGTGGCAACCCTTTAATAGTCCTATGTGGGCGTGTCTGCATGTGGGTGGACCCACCTGGAGACGGATAGAGGAGGTCTTAGGCGACCCCTGTGAAAGGGTTGTTCATCCCCAAAGGGGTCGCAACTCACAGGTTGAGAACCACTGACTTAGAGAAACTTTTCTTGGGTAAAGCTATCCAGTTCCCTAGTATTGTCATTTGTCAATGCCAATACCTTTAAAAATAAAAATTTTTAAATCCCTTTAGAAAACTAACTAATCATAATTATAATTTAATTAAGCAGTGGTCAAAATATGAGCAGTCAGTGCTGCCTTGAAGCCTCCCTTAGTTCAAATTCTGCTTCTGACTGTGTGATCCTGAACAAGTCACTAAACAGCTCAGTCATAGCCCCAGGCCACTCTAAGATCTCTTAGCTGCTAAGAAGGTGCTGTTGATCTTCATTAGATGAAGAAATCTCTTTAATATGAATTCCCTGTACCAATCAAGTCAATTAAAATAACTACTATATATCCTAATAGCCGTAGTGGATATAGAATTGGACTTATCATCAGAGAGACCCAGATTCTACCTCTGACCCAGGATAAATCACTTGACCTAGGATGACAGATCACAAGAACATAGGCCTAGAGTTGGAAGGAACCTTAGAAACCCTCTAATCCAGCCCCTTGTTTTATAGATGAGGAAACGGAGGCCCAAAGAAGTTAAGTGATTTACCCAGTCACAGAACTAGCATCAGAGGGGAGTTTTGAATACAGGTCTTCCTGACTCTAAGTCTAGCACAAGCCATGCTCCCTCTTTGAGCCTATAAAAAATGCAGATAATAAAATAGTACCTTTCTCACAGTACTTTTGTGAGACATATCAAACATTTGTAAAGCTCTTGGAGAACCTTAAGGAATATCACATAATTGTTAATTTTATTGTTTTTGTTATCCTACTTGTGGTGATGATGATGATTACTTACTGACCAATCAGGAAGTCTTAGAAGTTTGTGTTACTTAACAGAACTCTGTAACATTTTCCTTGGGTTCTTGGTAAAAGGTATATATGATGGTCACCCAGATATAGAAACAATCGTTTTTTTCTTACTCTTTGTAAGAAAATGTGGTCCAAATGAAATTGACCTATACTATAATACTGTAAACAATGGGCTACAGTTTTTTCATTGTTTATGAATGCAATTTAAATTATGAAAGAATGAATAAAAGCTTCCCACTAAATTACTTATTTTTTATTTGCAGCAAGTTGGTATTGATAAAGGTGATATTCCAGATCTTACACAGGTAAGCACTCCCTACAGGAAAAAAATATATAGATGACTTTATTTTGAGGCCAGATCGGTGCATATTACTACTAAATAGCCTATTGAAGAGAAATTTCATCATTTGTCAATCATATATGTATTCTCTGACAGAGATTAATCTTGTGAATAATGAATACTTTTTCATGTCCACTCTGTTGAAGATGATTCAAACTCACTTAATTTTTACTGCCCATGTGATTATATTTGTAGGGATAATTTAAGAATGATCTGTCACATGCTTTGGGGTTGTATTTTTTTTCCTTCATCGTAGATGGCCACTAAATTTGCTTATTGATTTATATATCAGTTTTGGTTCCCAAAACTTGAACCAAACAAAACTGTCAAGTAGAAATGCTTATATAAAATGCCCTTGTTAGCAGTAATGCCTCTCCATGTGACATCTGTGTAAAAATAAGAACATTATTCTTGCTTGTGCTCTTATACCTCACATTTTCATTTTGACAGGCTATAATTAAGAGGACCAAAGCTAGGAAAAGCATTGCTGTTACAAGTCTACCATATGCTTCCTGCTTTCCCCATACTGCTGGAAATCTCAGTGCATATAATTTTTTCATAGCCTCTGAATGGTCTGAGTTATAACTGTGTTAACAGCTAAAGATTTTTCCTTGGTGCTACCTATTATTTTTATGTACAGATAGATGGGATTCAGATAGGAGGAGGTACTCTTTTTTTTCTACTTATGTGTCTGGAATACAGAATTACATCTATCTTAGACAGGAGAATTGATTCATTAACTGATTAATACTAATAAAATTTTCTCAGAAAATGTATAAGAAGATAGCATTTCATCAAATGAAGAACCTCTGAAGTTTAAGTCTTTTATATTCAATTAATGTCTCATCTCTTCTGGTTAAATCCTAGCAGCATTTTTGCTCATACTGGAACCAAACAGAAGTCTTAAGTAGTTCTTATAAAAGTCATCTAATAGAGACTTTTTCATCTTATAGTAATGATTTTGACAAAATGTTCTGTTTCAAACCAAGACATCGTAGTAAATGGAAATTGGCCCAATTTTATATTTTTATAATATTATATAGTATGCATTGGTACATGACATGATAATATATTAACATGTAATTTTATGTTATAAAAATGGAATATTTTAATCTGACATCTTAGTCCTCTGCTTTTATTAAAAATGATATCCTTAAACACCATTTTAAAATTCAAGGTAGAACAGCTTGGGAAAAAATAAGCTCTTAAGAGTTAGTTAAAATAAATGTTAAGGGGTAGCTAGGTTGTGCAGTGAATAGAGCACCAGCCCTGGAGTCAGAAGGACCTGAGTTCGAATGTGGCCTCAGACACTTGACCCAAAAATTGGCCATGTGACTTTGGGCAAGTCACTTAACCCCAGTTGCCCTCCAAAAAAAAAGTAAAATAAATGTTAAGTTTTAGAAATTATGCCCAATTTTTATTATTTATATGTTTATTTATTTTTAGTTTGCAACATTCACTTCTGTAAGATTTTGAGTTCTAAATTTTCTCCTCTTCTCTTCCTTCCCCTCTCCCCAAAACAGCATGCAATCTGATATAGGCTATACATGTAAAATAATATTAAACATATTTCCATATTAGTCAAGTTGTAAAGAAGAATCAGAACCAGTGTGAAAAACCATGAGAAAGAAGAAAGAAAAAACAAAAAAAGAGAAAATTGTATACTTCAATCTGCATTCCTTCCTCTGGATGTGGATAGCATTTTCCATCATGAGAATTAGATATAAAATTAAAAGTATTATTGCATTGTTATTTAAAACAATTCACATCTTAAAGATTTTTGTATTTGCTTCCAGCTATGGTAGCTATATTTCGTATGAAATATTTTATGCTAAAGTAAGATTTTTGAAACTTGTAGCCAAATAAGATTATCATGTAATTGAAAGTGTGGCTAAAAACTAAGTTTTGTCAGTTTTGTATAGAAATTAAATTAAAATTTAATCTGTATTATTAGCATTTTCTCGATTACTTTGTTAAGTCTAGACCAGAGTGAAGAACCTGCAACCTAGTTCCTCAAGTGTGGCCCTTTGAAAACACACAATGTTGAAAAACACATTTCAACAGAACAATATATTGAGGCTTGATTTGTAGCTTTTTCTGATTTCCAAGGTATAAAATGCTTACCCTGAATATTTAACAGTTGTGTCTCATGAGCCAGTTTTCACTGACTCCAGTGCAGCCCTGTTACACTCCATTCTTAGACCTATACCTAAAAATGTTTACAGTTTGGAAGGACCTGCCACAGCTTATGCTCTGCTGGCAAAACCTTTGAAAATCTAGAGTCACCTCCAGGAGGCAGGGAGACACTGGAATTGAAATTTATTAGAGATTATCAAATATGCTTTGATTAAATTTTGGACACATTGTTTCAAGTTGTATTTATTTTCAAAATAAGCCCAACATAGAACATAATGATTTTAACCAAGTAACTCTTACAAATATTAAATAGTCTTTAATAGTAGCTAGGTAATAAGTCTGACTATAAAATAATAATGGAGTGCTTGATATATTGAAGGGGAAAATTTTAGCTAGAAATCTTTAAGCAAAAGTAAATGTTCATCTGAATTCTTTTAGGTATAGTATAATTTTAAAATTGAGAAATGGCCTAAAATCTACTCGTTTTAGAATCCTTGTTTTTAGACATTGAAATTTATTTATGGTTTTATTAAAAAAAGATATATCAACTTGTTTGAGTTTCATTTTCCAGGAGCACTAATTCCAACTTTAATTTACATTTCACTTTTCATGTTAGTTATGAAAATAAATATTGATTTAATAGAAAAAAGGGGCACTCTTGGAATATGTCTCATCCATACACCAAAATCATTTAAGTTTTCTTCAAAGATAACAGAAGAAATCTTATTCAGTAACCCTCTGATCATAAACATCAGGCAGAGAGTAAAACAGAGAGATTTGTTCTTGCCAAAGGTGTTTACTGTTGTGGTAGAGACCCAAGGTCAAAAGTAGTCTTTGTGCATAGTGAGGTCTTTCAGATGCTCCTATTTGTGAATAACGATGTGCCTGATGTACTAAGCCCCAGAATACTGAAGACCATCTCTTAAAAGAGAGTTATAGCCACTTGAGAGTTTGGCCAGGTTATTCACACAGGACACACTGCATGAATGAAGAATGACTGTTGCCCAGATTGTAATAATCAAGTTCATGGATAGTATATGGATTTGGTGTATAAGCATCTACAGATGTATATATACACACACACATCACAATTATGCAAACACATTATATATATCCATATGTGTGTGTATGTGTGTGTAAGAAGTGCTAGGTTATGAAGGACTTTAAATGCCGTACAAAGATATTGTATTGGATCTTGGAGGTGATAGTGAGTTTATTGAGGAGGAAAAGGGGGCAACATGATTGGACTTGCGCTTTAGGAAATTCACTTTAGTAGATGAATAAAGGATGGATTGGAATGGACTGAGACTAGAGGCACACAGCCCCACCAGCAGGCTGTTTCAGTAATCAGGGCACGAGATGATGAGAGCCTGCACCAGAGTGAGACCAGTGTCAGAGCAGAGAAGGGGATATATTTGAGATGTGTCACAAAGGTGAAATCACTAGAGGGAACATCCAGATTGATGAGATCATAGATACATTCTAATATTAAATATTGAGTTACATCTTTTTTCCAGGAACATAAAAAATTTATGTATAGTTTATCTCTATTCTCACATTCACATAATATGTTTTTATACATATGAGGAAGAGCAATCAGGAAGAACTTATATAATATGCTCTGACTTTTATACAGAGATTTTTGTTACAAATGGATTAAGACCAAAGTTATACTTCCCTTTCTATTCTTGCTATTGCTTCTTATAATTATATACCCAAGTGTACTTTCAATTTTAAAAGTTAATTATGAATCATACTTCATGATTTTAAATATATAGGGAAGGTATACTTTAAAGGACAGGTCAGTTATTTGGTGTACTGCTTTGTTTGCAAAACGTTCAATAAATGTTACCTGATTTTAGAATTTTGAAGTTAAAGATTTATTCATATCTCATTTTTAAAAGGTTATAGGTTCTAATGACGTTGTCTAAAATGAACTGAACATACTTTGACATGCACCCCTGTCCAGCCCTGGTTTAGAGAACCAAAGGAAGCTAGATGAATTCTCTAAGGTAGAATTTTGGATTCACTATAACAACTGGATTAACTTCAAAGGAAGTGGACTAAACTGGACTCTGAGTAGTCCTTATTAATGTTTGAAACCTTTGGGTCAGCAAATGTTATCTGGACTGGGCAGAAATCTTTATATCTTTTGATCAGACTAGAGCCTCTAAGTCTCATTGAGAAGTTTGGAATAGAATCTGGTTAACATTTGAATTTGTGGCATAGATGACATATATCCAAGTAATTATCTTCTGTGACAGTTTTACTGTCTTTGATCTTTGTCTGAAAAGTAGGGGCTGGGGGGGGGGGAGGAAAATCTATTGGAGAAAGAGAAACATGTAGTCAGTAGGGATTTCCCTTGATTTGGAGGTGAAATACCTATTTTTTGAAACCTGATAAAAGTTGATACTCTTGTTGATCCCAGGAATGGGAAATAGGGGCAAGGATTCTATGAGTACCTTTTTTAAATTTTGAAGGCCACAAGCTGCCACGTTAACTTGGGGTTTACCAGCTAGATTTCTTTCTCAAAGACCAAGGTGTAAACCCAATTCACTCTGGATCTCATGTACTGGACAACAATAGGTCCCTGCCCAAGCACCACTTAATGGTTATTTTTCGAGCCTTCCTGGCTCAGAGTGAGTAAGAATAGTAACTGTCTCTGTTGGCCTGCAACCCTGAGGGCCTTCCCCTCCCTGTTTGATTTTTTTTTTTTAATTAAAGGGGCCATCCCTTGACTCTAATGCAGCGGTTCTCAACCTGTAAATTATGTTCAATTTGTAACAATGAAAATACATCCTGCATATCAGATATTTACATTACAATTCATCACAGTAGCAAAATTACAGTTATGAAGTAGCAGTGAAAATAATTTTATGGGTGGGGGTCACCACAATATGAGGAACTGTATTAAAAGGTCGCAGCATTAGGAAGTTTGAGAACTATTGCTCTAATGGGTGTTGCCTCACTCAAAGTGAGAACCTGAAAAGATCTTAGCTTAGAAGGGCCAAGATCTCCCACTTCGTACTGGGCCATCTCCAGTCATCCTGATCGATATCTGGCCACTGGAACCAGATAACTCTGGAGGAGAAAGTGAGGCTGGTGACTTTGCACAGTCCTCCCTCATTCAGATCAAAGTCAGTTGCAAGTTATGTCATCATTTCCCTGATGCCACGGTCCTCTTCAAGAACAAAGGACAAGATACAACTACAGTCACAACCAAGAAAACAGAAAGAGGGTCATGAGAAATCAGGCTAGTTGTCTGAGGCCCTTTTATGTCATTAAACTTTAGTTATAACCAACTATAAATGTAGCTATATATTTGAAATTTCTTTTTCAAAAAGACATACGGGTTTTAGGTGTGAAAAGATGAAGAGTGAAGATTATTTTGATACAAGAACTGGTACTTTTCTAAACACTTAATATTGTTTGTTTTTAAGAACTAAGGGGAAATTTTTACATTTTCAAATTAATCTGAATAATCTGTAAGCCATTTCGTCTTGCATTTCACTTATTTATCATATTTCTTCTTGTAATCAGTTCTATTTTTCCATCAAAAAGGATTATTGGGAAGGAATTAATTTGCTTTTTGGATACTCATGTTCTTAATTTATGATCTCTTCTTATGAAAAACTTTAAGAAGTTTTTAAGACTTTTCTGACTGATCTGAAAATCACTAGTAATAAAAGTTCTTTTAAAGACTGATGCTGATGAATTGGTAACTCTGATATAATATTATTATTATTATCTTATATTTCTCAAAAGCTGTCCTTTTGTTCTTTGGATTTGTGTTCTAATTCAATTAGTGTCTACACTATTGGCACTATTTTTACTTGAGTAAAATATTCTTGCATACAGTATATTCCCTTGCTTTCTTTAACATTGACAGAAACATTTTGGTGTACTCCTTATACCAAGACATGAATTTGAGACATGAATTGTTGGAGAAAAAAATTTTTTTTCAAGAAAAATGTCGAAGGACTTTTTCTTTTTCCACTGAAAAGGATGAACTTATTTCTACTTAGTTCCTAAATGGAATTGTTGGTGTGCAGTGGTTGAAATAGTTAACTTTTGAGGTACTTTTCCAATCCATGTTTCTTTAAAAATGTTGATTTGATTTACTTTTGTATCAGTCGTATTGAAATTATGATCAGATAGAAATTCTTGAAGTAGTTATACACTCTAACAAGTCAAATGCGGTAGTAAAAAGGTTTTCAACTGGACTGTGTTCTTTCTGGACCTGCAGTTATAACTAGCAAATCTCTGTCAGACATTTCAAACTGGGTATTTTGTAGATATTTCAAACTCACCCTTTCCAAAACAGAGCTCATCATCTTTTTCCACAAATCCACACCTTTTCTGAACCTCCACATTTCTGCCAGGTTCCTTCCCATCCAGTCACCCAGGTTTTCAACCTCACCATTATTCTGGAGTCCTCACTTTCCCTCATCTTATGTATCCACTTAATTGCCAAATCTTGTCATCATCCTTCCACAGTGTCTTGAACATCTTTCCCTTTCTCTCTGCTCCAGCGGCCACCACCCCACTTCCGAACCACCCTCATCGTTTCTTGCAACGGCCTCTTAATTTTTACTGTGTCCTTAGGGCTTAGCACAATGCTTGGCACGTAGTAGGCACACGATACTCATTCCTTAATTCATTCACTGGCCTCACTGCCTCAAGTCTTACCTTGTTCCAAACCATCTTTCCCAAAGTTATTAGAGCACTTTTCCTGAAGTGAAGCCTGATCACGTCACTCAGTAAATTCCAGTTTCTGTTAGTTACATCAGGGATAAAATATAAATTCCACTGTGGTTTTTACCTGGTTCTAATGTTCCTCACAGCCCTATTATACTACCATACATGGTTCCCTTTACCACACTTTATGGTCTAGGAAAATTGACTTTCTTATTGTACAGTACCTTTGTACTGGCTGCCATCCAGGTCAGAAATGCAAGCTCTATTCACCTCTGCTTCTTGAAGTCCCCTATTTCCTTCAAAATAGAGCTGCAAGTGCGCTCCTCAGATCCCATTGCTTTACATTTATCTTATGTGTGTTTTATATATACTTATATATGTAAATGTTGTCTCCTCTGTTAAAATGAAATTGCTTTGAACTCAAATAAGGTTTTTAGCCTATTTTAAAAATTAGAAATTTAAATAACATTACAAGTGAGTGAACTTTATCTTTAGCATCTAAACTGGTCCAAATTATTTCCTGATATTTATTAATGTAGGCAGCTAGGTGGCACAGTGGATAGAGCACTGGGCTTTGAATCAGGAAGCCTAATCTTCTTGAATTCAAATCCAGCCTCAGACACTTAACTAGCTGTGTGACCCTGGGCAAGTCATTTAATCCTGTTTGCCTCAGTTCCTCATCTGTAAAATGAGCTGGAGAAGGAAATGGCAGACCATTTTAGTTTGCTAAGAAAACTCCTAATGGGGACACAAAGAGTCATACACAGATGAAAACAACTAAACAACAACAAATTTATTGAGCAGCTAACATATCTTTGTCTTTTAGCTATTTCTATATATTGCAAAATCTAATATATAATTAATTCTTTTTACCTAAGAGTTTGCAATGCAGAGTAAAGTTGAAATAAATAAGACAATAAAAATTACTTAGTCTTATTTCCAGCCTATTTTAAAGAATAATCTTTTAAATGAATTTCTTTGCCCCCCAAAATAAAAGTATTTTAACATTTCAAGCACAAAAAATAAAGTCAGCCCTTTATTCAGGTTCAAATTATGTGCATTCTACCTACTTTCTACTTCATTACACTACTGTTTAAATTTTTTGAATTAGAAAATAGTCACATAACAAACAAAATAGTCACATAACAAAACAAAAATATTAGTTTTGCTCAAAGTTGATACTGTGATAAGTAAAGAACAATAGATATTCTCTTGACAATATAGCCGAAATTATAATGTCATATCAGTATTGCTAGAGTAAATAGTAACTACAAGAAACACATATTTGGGAAAAGGTTGCTCATTTTAAAAAAAATGAGGCCTAATATTTCTTTTTAAGTATTTGATGTGATTAAAATCAAACTGGTCAATTGAACAAATTTTATTCAGTCCAATAAATATCAAGCACTTGTGTACAAGATGCTAAGGATAAGACAGAAATGAAAAACAGGTCTTACCCTCAAGGATCTTATATACTAAACTAATTAATTTATGACTTTTTCAAATAACTAGGTTTGACAAAATTTGTCACATTTCCCTTACTAGGTGTATAACCCTAGGAAAGTCATTAAGCTCTCAGACTCAGTTTTCACATGTGTAAAATGGGGATAATAATAGCATCTGCCTTACAGAGTTGTAAGGATCAAATAAGATATGTGAAATTTATTTGCAAACCTTGAACCTAAAACCTTAAAGTGACATATAAATATTACCTCTTATTATTAGCTAGTAGTATAAGTTGATTTTGGAATAGAACTGTACAATTTCAAATTTACAATAAACTGTGAAGTAGAAGAATTGTCAAAATGTGTCACTCCAGTATTCTGCCTCTCCATTGCCCCTAAATAGGTTGGAGTTGTACTCCAAAGCACTCTCTTTTCTATTAATGTCTCATTTAGAGATTTACCTATAATTTTGTCGAACTTATTATTTTAAACCTTTTGTATTTCTGATCATAAATGATCAGATAAGGTCATTGTAAAGCACTTTGCACATAGTAAGTACTATAAAATGTTAGCTATATATAAGCATGAAATTTCAAAACTATGAAATTATGTATTTTTATATTCTTGACCTTAATTTAATGTATCTTGTTGTAAAATGTATTTAGTGGGGGATTTTCTTACTATATTTACTATATTTCTGTCATGACACTTAAAATGATAAAAATATAATTGCTTCTTCGAAGCTCATTTAAAAATAAATTTCATATCTAAAAAAATTCTAATTAGTTTACATACAGTTTCAATTGTAGTTATGAATAGTTCATTTAACAATCCTGTAAATATCTGTGAAATTTTTGGATTTGAGAGTTAGCATGATGAAGATAAGGTTAACATTTCTAAAGTTTTAGGATAAATTGGTTAGAATGTTCATATGAACCTATTATTACAAATGCAGCACAATTCTGCACATTTCTATTGCCTAGCATGTTTTTTTTAAGGTAATCTTTGAGGCTTTTGAAACAAAAGGATAGTATCTCAAATAAATTCGAGATATTTTAAATTATTTTTTGATATTAGTTATATAAAACAAAGTTATTTTGTTGCTTAAATTAAATTACATCTCAATGGAAGAAAATTTTAGTGTTTATTAACCATTTAAAATATTTGTGCTTGTTTTACTATGATTCCTTCTTTCCTTATTTTTCTCCTGTCCTTAGTGTTTTCGTTCACGTGTACAGAAGTGAGACTTTACTGTATTTTTATAAATTTGCCTTGGGAATATGTTTCTATCTTGGATTCACTTAACTATTCTTACGCTCTTTAGTATGGGAATGGATGTTCTGAACTTTAAATGATTTTTTTTTTCACATATAAGTATTAAACTTTTTTTGCCTTGTGTGGTTTGATTTGCTGGAACCTCGTGAAGGGAAGTTAGGTGGAACAGAGTCATCTTTGAAATCTGTCCCTAACACTTACTAGCTGTGTGATCCTGGCCAAGTTACTTCTGTTTACTTCAGTTTCTTAGTCTGTGAAATGAGCTTGAAAACTGAAATGGCAAACCATTCCATTATCTTTGCTATAAAAAAAAAAGAAAAAGAAAGAAAACCCAAATGGAATCACAGAAGGTTGGACAGGACTAAAAACAACTGAACAACAGCAAACCTCATGATAACACTATTTGCTGTAAGGTCAAGTTAGGTATAATGTGGGTCCATCTTGGATCCTAATGGGGTTTAAATTATTGCGATATCCAAAAACAAAAAACCTCATAGAATCTTTTATGTTCAGTAGAACCCAACTATGGGTTTTTAGGACATGGTTGTAATCTAGTCCCAGAGATTTTAACTTTGGCAGGCTAAGGAAAAGAATGTAGACATTCACTTTTACTTTTTCATTATAGGCTCCGAGCAGTCTTATGGAGACACTTGAACAGCATCTAAATACATTAGAAGGAAAGAAAACTGGAAACAAGTATGCTTTAGTTGTATATTCTAAAGTGTGTGTGTGTATGTGTTTTGGGGGGATCTTTGCTAGCTTTGAAAAAAAGCCTTATTTTAATAAAAGTATAGTGGCATTTATAAATGACATCCTTCTTCTACCCCAATTCCTATTAGGAGAATTTTCAAAATTTTTCAGCTGAAATAATAAAATTTTGGTTTTGGTATCAATCACATTGGCTTAATGAGAATATTAATGATTCTTTATGTTAACTGATTTTTTTAAATTGACATACAAAATGTGAGTTTCTTTTTTGACAGTGTAGTTTCTAATGCAATTCAGAGTTAATCCCCCAAAGCTTTTGTTGACAATTATTTTTAATGGTTTTTATTCACTTTTCCTCTGTAGGAATTTTTAAGCTCCTCTTTCCTCTCCCCTTCCCTCCTGTCTTGGGCCCTAACTGAATATTGGCAAAGACAAATAAGTACAAATACAGTTTGTCACCTTAACTAAGTTTTGAAAATGCTATTTTATGGGGCAGCTAGGTGGTGCAGCGAAGAGAGCACTGGCCCTGGAGTCAGAAGAACCCGAGTTCAAATCCAGCCTCAGACACTTAACACTAGTCGTGTGTCCTTGGGCAAGTCATTTAACTCCTATTTTAATTGGCTACTAGTTACATAGTAGATGTAGAAATAAATTCCTAACCAGCCTGCTTATCTCTGGACACTCCATTCAGTCTGTTCTTCACAAAGCTGATGAATTTATCTTTCTAAAACTACATTTATGTAATGCTAGTCCCCTACTCAAAAATTTTCTATGGCCTTTAGTCCAAACTTTTTAGCTTAAATACAAGGCTCTGACCTCATCCTGTTCCTCTAGTTTTATTTCGCACTGCTTACTTAAAGAAGCCTGAGCCCTCTAACAACAGTTAAATCTTTGTACTTAGCAGGCCTTAAATTTTGCTATTTCCTTGGTTTGAAGGAAGCATTCCTTTTCCATAGAATTCCCCTTTTCACCTTCTTTGCTTTCAAAATCCAGCTCAAGTCCTAACACTTATATGAAATCATTCTTCTTCCTACTCTAAAATCCTTATTTTTCAGCTTCACTTTTTAGATATCTTTGTGTCAAAAGAGCCAAGATTGTGCCTTATACCATTCTTTATGTGTTCCATATCGTACTTTGCATGTAATAATTATGTAATCAATATTTGTTGGTGGTTTTAAGAGCCATCAATTAAAAAAATATACTAGGTTGAGAACAGAAAAGTCAATGGAGACAGTGCAGTAAGTTTCAGGTGATGGATGGACCTTGACCTGTTGAGATTTTAGCTGGGCCATACTCCCATCTATGTGTTTTTTTCTTTTTCTATCCAGTTTCCTGTACCTCAGAATTGTGTCTTGAGAAAAAGATTATGCATTTTTCCTGACATTTTTATAATATATCCACATATGTTGTTATTATGTCATTGAAAAGTATAATTTACTAATGGGAGCTAGTGCCTGACTTTATTTTTAACGATACAAAAGACTAATGGACTTATATAAGAAAAGTTCATGATTTTATTATTATTTTTTAGAATCACCCTTTGAATGGAATAAATGCATTTCATCCCCCGTCCATTTCAGCTAACTTTATCCCTATCAAAAATCCTTTCCCCCTGAATTGTGAATTAATCCAGAGCATTTTTTGCCTTATGTTAATCTTATCCCTAATTAAAATGAACAAACTTGAGTAGTTAACTATTTTCATTTTTCTATATTTGTGCTTACCTGGGGACTTAAGTGATGGGTAAGTACTATATTGAGTGTTTACTTTGCATTCAGTTATTACTGTGTATGCAAAAATACTCATAAAGTGGAATACTTTATTTAGAATATCTAAATGTCAAGTTTCTATTTGTTTTCTAATTTGTTATCTTTTTCAGTGGTGCTTTTCAGTCTCTTAGTATAGATGGCATAGATTTAAGTGGGTTGTTGTTTGTTCCTTCTTGAGACTGGGCAAAATTTTTAAGAACCTTCTCCTAGAAACATATTGCCCCAGCCTTGGTTTTAGTCTCTAAAATCTCAAAGATTTTACAGTGTGGGGTTTTTTTTTCTTAAGATTTTACAAAAACAATTTTGACAAAATTATCAAAGGACAATTTCATGAAAATAGACTTTTAAAAAAATTTTCCATCATCAGTATTGAATAAGTCTGATATGTAGGTCTGAGAAGAGATTTATATACTTTTAGAAGGAAACCTACAAGTTTATGTTGATGCCCTGTTTATCTTTAAGATTACATAACCTACCGTCTGGTATTCTTCTGAGAATTCCTGTATAACATTGTACAAAATCCTTTTGTATTTTATCTTTTGAAAAATCCCCAGTAGACAAAATGGAATTTCATCCTATGTGCTTTCATTTTGAGAAATATTTTTAAAAATCTTTAGTAACTTTAATTTCAGTTCTATTGATGGGGAAACCCAAAATCCAGTTTTCTATAACTTTCCTTTTAAGAGTAAAGGCCTAGGATATATTTAATACCATGTGGATTATCATGTAGATACTTAATTTTATCTTAGTATTAGTTCAAGCACATTTAGTTCATTAGTTTCAAGTTCATAGTTCAAGCACACTAGTTCAAGGCAAATTTATTGGGCATTTAGAATAGAATTGAAGAATTTGACATTTCTATACCTGTGTGTTGAGTCTTAGATCTGAAAGAGACCTCATGTCTCTTATCTCCACTTACTCTAAGTCCCTTTCTAGGACATTTTCTGCTGTATGATGTTACTTTCCTTAATCTTAATATAGTGGGGGAAAATCCCTAGCTCGCTTAATGCTCTTCATCGAATAATAAGGATTCATGCTTAGTCACCCCAGTTCTGTAAGATGCTATCTGAAGCATTCATTCTATTTTCTTTTAGTAATAAAACAATATGTGCCAGACCCTTCTTTTGGGGGTGGTGGGGAGAAGTAGGCAGGGAAACAACATTTATCATAAGGTCAGTGATTTGAATATTGTGTTAAAGTATTTATTATCTAGGGCAAAGGTGGGCAACTTTATGATCCTTTATAAGGAAAAATGTCACATGTAGAAAATAAAACCAATTTAGGATTTTGTTTATACATAAAGAACAAAATATAAAGTATTCTACTTACACACTTTTGAAATTTAAAAAAGAAAGTACAAAACTCAACTCAATTTTGTTGACTTCCATGACTAACCTTACAATTTGTTTAAAATTATTGAGTTCTAAAATAAAGTCATTTAAAAGCCTAGGTTTGTATAGTGGGTTGGCATGGATATAGAACTCTGAGGTATAAAGATAGCATTTAATTTTAAAATATTTTTTAAAAAATATTGATACTTTAAATTATAAACTATAAAAACATTCATTTGTTTATTAAGTTTTTAATTCTTATTTAAAGTTTAGAAGCCCAAAAATTCTTGATTTTTAAAATTATTTTTGATGGGAAGACTTGAGTTACTTGCAAAATGTGAAGTATTGTGTCTCATTTAATGAGTAAAACGGTCTATTTTTATGGAATCACATCTCAATATTACAGAATCATAGCTTCATGGTATTTTAGTATTGTAATAGACCTTTGCCACCATCTAGTAACTTAGAATCCCTGTTTTTAGCCAATATAAAAATCTTATTTACAAGGTCTAGCCTCTGTTGAATTAATTCAACCCAAAGTCCATATCATTATGAGGAGGAAGCAGTGGCAAATTAGGGGAATGCCATGCATGTGGCAAATTAAGGGAAATACATATTTATATGCATACAAATATATACATATATGTGCATGCGTGTATAGTATACATGTGTATATCTATATATCTTTGTTTAGATATAAATAGATAGATCAGGGACTTTGTGTGCCCTGAACTGAGAAAGCCTGGCAAGACCCCAGGAACCTGAAAATGCTGACAATTTAGATTTTGATGATTTTAATTGACTTAGCTAGGACTGAAATCGGGGGAGACTAGAGGCAGAAAGACCAATTAGAAAACTATTGCATTAATACAAGAGCAATGATTAAGACCTGAATTAAAGTGGTTGTGTGAGTGGAAAGAAGAGAATATGCAAGAGATGTTGTGAAGGTAGAAATTCCAGAATTTGGAAACAGATTGAATAAGTTGAGTGAGGAGTCAGGGATGGTAGAGGTTGTAGGCCTGGATATCTGGGAGGATCATGGTGTACTTGACAGTAATAGGGAAGTTGAGGGTTTTAAGAGGAAAGAGGATGAATTCTGTTTTGAGCACTGAGTTTGAGGTGGCTACTGGAAATCCAACCAATGATATGCAAAAGTCAGTTGGTGGTATGACTGGAGTTCAGGAGAGATTCTTATAGGAAGAAAGGAATGCTAAAATGGAAAACAGGAAAGAGTACATTCTGTTCATGAAGGATGGCCACTGCAAAAGCATGGAGGTGGGAGACGAGCATTATGAATGAAAGAAAAGGCCAGTTTGACTAGATCATATATAAATATACATACATAAATGTGTGCATATTTATGTGCATGTGCCATGGATACATTCATATATATGAAATATAGGTATATATCATATATACATTCATTTGTTAACATACTCAAATACATATATATATATATGCTGTTGTCTCATTCTTTGTATTTGTATTCACAGGGCCTAGGGATTGTACCAGGCTCAGAGAGGTTAAAGTACTTGACTAAGGTCACATAGGCAATACGAGGAAAAGCTTAGATTTAAACTTGGTTTTTAATTTTAAATCCACTGCTGTTTCCACTACTGTGCCATCTTCTGCCAAAAAAAGGATGTACAAAATTTTTGATCATCTATATTGTCACAGAAAATCCAACATAATGAAAAGGCAAGCATACTCAGACAAGAAATAGAAAATTTAGACACCATTTATATAATCAGTGACAATAATTATGTTAAGAGTACTGAAGTAAACAGCTTCTCTGCAAAACAGGAAAACTATGGATCTGGTTAAGATCCATAACTATTGACTGAAACACTTGTCAGTACTACACAAATTACTAGCAAGGCACCACGTTTTTTAATAGAAGACATCAATATCTATCACCATAATATGAGAATACCAGCAATTTATCCAAATACATGCGAATTACTATTTGTGTTTTTTTTTACAAAGTGTTCAATGCTTGCATCACCAAAAAACAACCAAAGATATACATAAGAATGCAGTATGTTGGCTAATGAGCAAAACAGGTGTAACTAAGGAGTCTCGGAAAAAGCAACTTATTTGCAATTCAGTAATTGTTGAACAAACTGCACCATGTTATTTGTATTACCTTTGTTGTCTATCTCAAAGCCTTTTAACCCAGTTCTTCACTTGTGACTTACTCATGTGCTGCAATTGTATAAAATAAACCCAATTATAGTGAGAATGTTAGATTATTTTATATTCACATGGAAAACTTTTGTATTTAAAATATGCCACCAATACAATAATTGCTATCAAGAACAGTTAAAACATTCCACTAACACAGTAATTGCCATCTTAGAATAATTGCTATATAACATGACGTCTTTCATCAATTTAAGCTTATTGTGGTTCTGACTAGCTTTAAATTTCAAGGAGTGTACGTTTATAGAATTAGAGTTGAAAGAGACCTTCAATACCCTTGAGTTCAACCTCTTCATTTCACAGATGAGGAAACTGAGGCTCAAGAAGTTCAAGTGACTTGTCTAGGATCACACATCTAGATAAATGTCCAATTTTTTATTCAAATCCAGTGACTCTTAAATTACTCTTATGTCACTGTACTATTTCGCATATAACTTTATCAGCTCTCCAACAGAGGGAAGTAGTTTTTTTTCCTTTCCATTAACAAATCTTTCTTTTCTCTCCCTCTTACCTCCCCCCACCATTAAAAAAAATCTCTTGTAACAAATGTATAGAGTCAGATAAATCAAACAAAATCAAACCAAATATTCTATTAATTACTTTTTGTATGTGAATGACATCAAATTATGATTCCACTAAAAATATATTAAAGAGCTCCTTCATTTCGTAGAATTTTTTCTCCATTGATATCAAAATGTCATTTAAACTGTATGTGTAAAATCCTTAATATATTCCAAGAAAAATTTGGAGACTGAAAGTTTGAGTTTGAATCCAGGAGTCACATTGAACCAATCAATGAAGATGACACCTACAGATATCTTTGTCATCTTCAGGCAAGATACATCTAGCATGAAGATGTCAAGAAGACTGAAAGTAAGATATTTGTTGGCAGACTAAAACCAAAGCTTACTGGGAAGAGCAGTTTAAAACAATAGTTGCTTTAATATACCTTTTCAGAACTGAAAAAAACTGAACCAAAATAGATTTAGTAATTGTCCTACTAAAAACTCATATTATACTAATGAAATACAGAGTATATCATCCCCCAAAGAAGCTATAGAAAAAAATTAATGTTTTCTTACCGAAAAAAGGAAGAAGAAAACTGGATACACATTTTAGAGCACTAGACGAATAACTTTTTTTTAAAAACCTGACAAAATTACTTTTGGAATCAACATCATTTCACCAAGCACTTGTATATCTCAAATGGGTATGAAGGCAAACCTTTTACACCCTTCTAATCAATTCCCTCTTCCGTTCACCACACCAACTTTTCCAAACCTCTTCATCCCTCCTCAAACCTCTCACCCCCTTGCCCTCATTCTTTCAACTGAGAACTTTGCTTCATACTTTACTGAAAAGAAATTGAGGTCATTTGATTTGATCTTCTTTTCTCTCCTCTTCCACTCATCCCTCAGATGTCTACATCCATGTCTTCCTAAAGCACAGGTCTAACCATGTAACACCCCTGCCCACATTAAATAAATTCTAGTGGTTCCTTTATTTCCAGTATCAAATACGAAATCTATTTAGCAATCAAAACCGTTCCTACTTTTCCAGTCTTTTTACCTTTATTCCCCTGTATATAGTCTGTGTATGTAGAGGATAGGCCAGGGATTCTGGCCTCCCTGCTGATACAAGATATTCCATCTCCCACTTCTGGCATTTTTATTGCCTAGAATTCTCTCATCATATCTTATTTCCTGGTTTCCCTGGCTTTCTTCAAGTCCCAGCTAAAAATCCCCCTTTCTGCAAGATGTAGAAATTTCCCATTCTCCCTTAATGTCAATGTCTTCCCTTTGTTGAGGATTTCCAATTTATCCTGCATATATCTAATTTGTATATAGTTGTTTGCATGTCGTTTCCCCCATTAAACTGTGAGTGTACTCCCAGAGAGCAGGGATTGTTTTCTGCATTTCTTTTGTGTCCCAGTACAATGCCTGGTATCTAGTAAATACTTAATAAATGCTTCTTGACTGACTTACTAGTAAAGTTTAGTAAAAACTAAACAGTAAAGGGCACTTGTATCAGGCACAATGTATAAGCTGTTTAATGTAACTTGCCAAAAATTATTTATCTCTGACAAGGGAAAGTACAGGATGGTATCCTACTCATTCTATAAACTCTGCATCTCATAGAACAGTTTAAAATTATATTAGAGTTTGGCAGGGTGGAGTGGAGGTTGCCTGTGGGTTTGGGGTTTAGGGTGGTTTCTTTGGCAGCCATGTCTCTAATTCATATAGAACATATAATACACGAAAGCCCCACTATCAAACTATAGTCAAGCCTCACCTAATCCGTGTTATATTTTTGTGAATTTTATCTTTTTAATCCAGTTATAGGACTTTACTGTTTATCCTTATTGAATTTCATCTTACTCAATTCAGCCTATTCACCCTGCTCTCCACCCCTTATTTCTGACTGAAATCTTGCTTACAGATTTCCTTTTCCAGATATTGTCTGATTTTCTTCCGTTCCATTTGATTTCTCTGTCCTCCAAATCTTCATACTACTTTGTGGCTTTCTTTGGCAATTGTATATATAAATGAAAATTTATAAAATAGGTAACTGTAAAATATTGATTTATTCACACATTCCTTTTTGTCTGGATTTTACGTTATTTTATTCATCTGTATACCTCCTCCTTTCAGGGTCTAGACCACTATCTTAAATATACTAAGTTCTTAATACTTGGTGAATAAATGAAAAGAAATGAATAGATATCTGTGCCTTCCAGGCCTCAGTGAACCTTTGTATCATGTAAACTCAGTCTCAGCCATCTTCAATAAGTAGAATGACCAACTTCATATCACAAACACAGACACTTTGGCAACAGTATTCCAAAACATTTTGCTCACTTCTTTAGCCATACCTGTTCACTAAGGAAGTCCAACACACTCACTTTACTCCCTTTGTCTAAGAGATAACAAATAACCTGCACGTATAAGAGATTCAGGAGTTCATTCAATCCAAGGCAAGAGTTGGTTCACTTGTCGTGCTAGAATTGCCTATATGTAAGACAGACAAATTGATAGTAAGAAATGACTGTTTTTAGTATGAATTTAGTGAGTTTCACTTTTTCACATTAAATTTGTTCTAGACTAAAAGTAGAAAACATATACATGTGTGTATGTGTGTGTGTGTGTGTGTGTGTGTGTGTGAAAGAGAGAGAGAGAGAGATTTTTAAGGTAATAAAGAAGCAAACTTTAAAAAGTATTTATTAACTGATTTTTTCCATCAGCTAATGTTCTAACCAGTAACTTCAGCTGATTCCTTTAAAAAATCCCTTCATGTAAATTATTTCCATAAACAAATAAATTCTCTGTCATTTCTTCCCTGAACACCCACATTTGATGACTTCTCAGTGACCCATTTTCCACACAGGGTTTAGGGCTCTGCTTTCTGAATATTTTTAAATTTCATCTGATTGTTTCTTCAACTTTCCCCACATGAAAAGAAATATGAAAGAAGTTATTGACCAAATTCTTTAGGGGAATGTGCATATACCATCCTGGTGTTTGAGTTCTGTAGATGCCAAAAGCAAAATGATTTGATTTCTTTTATCTCTAGTATAACTTTTTGAGATGATCCTCAGCAGGTAAATATATAGGTTTCTTTCTAGGATACCTCTGTTTTAAGGAATATACAATTATCCAGCTTCATCTTTAAGTGGAGTGCTGGGGGTGGTTTTTGGTTGCATAGTTAGCCCATAAACTTAGCAGTTAGCCAAACTTAGTGTACCTTTTGTATCTCCAGGGGTGATTGTTATCCTAAGAAACAAGCTTTGAGGTTATTGTATAAGAAAATAAAGGAGATGTGGTGACAGTAGAGGGAAGTTTCTTTTGTCCTGTAGCAGTTTTATTATACATTAAGTGAAATAGACTTTAGTCATCAGGATGTGCTAATTATGGCATGGTTCCTCTAAAAGTTTATTTGGAAACATCATTCACATTAGTTCTAACTTTTTAAATAAACCTTAGTAGACTCTATTCTTTATAAGTTTTCTGTCATTTGACACTTAGATATATATAATATATAACTATTATATAACTGTAATGTGACTATAATATCATTTCTATCTTTGACACAGCTATTTATTTTTTTCAACATATGTAAAAATGAAGTTTTTGCAGAATTACAATGCTCACGTTTATTTTCCATTTTATTTCTCTTTTTAAAAAAAATTTCCTACGTCTGGGGTAGGAGCTTCTCTAGTTTCAGTATGGTCAGTTTTATGATATGGTGGAAATTTCACAAGGTATGAGTAGGGTATTAGATTTCTGGAAATATTTAAAATAGAAATGAGATTGCGATGTTACTTTATAGAAATTAGTGCAGCCTTAACATGATTGTTGTAAGGAAAGCACTTTGTAAATTGTACAGTTCTCTGTGAATTTAAATTGTCATTATCAACAGTAATATCAGGACAGTAGACTTTCATTCTGGATCCAGTTATATTTACTGTTACTTTGTCCAAGTGACTTCACCACTGCTTTTTCTACTCTGTTTATAAAAATAGATATTTAAAGTCCTTGCTAACTCTAAAACTCAAATGATCTGACAAAATAACAAAGAAAAGAATATTTAAAGAAGGTCGCATAATTCAATATGGAAAAACTTGAAGTCTTAGAAAATGTTACTGAATTTTGTTTTTATGCTAAAGTTAGTATTTCTAATGGATGATTTTGAAATGCTTTTTTATACATGGACATTACATGTTTACACATAAGCAAGTTGAACCTTGACATTTTTGAAGTTACTTGAAATATTTCTGTGTATATTCATATACTTTCCTTTTTAAATTTTTCTTAATTAAATTTTAGATCTGGTGCTCCTTCTCCACTGAGTAAGGTAAGTCCTATTGTTTTCTGTATTAGAAAAATAATAACAATGATAAAGCAAAACATTGCCTACTTGGCTTTTTCATCTTAAAAGCTAAGCTCCATCTCTCTAAATTTACATTATTAACTTTAAATATGTTTCTTACTCTGGTCATAATTTTGAAACATCCTGAACTTTGTATGATTTAATCATATCTTTGATAGATTTATGTTGCTCAAATAGTGGAGATTGTGTCAGACATCTTAAATGCCTGGATTAAGATTTCAGATACAAGAGAATTTCCTAATGTCACTTACTTTTAAGCAACATAGGATACCAGTAAGGATAATATAATTAAATTTATTTATAATAAATATAAATATATATTTATATATAAATAAAAATAAAATAATGGTTATTATAAATATATGCATATTACTTATAATAAATAAATAGAATAATTTATAATAAATTAAATATTAAAATAATTAATCAACCCAGGATAATAAATATCAATTTATTAAGTTTATAACGACAATGTAATAAAAGATCCTGCCTCTGACATTTAGTACCTTGTGTGACTGGCCAAGTTATTTAAATCCCTGGGCTTCAGTTTCCTTATCTTGAATATAAGGAGACTGGACTAAACTATGGCCTCCAAAAGTCGCTTCCAATTCTAAATCCATGATCTAGGATCCTACCACTAGATGTACACTATACTTTAAAGTGTCTTTTTTTTTTTTTGCTGTAATTGATAGTCATTGACCCAGAAATAATCTAATTGTTATCCTAGAACATTTTTAGCTTTTTTATCTATATGTGTATACTGTTAATAGGTAAAACTGCTAAATAGCAGGAAATAAAGTTTTCCTGATATTTTATGCAAAGGATGACAAAGTCTCAGGAATATTTATTGGGCAGGGTTAGCGTTATTTGTTGTAACCTAATTCATGTATTGGTCAGATGAGATTGAAATTTGTCTGATTTATCTTTTTTGTAATGGCCAGGAATTTTGCTTTAGCTGCCACAGCTATCATGTATACTGCCAAGAATTGTACTGAGAACAGGCAGCTTTACAAAGCCAGCTATTTATATTCACACTTACCTGCATTTGCATCTGTTACATTTATATGTGTTCAAGCTCTTGTGTAAGACTAGTGACAAAGATGACATGTCACCTTTGATTTGTATTGGTGTACCTATATTAGGCCTGTTGCTATGGTTGAAGAATATATCTGAGTTTTATTTCTGTGTTAATGCCCATAGCTGAAATTTAGTATAACTAGCCTAATTTTTATATGCAAACCAGATTTAGCTTAGTAGTTTCTAATACTTTGAAAATATTGTTCAATATTTGAACTAAATTTTAATTGGAACAAAAAGCATTGTGTACAACAGAAATCCATATACTGCTTTTGTTTCTGTAATTGATACTACTATCTATTTAACTCTGACTATTTGGTTACAGAGTTTATAGGTTTGAAACAAGTACAGTTTTTCCTCTGTACAACTACTGAGGTGCCTCCCACAATTATTCACCTTTTTTATCCTTTTTCTGGAGTAGTTTTCTAAAACAAAACAATACAAAGAATTTGGGTTTTTTTTTTAAATTTGGTTGTCCAGTTTGGTTAATGATATATTTATATGATCATTTTTTTGAAGTATTTCTTGTGCTATTAATTTTTTAAGCAAAAATGAGATTTCTGTGTCTGATTTGCTTTGGTACCAGGCAGACCCTCCCTTCCTATTGATAATATTCTTCTGAGAATATGGGAAAGTGAAATTATCTCATGAAAGGAAGCAGAGCTAGTGTGATGGCTAACCACAACTTTAAGTATTTATTTCGTGTTTCAACTGTCCTCATGTGATATTTACCTAGTCTGCCTCAAACTGAACTAATCCAGAAAAAGGATTTATAGGCTTTGTTGTTCTTTTTCAGCTGGTTGTGTCAGATTAGTGGGTGGATATGCACAAGATAACCTCAAGCTGCCAGTGACTTGAATCATGCTTATGAGTCATTCTTTGCCATCTCTGAATTGTTTTGTAAGTTGGATTTTTAGACACTATAGACATACAGGAAGATTCCTAGTAGAAGTAGGAGTAGGAAGGGAAGGGAAAAGAGTGGCGGGGGTGAGTGTATTAACTGAACTGAGTGTCTTGGCAGTTACTTCAAATGTTTCTTCAAATATTTAAGTTTTGGCAGCCACTAGTTTTTTTTCTTTTCAACTAATATTCTGATGAAGGAATGTTTTTTTAGGCATTGACAATATAATTGTAAATACAGAAATGGAAGTTATTGTAAGATTAGATGTAATCAGTCAATTAAACTTTTGTAATTTGAGACTTTCTTCACAGTCTAATAATAATTAGACCTTTTTTATTCTATGGTGAATTACTCTTTGTCATTGCAAAGGGTAAACTTCTGCAGTAAGTTTATCTTTAGCTTATATATGGTGTAAATGCTTATTAGAGTATTATATATTGTACATCTTTACTTTCAGTCTTCTCCAGCTACAACTGTTACATCTCCTAATTCTACTCCAGCTAAAAGTATTGATACATCACCACCAGTTGACCTATTTGCAACTTCATCTGCAGTAGCTCCCATCAGGTTAGTTAATTGTTGTTGGTGAATTGTTGATATTTTAGTTTGATTTTTATTTTATTTGTACAGAAATTTTATTTTTTATGCCACCCATATAGATATAGAAAGTAAAAGCCTGATATTCAGATTTACTGCTCTGGGAAAAAGAGCTCTTGGCCATCAAGGCAGTGTTTGAAACCTCGAAGTATTCCATGGGGAAAAAAACCTGGTAACTAGTTGGTAGTAAAAAGATAAAATAAAAATTAATCACAGGACTTAAAAAACAGCAGATTTGGGGGTTGCAAGGTGGAGGAAGAGATGGAATGACAATAGATTGTGATCAGATAAGGGAATTTCAGTGTTTGTGAACATAGAGATTATTTATGAGTGATGGCAAGATCAAGGGTATGACATATGATAGGAGTAAGCTGAGGATCCATGAGGTTAAGGTGTTAGAAGGAGTCTTTATTGTACATAGTAGAAAGATCATTACTCTGAACAGCAGTAACTACAGAAAAGAATAGAGTTACTTTGCTGCTATATTCAATTTCCAGAGGACTTGATTATGATATTTTAATAACCAATTTGTAAAGCCGTTGTCTTAATTAAATTTCATACCTTAAAATATCTTTGCTATATCGATTAGCCAAATTTAACAAATGATCACATATATATTTCTTTAAAATATACTAAGCTAATTTTAAAGTCTCTTTCTTTGCTTCAGTACATCTAAACCATCTAGTGATCTCCTTGACCTTCAACCAGACTTTTCATCTGGGGCACAGTCAGCAGCAGCAGCAGCAGCACCCCCTCCAGCACCTTCTGGTGGGGCAACTGCATGGGGAGGTAAGGGAAAACCGTGGGAACAATTTATATCTTCCTATCTCTTATTATTTCTAAGTTAGTCTAAAATGTAATTTTTCTCCATTTTGGAAAAATGTGCTGCCTCTTTTATAATCTGACAGTTCTAAATGGTAATAGAAAACAAGGAGATGAGAAGGACCGCAAGTGATGACTGTAAGCACGTAATCATGTTAGCTTTAAAAAAAAAAACTGCAATACAATTAAAATTTTGTTTGCATGTATTTTTTACCTTGAGTTAAAATGTGCAATATAAGGAAACACTTTACCCAAATTTTGAAGGTTTTAAAAAATTTAATAGGATATTAGGGTATGGCAAAATTAACTCAAAAGTATTAATGTAGATTTATGTGGAACTTAAAAGTTCTTACTCATTTTGATTAGATGTAACATTGATTATGGATTCCTTTATATTTGAATTGATATTTTCTTCATATTGTTCTTGGCATGAACCAACAATTATATTTAACTTCTGGCAGTTGCATTATGGCAAATATTACGTGCTAGAAGACCAGAATATTTAATTCTAGTTCTCTTCAGGGGTTCTGATAAATCTAGTCTTGGCAACATTAATTTTTAAATGTTGCATGTATTTTCCAAAGTTCATTTCAACATTAGAGTATAATATGTTCATGACATCCTTAAAACTGCAAAGTAGGCTGTGGTCTTGTGCCATCCCCCTTATTGTGTAAAGTTCCAGAAAAGGGGGTAGAAAATGCTAAAAATCAGTGGTTAGACTACCTATAAACTTTAACTTGGCTGCTGATACTCTCAATTTGAGAACTTTGCCCATCAGGCATTGAGTGGATTAAGGATAAACCATAGTTGGTTTTAAATATTTCATACCTTTGCAAATGCTTTGATATTCTTATCTCCTTTCAGTTAATCATTGGCTCAATCTGGGCAGTTAGAAGTAGTAACAATACTAATTAATCCCCCAGCTTTTAATTTCTGATGTTACCTCTATTTTAAGTATGAGACAACAGTTGATTGATGGGTCATCTCATTATATCTGGAAAGTTTTGTTATAACTCAGCATCTCTTGCTTTATTTTAAATTCTTAAATGTAATTTTTTTCCTTGAATTTATTACTTTCCTTTTTGATATGTTTACCTTCAATTACAGTATCCAAAGCTTTTCGTTTTCTAGTACATGCCACTGCTTAAATGAGAGATAAGCAGAGAATAAACAAGTCTATTCAAAATCGATATAATGAAATCATTTAATTAGATAGAATTGTGTATTTGAACAAGAAATACATTAAATTTATATAGACAGTTATTGACATTCTCAGGCTTTATTCATGTCTACATTTATGTTTTTAAACTGCAGTTTAAAGTTGGTTGGATTCTGCTCATTTTCTCAGTTATTATTGACAGCTTCACACTGCTGATATTCCCTATGCAACAGTAATTTTTATTAGTAGTAGCTTTACTACTGATTCTGTTCAATGTCTCAGTTTTCACTTTTGTTTCTTTATACTGCTGTCATATAATGGAAATTATTAGACCTTTTGGGAGAAGGTAAGTAATATTTAACTCTTAAAGTTTTGAACTGATGAATAATTTGACCATTTTTATTATTTGGAGTCCAGTACATTGATCTTCTTCTCCTTTTCCTCCTCTCTATTTAATCCTCATCTTTGGTGGACATAGATTCTTTGGCTGCACTTTCCACTGTTCCTTCTGAAGCACAGATTTCAGATCCATTTGCACCAGAGCCTAGCCCTCCTACCACTGCTGAAATTGCAACGGCTTCTGCTTCCTCTTCAACTACCACAACTATTACTGCTGTCACTGCTGAAGTGGATCTTTTTGGAGGTTAGTTGAGATGTATTACCTCTTTAAAACAAATTTCTTACAGGACTATTAGAATTGTTTAGTAATCAAAGTATTTAAAGACTTTACATACATTTTGGGGGAGGGTTTGGAATTCGTTTTTGTTTTGTTTTTTTCTTGTAAGTGTAGAGGACTTCTAATGTAAACTCCCTCTACTTATGCAGATTGGCACCTCATTTATAAATTCTAATTTTTTTCATTTTATTCTCAATTAACAAGCAATTATTTTCTCTCTCCCATCCCACCCCTATTTAAGAGAAAAACAAAACTATTATAAGAAATATATATAATCAACCAAAGACTCAAATAACTGTGTGTATACATAGTTTATTGTACTGATTCACCTCAGTTTTAGGATAACTTGCAACAGAGATGAGCTGGCAGTTCTTTTGATCCAGTTAAATGGTCAAATAGAATTTTTAAAGTGTTAAAGGTGCAAATTACCTTAGACATAACATAATTCCTTTCTCTGATATATTAAATGATTTACCATAGGTGATACAGTGAGTTAATGGTAAGGTAGACTTGAACCCCTGTTTCTTGATTTATGTTTCTATCTCTGCTCTGCTTCCTCCTTACTTAGTATTAAAACTTGGCCTGAAATTCATAAATTTTTGTCATTAAATATTTTAGTGAATGGGTTCTGAATAGTACTAGGGGATGAGATGGTGACATAGGTGGGTACTTTATTTGTGGTTGGAACAAAATGAAGTAATTGTAGGTCATTCACCAGTTAATAAAAGGAGGTTTACTTAGCCATAAGCACAGAAGAGATATTTCACAAGGCTCCTGTGATAAAATATAGCTAGTCTCCCTTGTCTCCAAACGTGATAGGGTGTGGTGACTCTGTGGTCTTGGGACAGGTCTTGAGAGAGCCACAAAATCTGAAAGACTGACTTGCATGAGCGGACCTTCTGTGCCCTCAGGAAACCCCAAAGTCCCATCATTCTGGCTAAAGGACACTATGAAGTTATATTAAAGAATGCACAGCTTGAGCCACAGACCTCTGGTCATTGAAGGCCCAGGGATAGCTTTGGTGTAGACTTTAAGGGGGGAAAATACAAGTAACCTAATCCATAGTGCAAGGAGTACCCTTGTAGATAATGATCCTATCACAAATAGGAACATCAGGGATATCTGATGTCTGTGTCATACATAGGTCTGAACTATCTAACTCCTGAGGCCATAGCTAAGGAATTATATTGCCTAACCTAGAAGACATGAGAAACTTGGAAATGGTGCTATTCTTATTTCTCTCCTAAGAACTCAGGAGTAGAAATTGAAAGTTTATAAAAACTGTTCATTGAGTTTTACTTGTGCTTTGGTCTGTGCTTTATTCTCTTGCCATCATTAACCCTAGATTTCAAAGAAACATTGAGATGAACAGAGAATGTTTAGGCCAGGTCCAGAGGTGGATGTCTGGAAACACATAGACAATCTGGTCTTCATGTTTAAGTTCTAGCATCAAATTGCATAGAGTAAAATGGACTTCACTAGCATTCTATACTTAAACGTGAGGAATCATCCTGCCACCTCAGATCTAGATTTATTTGCATAGAACTTTCCGGATGTCTGCTAGAATAAAGACTTAGACTGATCTTTCATTTCATGATCCACAAAGCATACTATTACAGTAATCCAGTAATCTAATTCTCCAGCCCTTACCTAAAAGATACCCAAATGGGTGGTAATTGGCCCACATATCTCTCTGCTATTTCTTCATTTTGGCAGGGTCCTCTCAAAGGTGGAGAGAAGGTGGTGTAGGATGGGGTACGTGGGTGGAGATAGCCAGAAGCAACATTCCTTCCTTCTTTCAAATGAGGAAGTATGGCCTCAGAATCTCCAGTGTCTGGGGTGGCTAGGTGGCACAGTGAATAGAGTACTGGCCCTGGAGTTAGGAGGATCTAAGTCCAAATCTAGCCTCAGACACTTAACACTTACTAGTCGTGTGACCTTGGGCCAGTTACTTAACCCCAATTGCACTGCCTTCCTCCTCCCAAAAAGGCAACCAAAAAAAAAAAGTGTGTGTGTGTGTGTTGGGGCAGCTAGGTGGCACACTTAACCCAAATTGCCACCCCCCAAAAAAGAAAAAAAGTGGAATCTCCATTGTCTGTTTTTCTCATAAAACAATATAACCACAGTATAAAGAGTACTGCCAAACTCAAATAGAAACCGGGGTGGAATGCACTAAACTGTATATAAAAATCCCTGTGGGATACATATCTACTTAGAAGACCCACATTAATATTATCTCTGTGTTAATATATTTATATTTATTTTGTTAAATATTTCCCAATTACATTTTAGTCTGGCTCAGAGGCACTCAGGAATGTTGTCAACAGTCTGCTCTCCCTGACTACATATTTAACACGTCTGATGAAAAAGATAGGAATTTAACACCGTTTTTTTACTTTGTTACATACCCAAATATCTTGGGACTAAGAAGAATAAAAAAATCCCTTAAATGTTATAACTTTTGATTCTTTTCCTCATTTTTCACTTCATTTGTCCCCTGTTCTATTATATGAATTGTCTTAGCCTAGAGATAAAAGGAGTAGTAGGAGAAATTCATGAGACCCAAAAGATGTGAATAGGTTGGATAAACTTTTGTGTTGAAAGTGATTTTTTAGGCCATTAGCTGCCTTTTAAATTTTGTGTATTCTGCAGGGAGTTTTGTATTTACTTTTAAGGAACAACTCAAAAAAAGAGTGAGACAAAACCAGCTTTCATACAACTTAATATAAATGACCTAAGATTTTCTACAGTGAAAGATTCTCTATGATATTATAACAGCTATATAGGAGCATTAAAGTTTAATAGTCAGAAGATCCATTCATTTGCTCTAAAGAGAATGTGAATATTCTGGAAATATTTTTGTGACTCCACATGATTCCACAGTTTTTACCTTCAAGTACAGTATACCATCCTGGACTACACAGAATCCATTACATAGTGGCCTAAAGTTCCAAAAATGATCATTTCCTTGTGATTCCACTAAGACCTGTGCCTCTTTTCTGATCTATTGGCATAATTAAGCATACATGGTAAAAATTTGAGTATCTACCTACATTACCTCAGTATTTTTATTAAATGGTGGTATTTTACTTAGTCAATAAACTGGCACCATTGCTTCAAGAGTGTTTTAGGTTACTGAACCACAATGTGTATAGTGTTTATATCAGCTGTATTGTGTCATGGTTTATATTTTTTAATATGCCTTGTCTACTTAGAATAATAGTACTATTGTGTGGTTCTAAAAAAAATTAGTAAAATTCATCAGTTAAAAACTGACAGTTTTGTTTTCCAAATTTAATTTAATTATAGACTATGAGATTTTGTGAACGTGTAGACAGAACTTAAAATTTCCATATGGGTAGTAATTACTTAACTAATGCTACAATGTCAATATTACAGCATAATTTGTGAGATAGTAAGCTTTTATGTTAAGTTTGGTAATACCTCATATTACTACCAAAATAAAAATCTTTAGCCTCGTCTATATTAGTGACTTAAATAATTTTTTTAAGTTTTCAGGTCTTCAAAAAAGTTTTTTGATTGTTTAAATCTGTCCACTTAAAAAATATAAGTATTGGACTTGAGATCAAATAATAAGAGATCAGAGATCAGTATGGCGTAGAGAAAAAAATCTTTGATTCTGGAATCAGAAGGCCTAGGTTCAAAGTCCACTTTTCTACTTAATACACATGTGTTCTTACACAAATAATTTTTCTCTGGGCCTCAGGTTTTTTTTTCAGTTGTAAAGTTAAAGGGTAGAAATTGATGCCCCCTAAACATCCTTCCTACCCTTAGAAGCTTTGATCGTAAGAAAAAAATAGTTGTCTCTTTAGTTCTCTTTTGTTGGAAATTAGAGGTAATATGTAGGATAGAGTGAATCTGGTAGAGTTAAAATAGCACTTTATGCTGCACAAGCCATTAATAATTGTCGTCTCATTTTCCCAGTCACCCTATCCTGTTTTATTTTCTCAATCTGAAATGATATCAATGAAATTAAAATCTCATGTAGATTCTTAACAATTTACAAAGTAGGGGCGGGTAGGTGGCACAGTAAATGGAGCACTGGTCTTGGAGTCAGGAGGACCTGAGTTCAAATCCAACCTCAGACACTTAACACAAAACCTAGCTATGTGACGTTGGGCAAATCATTTAACCCCAGTTGCCCTGCATTCCTCCCTCCAAAAAGCAAAAAACAAAAACCCCACAATTTACAAAGTAGAAATTGCAGTCCTTGCCCCTAAGACACATGTAGACCAATGGTAAGACAGGATAAATTCATAGATGATACTTGTGGGTTGGGACTTGGACCAAACCTTGACGTGTGATTTCACTGGCATTGCCTAAATCACTTAGAGACGAGGTAAGATCAGAGAGGGTCTCAGTGTCAGTGAAAGGTGGGGCTTGAGCTTCTGAACTCCAAGACTAGCTCACTGTCTTCTATAGCTAGAGTCTCTCAGGAAAACTTTTATAAATTCCAGTAAATATGAGAGAGATAAAAACCATGAAACATTATCTAAGTGTGCCGTACCTGATATATGAAAATTCAGCCACAAAACTGAACTTATAAGGGTTTTTTCCTAGTAATAGTGAATTTATATTGATCCTTTTATATAGATTTGTGATCTGAGGGAAAATAATTTCCATAGTGTATTAAGGTAAAAAAAACCAAACAGATTGCAGTGTTTGTGCTGTTATTTTAAATAAATAAAGTTGTTTTAAATATAAATTATATAATATTATATTTTAATATACATATATGCTATATATACATGTAATAAGATATGTCTGGTTTGGCATATATACATAATCTCAGATGAAAGTTAATCATCAGTTACCACATTTTTTAGGTTGCCTAGAACTAAATTGGTGATCATTAGTCAACTTTTTTAAGGTGGATGAAACTGTAGTTAAGTGAATTTGTTAAAAGCTGTTTAAAATGAAAAAAAGACTTGATAGGCTCTCAAATACTTTCTGGATTTAAATGACTTAAGATACCTGAAATGTGGAGAAATCCACTCTATCAAAACCCTACTTTGTGTTTCTCAAACGTTGTTACTTTCTACTTATTTTGGATTCCTTGGTGTTTTTGTGAAATTATATAGTTGGAGTGAGATTTAGGTAGTTACCGATTTTTTGTTCAGTAATTATAGATTGCTTTATATATACTGTTCAGAGAATTCGCTGAATTATACATGTTTTTCATGTATAGTGTGAGATAAGTTCAATTTAACATCCCATCCCTAATGCAATTTCTGGGATAACACTGTCCCCAATCTCTGGCAGTTCCTTCAAACAGACAAGAGCTTAATTTGAAAAAAAAAAAAAAGTTATTTATAAGTGTTAATATATGAGCGTGTAACTAAGGTTTTCTCTCTGAAGAATTAAATGAGTTGAAATATTTACAAGGGAAAGTTTTAGGAAGTGTTCAACACATTTTACATTGGAAATAAATGCTTGTAAATTTGTCTATGAACTCTTTACAATGTATCTTGAGTGTTTTTTTAAGCATAGTCTTTTATTGTTTTTTACTTAACATTTTCTTAACTATTTCCCCCTCAGATGTTTAAATAAGGTTTCACAAAGCACTTTCCAATTATTTTACATAGTTTGATAGTTTTTCAGGTACCATAGGATGAAAAGTACTACCATTACAGTCAGTTTTGAACTATGAGATATAGAGGCCACTTAGTTTAAAGGGTTCGAAGTTGGCAAAATGCTTTGAAAATAAACCTGCTAAATTGATTTGCCTGTCAACATAGTTAAGCATAGGTAGTATCCACTCGATTTCATAAATATTTCAATTATGTTTGCTTTGAAAATGTTTAATTACATTGTTGAGAAATTATTGGTGTACTCATTTCTGTCTTGGTTTTGTGGGATGTTGTTTAATTTTCAAGAATAAAAATTTAGCTATTACCTGCTGTTTGTTTAAATAAGTTTGAGGGCATATTGATGGTTCTTACTTTTCATCGGACAGTGACACAAAATTTTTTCTAGAGAAATGTTTTCCATTCTATTCTGTTCCACTCATGGTAGTATAAACTCTACCATGAAAGTTTTCCTGAACATGTGAACTTTAAAAACAATATTGAAATTGCAGGATTCCTTTTCAGTAGGTCGTATTTTAAATGAATTTTATATAAGTTAATAACCTTTTATAGACACTTGAAGATTAAGCACTAAATATCAGTACATGGATACATACATATGTAGCTAGGTAGGTAGGGCTATGTATTGTATGTATTTGTATGACTTGGATGCATGCTTTTCTACTTTTATCTAGCATTAATTACTTCTAGAAAGAAAACATCACATGTATTTTTATGTTATTTATGCCAAACTTATACAAAAATGTTCATATTTTAAAACCCATAAAAAGTTGAGCTTCTATGTTTTTAAAGTGTTGATAATAGTTTAAATGGTCAGCTCTAGAGAAAACATTCATTTATAAGGGTATTATCTAAACCTTCACTATTATACATGTTTATAAAATGCTTTTCAAAATGATGATGTTATTAAGCATATGCATGTCCAGCTTCAGGATTTATTTAAGGTTTTTTGACAAAAAGATTCATAATCTTTAAAATATGGTATGACACTGAAATAGATTGCTTTGTGATCAGATTCCATGTAGTAGACATCCAACCAGATGTTCTTTCTAAAATGTGCTAACTTAATAAAAAATAAGGATTGTAGAGTGAAGTAATAGTAATGTTGAATGTGGTTAAGTGCTAACCTCTTAAACATCCTGAAACTGTTTCTGGCAAGTGCATTAATAAGCTCTGACAAGTACAGTACATTACAAGCTTTTTATATGGCAAAATGATGGCAAAATGACATAAATGTTGGGATCAAAAATTGCATATGGATAGATAGAGCAAACTTGAATTTTTCAGAAGATGAAGATACGTTTTTCATACTAATTGGAGCACTACTATAATACCTAAAAATGAAAGCTAATTAAATTATTTTAAGAGAAATAAGGGCACTTTAGTCATGCCCCTCATTTCTTTAAAATAAATGTTTATATTTAACTAAAAATGCTTTCGTTGATAAAGAAAGTTCTAAACTTTTGTCAGTAACTAAGAAGTCTTTTTATGCAGTTATTAACATTATTGTTTTAGTCTGTTAAACATTTGGAATTAGATTATTGCTGATGCACTCGCACATATATTACAGGTACCTATTTACCTAGATTGGCATTAAAGAAGACATTCATGTTTGCTTTAAGCCACTAGTCAGATGTGTCATAATAGTTACTTTTAAGCAACTCTGACTGAACTTGAAAATTTTAATGTCATAACTGACATTAGTTTACTCTTGTATTTTAATTTTTAACATCCATTCTAGTTAATTTCTGATATTACATAAAACATGCTGCTCAGAACCCTTATACAATGAGAATCATGTTATCTTTTGGACTTTAATGTGCCTTGGCAGTAACAAAACTGAACCACATAGTATGTAACTGACTAGAAGGAATGCAAGGAAAAATTTACTTCATGACTGTCAACAGTGCATGACCCATAAAAATAACATTTCTAAAAATTCATGTTGTATAAGGGAGCCTTCTTCTGCAATTTAACTTGGTTCTTTTACTATATTTTCTTCTCTTTTTATTCTTTTAATTTCTATCGTTTAAAAAAATACTGCACCCAAGATGCCTTTGCAGCTTCTCCTGGTGAAGCCCCTGCAGCACCTGAAGGGGCAGCAGCACCAGCTACCCCAACCCCTGTAGCAGCAGCACTTGATGCATGTTCAGGAAATGGTGGGTTTTATGTCATTAGCAAGTCTCTTGTTTTGTGTTCTAGTATTAAATCCCATAGTCAGATGTAGCCATTTGTTGTTGTTTTGTTGAGTTGTTTTTTATCATTCTTGGTTTTTTGTAAGTACAAAGTATCATTCATTAAACTAAATTAATAAGACCAATACTTAAAACATTAAGATAGACGTGCATACTTCTCAAAATTGACAATTTCTCAAGATTGACAATTTTTGTCAGTGTAAGTATGCTTTCTTAATGTTTTTTTCTCTAATGCTATGGAGTACTTTTTATTGCACTATTCTAAGTAACTAAATAAACAGCATGTTTTTGTAAATGTAAAAAATTACTAAGTTTGTCAGGTGGGTTTTGAGGATTTGAAGATGTACTCCCTCCCCTCACACTTCATTCTGATCTTACCCAACTAGAGTTTGAAATCTTTACCTTTATACTTATAAATTTCTTTAAAAGGCAAAAATGTGTACTGGTTAGGATTACACTGGAATAGAAGCCCATTCAAACAACTAGCTTGTGTTTATATCTGTGTATGGTGTATGTTATCCTTGGCTGTGATTATTTTCTCTTATTTCCTTCCTTACTGATCCTCTCTATATATTCTCCACTTTCCTTTTTACAAGACCCTTTTGCCCCATCTGAAGGTAGTGCAGAGACTGCTCCCGAACTGGACCTTTTTGCAATGAAGCCACCTGAGACCAGCATTCCTGTAGTTACCCCTACAACTAGTGCAGCCCCCACGATTCCCGCAACAACTCCTTCTCCTGCTCCTGCTGCCGCAGCTGCCACTGCTACTACTACTACTGCTGCTACTGCCACTACCACCACCGCCACCACACCTGCCACTACCACCACAACCACTGCTCCTCCTGCTCTAGATATCTTTGGTGGTAATTCTTTAAAGCTCTTTGATTCTGGTGGATCAAATTCTGGTTTGTCAAATGCACATACAGCATACACACATAACGTTGCATGTATACTGTATATTTAAATTATTTGCTACAAACCATTTGCAACATACTTCAGAATTCTCCTAATCAAAATTCAGAACTGGAAATGAATGTTGTTTCAGTTTGGTCAAATTGAGTAAAGGCATATATATTCTTGGTCTTAGATTTATTTGAATCTGCTCCTGATGTTGCTGCAGTGCCTAAGCCAGATGCTACTCCTAGCATAGACTTGTTTGGTACAGGTAAAAATAAATAGATCCTTTCTTTCATTTTGATTTCTTGGATATTTTCATGCATAAGCTCCTGACTCTCATTTGTAATGACAAATTTGTTAGATTTTTTACTTTGATTTCAGCTTTCTACTAACTTCTGCTTGATTTTGGGTTTGTTTTACTTTTGGAAGATGCTTTCTCATCTCCTCCACATGGGGCTTCTCCTGTGCCTGAGAGTTCTCTCACTGCTGATCTCTTATCCGGTGAGTTCTTTTGCAGAATTCCAGTCTTCTTAGTTGGCTGGTACATTGTTATGTGTGGACAGATAATGGGTGTCCTTGCATATGTGCTATCTGAGCCTTTTAGGCTAGATAAAATTAATGAGGAATTCAGTTCAAGCTTCTCTTAACCCATCCAGCAGAAATTGGATGGGCAGTTGTCTTTTGGTAAAATTTACCATTCCCCGTCTTGTTTATCAGTTACACTAAATTATATTCATACGCTTTTTTCTGGGCAGGTGGGGGAAAATAATGGGTCAAAATCCTTCATTTTTAAAGTGATATTTTGAACTATTTTTTCTTCTGAAAATTGATATATATCTTAAAATGTGAATCTACCTTTGCCTTATTAATAGTACTCTCTTCAGTGAATTTGCTCAGAGGATTTATTCATCTTGAGTATGAAATGTAGATCTCAAAAGAATTATCAAGGCTGTCAGTTTTCTTTGACATACAATATTATCTGTTCTCTGCTTACTGCAGTGGATGCATTTGCAGCAGCATCTCCTGTAGCCACTGCCTCTCCGGCAAAGGTGGATTCTGCAGGTGTGATTGATCTTTTTGGTGGTGCGTATTAATCTTTCTTCACCACTTAACTCACTTTTTTCTCAGATTATTTTATATATTAATATTCATTTAATTCAACCATTTTCTCACTTTTGTGAAATCATTTTTTGTCTTGAATTTAAATATGATTTTCGAAACTATGATTTTCATCCATTCATTTCTTTACTATCATCTATTCATCATTCTTATTGCATGGTTTAAACATAACCAGGTAATTTTTCCACTGTCTTAATATAAAATACATTGATTTGGAATTTGTCTACCCTGATTCTTTTTCATCTCTGTTGCCTTAATCAGCTTTTACTTATTTCTTGAAAAATTATTGCAAGCATTAAAATTTACAGCACACAGGTTTGAAAGGTTAAAACTTGTAATGAACTGAATTCTCCAATTCAGTCAGAATTAAGTTGCTT
>CM053593.1:247076007-247094692 GCA_028646575.1 Pseudocheirus occidentalis | reverse complement strand
AAACTCCTTCACGTTGTACAATAGTCTGGTTGTATAGGTGTTATAGCCAACGGAGTGAACAGTGAGAAAAGAGAAACAAAAGCCGAACATCGAAAAGAATGATAGCATGCATTGCTTCAGTCTCCATTTAAACTCTGATCTTTCTGGATCTTTCTCTGAATGTAGCACATTGAACATTTAGTAAAGTTCTAATAATTATTTTAAAGGGTTATTAACCTTCATCATACCTTTATCAGGTTCCAACATTTTACGAAGTACTGTGTTAAGCATAGGGTACATAAAGATAGGATATAAAATAAACTTTTTTTCAAGGAGCTTGTGATCTCATAGGAGATAAAAGATAAATGAATAGTGTGAGATTCAGAGTCTGGGCAATCTGTGTGTGATTCCCACCTGAGACACTTCCTAGCTGTGTGATTCTGTTAAATGTAATATAATGAAGCCTTAGTTTCTTCATTTGTAGAATGGGGGCGTATCTTGAATGTCTATTTTGAGGGTCAAATGCAATAACAGAGTGCTTCTAAAACAGTGGTTCTCAACCTTCCTAATGCCTCGACCCTTTATTAGTCATATGTGGGCATGTCTACATGTGGGCGGACCTGCCTGGAGACGGATAGAGGAGCAGTATCTCAGTTCCTAAGACCATCAGAAATATGTGTTTTCCAATGGCCTTAGGTAACCCCTCTGACTCCTGAGAAAGGGTCATTCTACCCCAAAGGGGTCGCGACCCACAGGTTGAGAACCACTGTTCTAAAACTTTGAAATGCTGTACAAATGTTGGCTATTATTACTCTCATAATAATAATAATCCTGTGCAATATCCCAGAAGTCATCTATTCTGCCCTCCTCATTTTACAGTTGAAGAAACTAAGGTCCAAGTGATTTAATGACTTATCCGAGGTCACACAGGTTGTAAGCATGATTTTAATACAATTCTCCTGAATCCAGAGCCAGTCTTAATTTCCAAGGCAAGGAATAATAGATTTAAAGTTGAAGGGAATCTTAGAGATCATTGAGTCCAACTCCCTCATTTTACAAATGACTCCAAGAGTAGTATTGTCTTTTTTTAATTCAAAATTTAAATATATTAATATTTCCATAGTGTAAGGGACTTGGACTTGGAGACATTTGTTCTGGGCTTAAAACCCAAGCAATGTTACTTAGTAACTACAAAGCAGGTAACCACTGGTTGGAAATTTCACACAGTTGTGAAAATGAAAGATGCCTATAGCTACCTGTTTGGAGCTGGGAAGAACTACAGTATGATCTAAAGGCTGAGCCACGAGAGAAGACAGTCTTATTGGCTGCTACATCCTGTTGGTCTTGAAGCCATAGAGACTTCTAGGGAACCATTATTCATTGACCAGTGCTATTGTATTTAATAGGTTTCCACTTATATTTAATAGATTATTATTCATTTATATTTTTGTGTTTTTACAGCACTTAAATTTACAGTTGTATCATTTGCCTGCCAACTCTCAGAAAACCATTCCTTATAACAATTTAGAAAAAATATATTCCATAAAAATCAGTTAACACATTTCTTTTTAAAGTCAGGTTTTGCATGTGATGTTACAACCTATGAGTAGAACCTCTGCAAAGGAGCAGCTGGATGGAGGAGTTATCTTTTCTATTATCTTTTATTTGGGATCAAATTAGGTCACTGTCCTTACGTTCACTTTTTATTGTCCAATTATTCTTTTTGCATCATCAAAAAAAAAGATAATGGATATAAATTACTTTGACATAATGAAGAGCATAGTAAACTGCAGTGGAAAGATTCAGATGAATTTGGACAGAAAATTAACGATTTAGGATCACTAGTAGGACTGAGGAAGGCTTTTATGCAGTAGATCACATTTGACTTCACTTTTCTAGAAAGACTTGAATAGTCAGTTTGTGAGAGAGCCCATTCTAGGCATGAGGGTATGATGTGAGCAAAGAAACCTAGGTGAGAGAGAGCAAAACAGGAACAGAAAATATTTTGTAGAAAGAATCTGCTGATAAATAAGACTGAACAAGAAGAAAATGCAAAAATCACTTATAGTTGAGTTTACATTATGTTTTGTGAGTTTTCCCAAAGAGTTCTACCTCCCTGTTTTGACTTTAGCTTACATAATGGGATTCCCTTTAAGTGTTGGCATTAAAGATTAATGTATTTTATTAGGTTCTTGCTAGTATTGTAATAGCTCTATGTTTAATAATGAACAAAAACTAGTTTGTGGTTATTAAAAATGAATTCACATTTCCTGAACAATTATCAACTGATACAGGGCAGCCCAGAGCATTCTTTTGGCAGGAGAACTAATTTGGAATTTCAGAGGTTATTAAGTAGTTAATATTGTCCTTAATTATACCTTCTTGGTATCGCCACACTTTTTTTTAATGGGTAAAATGTATAGAACATAGATATTTGCTATGTATAACACTTATGGTTGATCAGATAGGCTGTTTTGGTCTTTGTTCTTAACTTTTTCCAATGATCATTTCTGTTTACTTTATATTTTCATCTAAAAGTAGCCTAAGTATAAGGAATTAAAATGCCCTTATATGCTGTTAACTGGTATTTCTTCTTCTAGTTTCAAGATAATGTGCATTATTTGAGGAAGAAAAATACCAAATGGAAAAAATGCCTCTTATTGAAGTGGTAAACATGTTGTTAAAAGACATGACTCAAATTAGTATACTGACTCATACTTTTTTCCATTTTCTCATCCAAGGAAAATATCAGGTTGCAATTTAACTTTAACACTAAGATTTTCCTAAATGACATCCTTTTATTTCTGCTTTTGTCTTTCTTTCACTCTCATTTTCATTAAGTAGATTGGATGTGTAGTTGAAGAAAGAATTGCTAACTCTAATGAGGAAAGATTGATGGTTGTTAGATTGAATTATTTAAAGATACTTTCCTTCAGTGAATAAGCTACCCATTCATTCTGCACAGTCTTGATATATTTCAGGAAATGACTACAGATAGAACTTTCATTATGCTGCTATATTATCAGAAATTGTACTAAATTCTGAAGGTACAAATACAAACAAGCAAGATGGTCCTTGTCATGAAGGAGCTTACTTCTAATGAGGAGAGGTGACCATAACGGGATCCTGGAAAACAGAGGATGGGCACATGACAAGGAGGCAAAAAAGAGGCCAAAAAAAAATCCTATCTTACAGGATATGGCACGGTGTTGAGGATAATGGCTAAACAAAGGAAAAGAAAGTAAATCTAAATAATGAGCTTACTTAGGTTTACCTTAGATAGTCCTAGACTGGAAGTTAGGAAAAGATCTGAATTCTAGTCTTATTTCAGTTACTGATTCACTGTTTAAACTTGGGTAAATCACTTCCCTTCACACATTCTCAGCTTCATCATCTATAAAATAATTAGATTTCAGATTTAGGTCTTCCAGTCTAACCCCTACACAAGGGTTCTAAACCCCTTAGAGGTAAAGTGACTTGCAGAAGGTCGCAGGTAGAAAATAGCAGTCAGTGCACGAACCTAAACCTTTACACTACTTCCAGAAAGCGAGAGTTATATCAGATGCTCTCCCAAGTATGCAAATGCTCACCTAATGGTAATAAAACTGTATAAATATGTATTGAACATATGTGATAGTTCTGAAATTGATAATCAGTTATTACCTTGAGATTTCTGCATTAAAAATTTAAGCTTCGTATAATATGAAAGTACCATACTAGGTACTGGACAGACACAAAAATCAGTGACAGCCCTTGTCCTCAATGAATTTATAATATAATGAAAGGCATAACTCATGTATCAAAATATCTGGAATATCTGACAAATGTCATATGAATGATGCAACTAAAGTGCAGAGGAAGGAAAAATAGAGATGTGTTCAATATGAAATCTGATTTTCAAACACATATACGTATTTATATCTGTTACAAAAATGTAAAATTAACCTCAGTTAACTGTCTAGAAAAGGTATGCGCTTGGTCACATTACAAAAGAATATTAGCTCAGCATAAATTTATCAAGAGGCAGCTAGATCGTACAGTGGATAGAGTGCTAGGCCTGGAGTTGGGAAGACCTAAGTTCAAAACCTGCCTCAGACACTTGTTAACTGAGACTCTGGGCAAATCACTTAAAACAGTCTCTCAGTTTCCTTAACTATAAAATCGTAACAATAATAGCACCTATCTTCCAGAATTCTTGTGAAGATCAAATGAAAATAATAATTGTAAAGTGCTTAGCACAGTGCCTGGCATGTAGTAGGTGTTTATTAAATTCCTATTCCCTTCCTTTTTCCCTTCCCTTATCACTATTAAAAGAAAATGCAAATTGATATCTTATTTTTTCATGAATTAGTGGCATTATTTTACTGTACATACTACTACACAAAGTTATTATGAAAATAAAATATTTATAAAATAACTTTTGCTAAATAATTTTGGAAAGTATTGGGACTGTATTCTTGTAATTAAAATCCTTATTATATCAAATGTATACAGACCTGCATTAATGCATAGGAAATCACTTATGTCAATTCTACCAAAAATCAAGTATAATTATGTGAATTTTGTGAGCATAGTGAATAAAGCACCATCCTTGAAGCCAAAAAGGCTTGTGCCAAACAGGCACCTGATACATAGATATTGGCTATGTAACTCTGGGCAAGTCATTTAACTTTTCATTGCTCTAGACAACTTTCTAAGACTCATCCACGAATTTCCCCTATCAGAAGTCCCAGGTCCAGTCCCCATCACTTTTATTATTATAAAGTTAGTAAATATCAATAAACTTTCTCATATACAGAGAAGAACCCAAAATTAGGACTACATATGAAACTATATGACTCTGTAGTACATAGAGTTAATGGGATTTTTTTATTGTTAATATTTCAAGTTATGCAATATTTCAAGTTCCAGTGCTCTCTTGCTTGTGTAGTTTCCATTCTGAAATTTCCGTTCTTTTTTGCTTATTTATAACAGTTCATGGATATTCTTTACTTCCTTTTTAAATAATTATCATTATTAACTTTAAATTAATTTCTGATTTAAGAACTCTTAATACTTATGGCTTCTTATTAAAAGTTCTTAACAGGTGATGATTATATATGATTCTCTAAAGATCACATAATTAGATTACCTCTTATGAAAATATGTGACATTTCTTAGAATATAGTGATAAAATAATCCATATGTAAAACACATTGATAAAATATTATGAACCAATAAATTTTACACAGAAATTATTTTGTCTTTAAAATTTTTATTTAAACTTTGCTATTATAAGCTGTAAGAGCAAAATAATCATGTTGCCAAGATTATCACAGCTTCCACCACTGAACTGTTGTTTTTATGTTAGTGAAGTATAAACTCAGCCAAAATTAATACAACATGCCATGTCTTTGATTTAACCACTATGTAGTGATTAATTCTTATGACTGAGTGGGTTTTTTTTTGGAGAATTCACAGATGGTAAGCTATTTTATTACATTTCAACATTCACTAAATAAATTCTTCTGTACCATGTAATCATATAAAAGCTGCTGTATTTATAGTACTAAAAAATAGAGCAAACATCTTTAGAAGATTACTTTGTTTACCAATGTGGTTAGATTAGGATGTAATGAAAATTTTAAGTAATGTTCTAAAGTGTTTTAGAGAAACTCGTTACTTTTTATATTTCCCTACAAAAATGAAAGTTAAAGAAATGAATAGTATTGTTTTTTGATGTTCTTTTACAATAGAAGTCAGTTTCTACACCTATGTAAATAAGCCATTAGAAATTATCAGAACAATAATGTTGTAAGAAAGGCACTGAAAAGTTATTTTCATGTACCCTCCCTTCTTTATATAAATTGTGAATTATGAGCATGGAACTTTGAAGACTCCATTGATATCGTTTTGCTAAACCACCTTTTTTCTTTCTATCTTTTGTTCTTTGTTACAGTGTATGTATGGCTCTCTGGGGGTGTTACCCGGGGATGCGGTGAGGCAGCATGAGGGGAAAAAGATAATGGAAAAGAGTGATGTAAATGTTTTTCAACAAAATATTCAAAATAAAAATTTTCCCTTCCAAGGGAATAGTTGTATAATTCAGGAGTAAGAAGTGAGACAAACTAGAAGTTTATAGACTATCCAAAAGCCTCTTGTCTGTATGGTATAAATACTTTCTTTAAGATGAAAGTTAAATGGCAAGCACCAGAAGCTTACATACAGAATAAGGATTGATTGTATTTTTTTCCTTTTTTTTTTGAGGGGCAGTTGGGGTTAAGTGACTTACCCAAGGTCACACGACTAGTAAAGTGTTAAGTATCTGATGTCAGATTTGAAATCACTTCCTCCTGAATCCAGGGTCAGTGCTCTATTCACTGCACCACCTAGCCACCCCGATTGATTGTATTTTAGCAGAGAGGAAATGATCTGTTATTTCCAGGGTAAAACACTTCAGAATTAACTGTCTTTATACAGCCAGACCACCAGTCTTTTAGATCAGAAATCAAAATCAATAACAAACTGGAAGGAAGACTAAAGACGAGAAGATAGAATGTTTAATTCAAGCATCTATAGTATGACCTATTAAGCTATTGATGCTGGAAAATAGGAGATGGATCAAAGAGCAGATAGTGACATCATCAGTTACTTTTATTCAGGAAGTTTAACCTATTTTGAGTTTGCCTTATCCAAAAGACTCATCTCCTTGCCAAGCAGAGAAAGATGGTAGTAAAAGGAAGCCCAGTTTAGACTATAAAGTTGCTTCTAAAATCTTATAGAATATAGGGAATTTAAACCTCTCATGCAACCTCTCTATGTAACATCAGACAAGTCACATAACCTTCTTGTAACACAGTCTCCATTTCTCTCTAAAATGAATATATTTAGACTAGGTGGCCTCCAAAGTTCTTTTCAGCTCCAAATTTATGTGCCTTTTAATGATGGTGAAATCTTATAAGCAACCAAGCAGTAGGCCAAAAAAAAAAAAAGAAAAATCTTAGGAAGAGCTGTATCTTCTCTCATCCCCTCGTTTTACAAAGAAAGACTAGAGAGGTGAAGTGATTTACCCGAAACCATTTGGAATAATTGTCAAAGCCAAGATTTTAACCCTGTTCCTTTTGTGATGCTGCAGAGGGAAAGGGGCTAATCAAAATAAGGACCAAACAACTTAATAACTTTGTGTTCTTAAATCCAGATCACATATATTTTATCTATTTATATGTTTGAGTTTATGTCAATCAGCAAAAATTCATTAAGTGCCTACTATATACCAATCTCAGCCCTTAGTACGAGAGAAAGATGCAAAAAAAAAAAAGAAACCACCCTTTCTCTCAAGGAGTTTATATTCTGTTGAGGTCCTGTAGATATATAAATACATATACAATAAATACAAAATTGGTACAAGATAGCTAAATTGAAGATAGAGAGGAATGAAAGGTACACACAGTGGGGAGATCAGAAAAGGCTGAGGTTGTGGTTGTGCTACATCTTTAAGGACGTGATTCATTGAGGTGGATGTCAGAAGAGAGTGTACTCTAGGGACCAGGAACGGTCATTTCAAATGCATGGAAAGGGGTGATGGAGTGTTGTATGTGAGGACCAAAAAGAAGACTGACTTGGATGGACTGTAGAGTGAAGGAAGAGGAGTAATAGAGATTAAGTCCAAAGAATACTTTGTGGCCATATTTTAATAGGCTTTAAAAATCAAAAAGAGGAGTTTATGTTTTATCCTAGATTCAATAGAGAAACCTTAGTGTTTCTCAGGTAAGCAAACGATATAGTCAGATATTCATATAAAGAAAATCACTTTGGTACCTGTGAGAAAAAATGAGTTGGAGTGGGGAGAGATTTGAGTCAGGGAGACCAATTAAATGGCCAGTGCTCATGTTCTGCCTTCTCTGCTGATTTTTACTTTTTTCCCCTTCCTGCCAAATACATCCTATTCACATGGGCCTTCTTAATGTTCTTTACACATAACATTCCATCTCCCCTCTCTCTGTCTTTGCATTGGCCCTCCCTGGTCTCTGGAATGCATGCTCTCCCTCCCTACTTCTTCAGATCCAAGAAACAAGGGATGAGAACCTGAGATAAAGTGGTGATTAGAAATAAAATGTTGAATGTTATAGATGTTATGGAGGTTGAAATGGCAATATTTGACTACTGGTTGGATATGTATAGTGAGAGAGAATAATGAGGAGTCAAAGATGATGCTAAGGTTATAACTTGGGAAGACAAGAAGAATTGTGGTGCTCTTAAGAGAAATAGAACAATTCAGTAGAAGGAATGGTTGTAAGGGAAAGAGAATGCATTCATAAGCAATGAATTTATAGCACTTATCATAAATAGTATACCTAGATAACAGCGTACTATTTATCTAAATAATTTCCCTTTCTTCAAAAATGTGTCTATTTTCATATTTTTTCTGAACAAGAGAGCAAAGGACTGCATAATATACCTGTGAAACTAGATGCTTCAAAAACATTGTGTCTCTGGGAAAATGTGAGTTTGATGTCCTGTTGTCGTATGTTTGAATGGCTGTAGTGTAAAATGGGAACAAGAATTTCAGAATGGCAACTGGAACAGTTCTGAGTTTCAGCAAGTAGAACTGGAAAGGACTAACCTCCTTATTTGAGAGATAAGGAAATTTATTTATCTTTTCAGAAAAGAGAACTAGGACTAGTGGTTACAAGTTTTACATTGGGAGATAAATTTCATCTCATTGTAGGACAGAACTTTCTAACAATTACAATTATAGCTATACAAAAACATAATGTCCTTCTTTAGTGGAATGCCCCTCATCACTAGTACTACTGCAAGCTGTATGACCACTTCTCAGGAATGTTGTTCAGTTTTTTCTATTATTAACTAAAATATAGGACAAATTGAACTTTAAATTCAATCTCTTAAGATTCTTCACATCATAATTGTGGTACAGAAATTCTCTATTCTATTGCTATTACCAAATTCAGAAAAGAAGATTATGACCCTTGTGAATTAATATGAAAAGTTTTATCTTTACAACAGTGACATGCCATATAATTGTATCTTACTCAGGGAATCCAACTTTTAATTCATCTTATTACATTTCCCGAGTTCAAGAACTGAAATAATGTGTGTTTTATAATAACCTTTAAACTACCCTAGCTGCTCAAAATTTATCTAAGAGCTCATATGGTAGTTGGCAAAATGACTAACCATGCAAAAGTAATTTCACAGACTCTTTTCCTTAGGTCATATTAAATTCCTACAGTATGCATTAATTGAACTGACAAGTTCAAAACAGCTTCATAATAAAATTTGACTCTTTGAGAAAGAAAGGAAATTCTTTATTGAATTGTCAAAATGTGTTATATATTACTTTAAAAGAATTTAAACATTGGCCATTTATATAAACTATATGTACTAATCAGCTAGACCAAATCTCTTTCCATTGTGTGTTTGTGTTAGAACAGATATTGTTGAATATCACTGCAACTAGCCAAACGTCCTTATGTTTTTCCAGATTAATTGCTTTAAACACAAAGTATCACACCAGCATTTTAGTGACTCTCTGCATCTGCATTCAGATTCTTTGTTCACTTATTCTCCTTCACTTTTCTTATGTTGTCATTAAGTCTGTATTCTTCAGTTTCAAGTTTTGCTTGTTTTATGCTATATTATTTTATAAACAAGCCCCCCCAGTTTTTTCTCATACTGACCAGTTTTAATAATAAATCTAGTATTACATCAAATTAATATACCACAGTTTATTTAACCATTTTCCTATTGTTGGACATTTAGGTTGCTCTCAGATCCCTCCAACCCCCCAGTTAATGGCATTATGAACAACTTTGAACGAGTGGCTCTTTTTTTGTTTTTGATAACACTTTTGGGATATGTTCTCAACCATAATCATACCTTGGGTGAAAGGATATCATTATTTTTGTAATTTTGTTTGTCAAGTTGTTCTACAGAAAGATAAACAGTTCATCTGTTTCTCCACAACACTGTAAAGCAAAGCACAGAAAAGTCTTTCAGATGAGATTGTAAGGAAGAGAGGAAATAGGGATGCCCAGAGCTGAACTACTACTACTACTACTGCTGCTGCTGCTGCTGCTGCTGCTGCTACTTCTTCCTTCTCCCTTCTTCCTTCTTCCTTCCCCCTTCTTCCTTCTTCTTCTTCACAGGAAGGTAGGGCAGTTGGGGTTAAGTGACTTGCCAAGGTCACACAGCTAGTTTTGTGTTATGTCTTTGGTTGGATTTGAACTCAGGTCCTCCTGACTCCAGAGACCAGGATCTATTCACTGCGCCACCTAGCCTCCCCCACAGCTGAATGTCTACTTATCCTGGACACCAAAAGACAGTTGGCTGAAATCCTTTTTGATTTTTCGCCCTACCTAGGACATTAAAATAACAAGAAGTGATCGCTGGAGTCCAAGAACTGGGAGGGTGGGGTATGGCTAGACATGCAAGTACAAAAAATAAACAGTTCCTTCTCACAATGAATTTTTTAGTCTAATGTGGGAGACAAGTACAAATAAAAGCATATACAGCATAAATATCAAGTTAATAAATACAAATATATGCCAAGTAGATAAAAAATACAAGGGAGAAAGGGCAGTAGCAAGAAAGACATGCTGAAGAGGATTTTGAGCTGCATCTTTTTTACGTATTTGTTTATTTTTAGTTTTAAACTTGAGCTGCATTTTCAAGGAAGAGAGACTGAAGGGGAGATGAGGAAGGTTCATTCCAAGTATGGAGGATATGCCAACAGAGACAGAGATGGGAGGTGGATTATCATCAATGAGATACAGAGAAAACTACTTTGTTGGGGTATTCAGGTGCAGGAAGGAGAGTAAAGTCTAGTGAGACTGGAAAGGTAGATTGGTACCAGATTGTATGGATTTTAAAAGCTAAATAGAGGAGTTTAGATTTTATTTTAGAATAGGGAGCCGGTGGGTTGATTGAGTAGGAGAGTCACGTGGTTAAATCTATGCTTAGGGAAAATGGCTTTGGCATCAGTGTATAGAATGGAATAGAGTGGTGGGAGACTTGAGGCAGGGAACCTGTCCCAAAAATCTAGGTGAGAGATGATGAACGTTTGAACTAAGATGTTAACTGGGTAAGTGGAAAGAAGGGTTTGGGTACAAGAAATGTTGTAAAGGTAGACCAGCCAGATTTGGCAACAGATTGGATATGTGGAGTCAAGAAGAGTGAAGAGTCCAGGATAATAACCGGATTACAAACCAACTCTAGCAATTGGCTGTTTGCCTTAAGATAAGATACAGATGTCTAAGCTTGAGACTTAAAGGCCTTTATGATGTCTCTGGCCTACCTAAAAAAGATTATTTCACAGTAATTGTGAAATGTAGTCTATTTTGGACAGACTGACCTACTTACTACTCTCCAACTTGAGCATTTTGTCTCTAGTCTTCATGCCTTTATAAAGGTTGTCCCTAATATGAAGAATGCCCTCCTTGTCCTCTGCTTCTTCAGATTCTTGGCTTTCTTCAAGGCTTATTAGCTCATCTGCCACTCTTTAGGGAAATTTTTCCAAGTTCTGTCTCTCTCCCCTCCTAATCATCTAGCAGTTCAGCTATGAAAAGAAGTACAACAAGATAGTTTGGGGGAATAGTAGGCTTAAGTGATAATGTTCTTTTTCTTGGAGAGATCTGGTTTAGTATATAGATAGAGAAGGAACCGGAAAGTAAGGGTACATTGAAAAGGTTACTAGAGTTACAGCAGGATCGGATACTGGATATAAACAGAGGAGTTGGCATTGGCAAGAAGGGTCTTATGTCCTCAGCAAGAGGGAATGGTACTGAGATGATTCACAGTATGAAACTGAGGAGAAGAGGAGTGTGATAGATTGCCTCATTTTTTTTTCAATGAATTATCAGACAGGAATCTACAGGAATCTCTGTTGAGAAGTAGTATGCAGGTGGCTTGTGATAAGAGGCTTTAAATAGTTACTGCAGGGAATATAGTTAAGAATCAATCAGAAAAGAATAAAAGGATTGATGTGCAGTAATATTCTTTGTATGGTACATTCCACTGAATAGGTCAGATGTTTTATCCTGTTTTATGTACATGTGTATGTGTATGTGTATATGTACATGTACATGTACATATATGTGAGATTGCTTTTAAAAAATGAAATTTTTTAGTCTACCTGGAGAACCATCAGAAGGTAGCTCACTTTTAGTATATCAGTTGTTTTTCTTTCATCATCTAAGACCATTGTGTGTGCCTTCAAGTCCTACCTGTCAAATTTCTAAGACTTGAAGAGCCAGTATTATAATGGCAACCGTCAGGAAACTTTGTCTTTTTGCTCCTCCTTTTCTGACTGACACATCAGGGAAGCCACCTCACCTCATTACTACTCCATTACGACTATTACTAAAGACATATAACTGATAGATAAGTTAATAGTTGCTAATTAGAGGAAGAAAATAATATAAATACAACATATTTTAATGTGATAATAACAATAATTATAGATCTAGACTCAGTTTTTGGCTGAGTAACAGTGAATGTTCATCATCAGAAATTTGGCTCCTACATAGTAAAATTGTCTTTAGTTATAGCAGCTCATGAAACTAAAACAGGCACTTGTGATATACTTTAGTGGAAGTAGTAGCCACAGTAAATGCATCAAGAATCTCTTGTAGTTTTTAAGAGTAACCATGCAAGAACATGCATAAGAAAAAACTACGTATATACATATTATATATATTTTAAATTTACATATTTCTACATTTCCATGATATTCCTAGATATAATTTTATCATGTGGGTAGGATATGAATAAATAATGAATAACTACTTGTGTTTGTTTGGATTCAATTTAAAAAAATTTTAATGAGTGTTCCAAGAATATTCAGGTAGTTTTTTTCTTATTCAAATAATCTATATCACAAAAATTTTAAACACCCTTAGCATGCTCATATGGAGTTAGAGAATTTGTTGTTACACCACACATAGCTTTTGCCCCTTTTTGTAACAAACGTTCACTGACCACTGATCCAAACCAGCCTTTAGAAGTTAGCCAGTGCAGAAAGAGTGAGAATTACCTGTTGTGTGCCATTTATCTCTGCTCATTCTGTCAAACTACATTGGGCAGGTTTCTTCCTTGGAAAGTGCTTTTAATTTTATTCACACTGAGTAAAGTTTGTACTGAGAGAAAATATTTGTACTGAGCAAAGTTTGTATGTACTAAGGGGAAAAAGGAGCACAAACTTATGTAATTGACTTTCCTTCTCTTCCTTCTCCCATCCCTAAATATTGTCACTCTCTACTCAAATAGAAGACTGACTGGAGAGAATACTAAAGCATAAAGATGACTCTTCACTGCACATTCATCAGGATTCTGATTTTTCCTGGCCCTCATAAGAAGAAAGCCCAGTGTTAAATGTTACTTTTGATAAATAAAAAATTTACATAAATATTAATGTTAGTGGCAAGTTTTGGACATTCATTTGATTATTTTATGATTTGCCAGAACTTGATATGTCTAAAAATTTGTATTAAAATTCTCTGGAATGACTTTAATCATAAAGCATTGCTGTCTAAATTTACACATGGCTCTGAAAAAGTTTCAAAGTGTTTCTTCTTAAGCTAGAGTGTTTTATGTTTAAATACTTTGATACCTGATCCTATCACCTTTTAATGTAACAGCTGCAGGATCTCTTCCTGGCACATTGTTGAATATTTCTGTGAAATAAATTTTAGAAATTTAAGACAGTTCAGGCAACCTGTTTTTACTCCAGGAAGACAGCCTCTAACCCAAATTGTTCCAAGCTGAGAAACAGCCAAGAGAGCTAGGATTTGGAATCAGAAGATTTGGCCTCATCTCCTAGCTCTGTTAATTACTACCTGTGTAACCTTGGGGAAGTCCCTTTACCTATATGGGCCTCAGATTCTTACCTCTAAAATTAGGGGATAGTACAGGTTAAGGTTGTAGCTTCCATTTTCTGTTATCATATATGTTATTTTGTGTGTGTGTGTGTGTGTGTAAAGGAGTTGTACTATGTGTTGATAAAGAACCTCTAGTAATGAGATCTTAGTTACAGTCGTAATAATAAACATAGAATTTATTCAGATTTGTTACTCTTACAGTAGAAATATTTCTTGCAGTGGAACATTTATATATATGTATGTATGTATATGTATATATGTACATACACAGACACATATCACTCATACAATAATACTTGTTTGAAGAGGAATTCAGTTTGAGACAAAACCATATGGTTTTATGAGATTTATGTACTGGAAATAATTCTAGAAATCTCACTTAGCTGCTTAGTTGGCAGTTCATTGGGCAGTTTCATAACTTTAGTGTAACTTCTAAGTTAAATATCAGTACAGTTTTACTTTGTAACTAACCATGGATACCTTTGGAAAGAAATTAGTGATTTCAATTATGTGTGTTAAAACCTACCTTCAGGAGTACTGAGTTCAGCAGGTTAATTAAAGACAGCTTCTAGTACACTCGTAGAATTTGCTTGTTGTTATCTCCATTGGAAATCTTTTCATCAGGACTCCTTGCAATTCACTTCTGTCTTTGGATGGACAGAAGGAGTAGTTTTAGTTGAAGTGGACAGCAACAACTACAGCTCCACACCCCAACCCCTCTCATGTCAGCAGCAAATGTGTATTCTGCAGGCTTATCTTGTTACTTCTTGTGTTATCATTTTAATTCAGTGACATTAATTTCAGTTGAACCTAAATTGAATAAATATTTACTCTTTTTTAAAAATTCTGCTACATGCTGGTAAAGATACAATGACTAAATAAGACAGTATAGTATCCCTCCCCTTCTGGAGCTTACAATCTAATATGAATTATTTAAGTGACAGAAATTTGCAGCAAACATTCATGAGTGCTAGTGTGTATGAGGCAGTATAAGTGCTGCGAAATAGTGTTTGGATTTCTCCCTTGCTTCTGGAATCATATCTGACCACAAATATATTCTATTGGATCATGACATCCTGAGGACTTGAGTCCCATCTTCATCTTTCTGTTTCTCTTAGCATGACAAGTGGTGAAGGATGTATGGAAGCCTGTCATATAAGACATGTATTAGAGAATGGGGAGAGGGTGCTCAGAATATATGGTGATTATCATGAAGAAGATTTAGGGAGATAATTATGCTAGCATTTTTATTTTATTTTATTTTTTTGCTTTTTTTGGAGGGCAGTTGGGGGTAACTTGCCCAAGGTCACACGGCTAGTAAGTGTTAAGTGTCTGAGGTTGGATTTGAACTCAGGTCCTCCTGACTCCAGGGCTGGTGCTCTATTCACTGTGCCACCTAGCCACCCCAACAACAAACTTTTATTAAGCTTTACAATAATTATTACTTTGACAATTAGATAGTATTGCTGTTATTGAATATACGAAGAAGAAACACAGAATACCAGATTTCCTTATTGAAAATTTCTTTTGAGGAAAAATAGTTTTGACATGTGAGTAATATTTTTCCACTGGAAATTTCTGAAATGCTGTTTCCAACTATTCTTTCTTTGTTTCTTAAAGCTGGAGAGAGAAGATCCCTGATAACATTCTATTTGATCACTCAGGGATTATTCTCTTATGTTTCTTTGGTTTCATTAGTACTTTCTGCTATTCTTTCTTAAATCTACCCATTTTGATGGTGAAAAGCAGTCTCTGTCTTCCATATTGATGCACAATTAATTCATAAATATGACAGTCCAGTTTATTTAATATCAATTTATATTAATGTTGTGTTGTGTTTGAAAGTCCTCATTAAACTTGTTCCTGATGCCACTTTTGTTGTTGACTTAGGATTTTCTGATTTGAGTCCAAACAGACTTCTTTGTTTTTGATAGTTTGCCAAAAGACCACAGAAGCTATAATTATGTATGGAAAATATTTTTAAGCAGTATTTTTCAGACTAACAACACTAAGTACAGCTGGTTTGGTATATTTTCCAAATAAGATTCCAAAATGTAAACCAGCTGCTTACATGTTGCTTTTTATTTTAAGTTCCAGCTCTTCAAGATTCTCTAAAATGCCCATTTCTTGAAAGACTATAGAGGATTAGTCATTATTTAGTGCCTTGTTGCCTTGTCTAGCATTAAGTTAAACTACCCTGCCTATAATGGGAAAAGTGTGCCTGTTAAATTTAGGCTAAAAAATCAATTTGTAAAAAAAAATTTTTAATATAAAAAGATATTAGGTTTAGGAAAGGAAAATTTATGCTTAATTTTGGACATTCTGGAAGTGTCATCTTTAAAAAAAGTAGATTTGACTACAGGCTGTTAACATTAGAAATAAATTCAGTCACTATACATTTATTAAGTGCTATTATGTGCCAGGTTCTGTGCTTAGCACTGGACCAGCAAAACTTCTTTTGTGGTATATCAACAATAAAAGTCGCCAAAGCTTTTGGGGAGCTCTTCTCCCTATCAAAGCAAACCCTTTTACATCAATCAGCAAACATTTATTAAGCACCTGCTGTGTGCCAGGCACAGGGGATACAAAAAGAGGCAAAAAACAGCCATTGTCTTCAAAAAGGTTACAGTCTAATGGAGGAGCCAACATGTAAACAGATGTATACAAAGCAAGCTATAGATAGGAATAAACAGAACATAATTAACAGAGGGAAAGTGCTGGAATTAAGAGGGCTGGGGGGAAGTTGTCCGGTAAAAGATGAGATTTTAGTTGGGACTTAAAAGGAAGTTGCGAAGGTCAGTAGGTGGAGCTTAGGAAGGAGAGCATTCCAGGCATGGAGAACAGCCAGAGAAAAAGCCCAGAGAGGAGAGAGGGAGTGTTCTGTTTGTGGAATATCCAGGAAAGCCAGTGTTACTGGATGAAAGAGTACTTACTGGCAATGTATGGTGTAAGAAGAATGGAGAGTGGGGACAGGTGAGGGAGAAAGGGAGAATAGGTTATAAAGGGCTTTGAATGCCAAGCAGAATATTTTTTATTTGATCCTGGAGGCAATAGGTTACTGTTGGAGTTTATTAAATAGAGAGAGGGAAGGTGACAGGATCAGATCTACACTTTAGGAAAATCACTTTATGTGGAGGCTACATTGGAATGTGGGAAGACTTGAGGGAGGCTGACCGAGCAGCAAACTACTACCGTAGTTCAAATATAAAGTAATAAGGCCTTGCACTAGAGAAGTGGCAATTTCAGAGGAGAGAAGGAGACATTTTTGAGAGATATTATAAAAGTAAAATCGACAGGCTTTGGCAACAGATTGATTATGGGGAGTGGGAGTGGGGCTGAGACATAGTAAAAGGACTCCAGGATGACTCTTAGGTTACAAGCCTGAGGGACTGAGAGGATCGCTTTGCCATATACAGTAACAGCAAAAGTAGGAAGGGAGAGAGTTTACAGGGAAAGATTACTAATTCAGTTTTTGACATATTGAATTTAAGATGACTAATAGAGGGGGTGGAGCCAAGATGGTGGCATAGAAGCAGCAAGGTCCCACAGCTCCCACACCGCCACCCTAAACACCCATAAAATATGATCCCAGACAAAGTCTAGGACTCTCAGACTCACAAAAATACAGAAAACACATCTCTCGCTGAAGGCAGCTCGGCAGCAGGGACTCATATTGGTGGCCAGGAGTGGAGGCTGGCCCAGCCTTAAGCCAAGACCGCAGCCAGGCCCGGGGCAGTGGGAAGGAGCTGAGCTGAGGCGCACGGCAGCCAGTCTGCAAAGGAGAGAATCTACAGCCTCCAGCACCTCCACATCTGCCAAGGCATGAGGAACATGGACAGGAGAGGGGCAGCTCACACCGGAGCAGAGACCGGCCAAGCCCAAAACTGCAGCCAGGCCAGGCCCCAGGGCGGCCAGGAGGAGTTGAGTCTCCCAACCCTCAGCTTGAGTCTACTTCAGAGAAGATCTAAAGCACCTGCCTAAGGGGATCTTAAAATCCTTCAAACCAGGGTCAGAGACAGTTAGTGAAAGTGTATCTTTGAAAATTAATTTGGGGGAGGTAAAGCAGTTTGGCCAATCTGCCCCCAGGGCAAGGAAGATGGGGGAAGGGAACTACTGGAACCTGCGGCAGCCCCCACCAGGCTGCTTCAGAGCTCCTGGCCTGCGGACTCCACAGGGGGATTGAATCGATTGATCAGGGCCAAGTGCTCTTGCGTTGAGCGGTCTGGATCCGGATCGTGGTCTTGGGTGGTGGTCCTGGGGTGCACTTTCAGCAAGCCAAAGCTGGGGGAACTTGCAACACCCCCCTAAGAGCTCCAGAAGCTGGGAAAAACCCAGCGATTTGGAACAGAGCTTCCCCCCTTGGAAGCAGAGTTTCACGGACCTAACAAACCCAACCAACTAATTGACTGGCCAACATGAGGAAAAGAAAGCAAAATAAAAACAACGGTAAAACTCTAGAATCCTTTTTTGTGGACAAAAAGGATCAAAGCATGGAACAGGAGGAAGAGAGCCCAGAACTCAGAACTCCCACACCAAATGCTTCCAAGACAATTGAAGAATGCCTAGAAGCTATACATCAAATGAAAAAGGACTTTGAAAACCATATAAGGGAAGTGGAGGAAAAATTGGGAAGAGAAATGAGAACGATGTGAGAAAATCATGAAAAGAGAGTCAACAACTTGACTGAAGAAAACAACACTTTAAAGAATAGATTAACTCAAATGTCAAAAGAGGCCCAGAAAGCCAATGAGGAGAAGAATGCCTTAAAAAGTTGAACTTCCAAGATGGAAAAAGAATCTCAAAAGCATTCTCAATTGAGAGAATAATTC
>CM053593.1:247049660-247075507 GCA_028646575.1 Pseudocheirus occidentalis | reverse complement strand
TTTTCAGAAACCAGGAAACTCCTATGATTGGTCTAGGGATATGCTCATCAGTCACTACTACTTTGTCAGCAGCATTCTTGGACCTTGCACAGGCCATCAACCACAAATGTTTGGTCAGCAGTATTCTGGGGCTTAAGAACATTCTAACAGGGGGACAAGGAAGCTGTGGTTTTTCAAGCACAGTTCACTGGGGGGGGGGAGTGGGAGGAGAAGGTAGTGTTAATAAAACAAATTCTTAACACAATATAAGCTCTTATAACAACCTAACTGATAAATATATCCTATAAATAAAAAAGGTAATATTATCTTCACTCTACTGTGGGTTAATTATAACCTACAACTCTTATTCTTACAGCATTAACAAAATCAAACTTAATTCTATTCTATTTAATCTACTAATACAATCACTGATATCTATTAAATAACAATGAACTGAGTAAATACTAATTAAATTGACTAAGGGTATGAAATTAATTTTTTTGCATTTACTAGTATTTTTTTTAAAATTACATGTAAAGATAGTTTTCAACATTCATTTTTGTAAGATTTTGAGTTCTAAATTTTTCTCCTCCTCCAAGACAGTTAGTCATGTTGTGAAAGAAAACTCAGAACAAAAGGGAAAAATCATGAGAAAGAAAAAAAAACACTGAAAATAGTAAGATTCAATTTGCATTCAGAGTCCACCGATCTTTCTGTGGATGTGAATAGCACTTTCCATCAAGAGTCTTTTGGAATTGTTTTGGATCACTGTATTGTTGAGAAGAGCTAAGTTTCTCAAAGTTGATCATCACATAATGTTCCTGTTACTGTACACAGTATTCTCCTGGTTCTGTTCACTTCATTCAGCATCAGTTCATTTAGGTCTTCCCAGTTTTTCTGAAATCCACCTGCTCATCATTCCCGAAATGACAGGTACTGCCTCAATTTCCAATTATTTGCCAGGACAAAAAGAGCTGCTGTAAATATCTTGTACATGTATAAATATCTTGTAATATAAAAAGGTCCTTTTCCTTTTTAATGATCTCTTTGGGACACAGACCTATTAGTGGTATTGCTGACCAAAAGCATACAGTTTTATAGAGCACTGGACATAGTTCCAAATTTATCTCCAAAAGGACAGGATCAGTACACAACTCCACCAACACGTCAGTGTCCTAATTTTCTGTTTCTCCAACATTTATCATTTTCCTTTTCTGTCATACAGGTAATCTGACAGGTATAAGGTGGTACCTCAGAGTTTTTTTAAAATTTGCATTTCTCTAACCAAGAGTGTTTTAGAGCATTTTTATATGACTATGGATACCTTCAATCTCTTCATGTGAAAACTTCTCATATCCTTTAGCCATTTAACAATTGGGGAATGACTTGTATTCTTATAAATTTGACTCAGTTCTCTATTTTGAGAAATGAGGTCTTTAACACAAACACAGGTGAAAAAAACTTGTTTCCCAGCTTTCTGTTTTCCTTCTAATCCTGAGTACATTGCCTTTCTTTGTGCAAAAACGTTTTCATTTAATGTAATCAAAATGATCAATTTGCATTTCATAATGTTCCCTAATTTGTTTGGTCATAAATTCTTTTTTTCTCCATAGATCTGACAGGTAAACTATTCCTTCCTCCCCTAGTTTGCTTATAGTATCACCATTCATATCTAAATCATATACCCATATTGATATTATATTGGTATAGGGTGTGAGATGTTGGTCTCTATGCCTACTTTCTGTCATACTATTAAGTTTTCTCAGCAGTTTTTGTCAAATAGTGGGTTCTTATCCCAGAAGCTGAAGTCTCTGGGTTTATCAAACAGCAGGTTACTATAGTCATTTACTTGTGTACCTGACCTATTCTACTGATCCACCACTCTATTTCTTAGTACTGAATAGTTTTGATGACTGCCACTTCATAATATTTTAGATGTAGTCCGGCTAGGTCACTTTCCTTTGTGCTTTTTCTTTCACCAATTCCCTGTATATTCTAGACCTTTTGTTTTTTCTAGATGTATTTTATTATTTTTTGGTAATTTAATTGGTATAGCACTGAAAAAGTAAATTAGTGGGGTGGCTAGATGGCACAGTGAATAGAGCACCTTCCTTGGAGTAAGGAGGACATGAGTTCAAATCTGGCCTCAGACACTTGCCATGACAACTAGCTGTGTGACTTTGTGCAAGTCACTTAACCCCAACTGCTCTCCAAAAAGCAAAAAAGAAAAGGAAAGAAAAGTAAATTAGTTTAGGAAGAATTGTCATTTTTATTATATTAGCTTGGACTACCCATGAGTAATTGATATTTTTCCAGTTCTTTGTCTAGCTTTTTTATTTGCATGCCCAATTCATTGATATCTTCTTTCTTGTTTTTATTCTTATAAGCATTTAGAGATATAAAATTTCTCCTAAGAACTGTGTTGTCTATATCCCATAATTTTTGCTTTGTTGTCTCGTTACTGTCATTCTCTTTGATGAAACTACTGATTGTTTCTATTATTTGTTGTTTGACCCACTCATTCCTTAGGATTAGTTTCCAATTAATTTTTAGTCTATCTTTCCATGGTCGTTTATTTCATGTAATTTTTATTGCATTACATCTGAAAAGAATGCGTTTCATATTTCTGCCTTTCTTCATTGGATTGTAATGTTTTTCTGGCCTTATACAGGGTCAATTTTTGTGTAGATGCCATATACTACTGAGAAGAAGGTATATTCCTTTCTATCCTCATTCAATTTTCTCCAGAGTTCTATCATATGTAACATATTGTATCATAGTTTTGCTGTCTATTTCTTCCTGTAACTCATGTAACTTCTCTTCTAGGAAGCTGGATGTTACACCACTGTATGCAAACTTGTTTAGTATTGATATTATTCACTGTCTATAGTTCCTTTTAGCAGGATGTAGTTCCCCTTCCTTATCTCTTTTATTTAGATCTATTTTCATTTTTGCTTTGCCTGAGATCAGGACTGTTTTCCTGTGCTTCAAATGTGTTTCTTATAAACAACGTATTATAGGATTCTGGTTTTTAATCCACTCAGCTACCTGTTTGTATTTTATGGAAGAGTTTATCCCATTCATATCCACAGTTATGACTGCTACCTGTATATTTCCCTCTATCCTATTTTCACCTGTTTATATTTTTCTCTCTCCTTTCACTCTATCCCTCTTCACCAGTATTTTGTTTCTGACCACCAATTCTCATGTTCCTTCTGTTCTATCAGTGTCCCATCCCCCCCTCTCTAAACCCTCTCTTTTCTTTCCTCTTTCCTCTTCTACTTCCCTATAGGGTTAGATAAATTTTTATACCCAATTGAGTATATATGTTATTCCCCTCTTTCAATCATAAATCTTTTCCCTTGAAAGATTATACTAAATTTTGCTAGGTAGTTGATTCTTGGTTGTAATCTAAGCTCCTTTGCCTTCCAGAAGATCATATTTCAAGCCCTATGATCCTTTAATGTAGAAGCTGGCAAATCCTGTGTAATCCTGACTGTGGCTCCTTGATATCTGAATTGTTTCTTTCTGGCTACTTACAATATTTTATTGTTGACCTGATAATTCTAGAATTTGGCTAGGATATTCTTTGGAGTTTTCATTTTGGGATCTCTTTCAGGAGGTAATCATTGTATTCTTTCACTGATTATTTCACCCTCTGGTTCTAGGATATCTGGGCAGTTTTCTTTAATAATTTCTTGAAAGATGCTGTTCAGGTTATTTTTTGATCATGGTTTTCAGGTAGTCTAATAATTCTTAAATTATCTCTTGGGGTTTTATTTTCCAGGTCAATTTTTTTTCCCCAATGAGGTATTTGACATTTTCTTCTATTTTTTTTGTTTTTCTTTGATTCTTGATGTCTCATAGAGTAATTAGCTTCCACTTAGCCAATTCTAATTTTTAAGGAATTATTTTCTCCAACTACCTTTGTGTTTCCTTTTCAATTTGGTCAATTTTACTTTTAAAGGAGTTGTTTTTTTTCAGTCAATTTTTGTGTTTCCTTTTCAATCTGTTTAATAATTCTCTTGCATAACTCTCATTTCTTTTCTCAACTTTTCTACCTCTCTCATTTGATTTTTAAAATCCTTTTTGAGCTCTTCCAAAGAGACTTTCTGAACCTGAGACCAATTCACTTTCCCCTTCCAGGCCTTCCGTGTATATACAGTTTCACATTGTTGTCCTATTCTGAGTTTCTTTTGATCTTCTTTGTCACCATAGTAGCTTTCCATGATCAGGGCTCTTTTTGTTTTTTGTTTTTGCTGATTATTAAAAATTTAGCTCTGTTCCTGGGACACAGGGGGCACTGTCCTTAACTTCTTGTGCTAGGGACCTGGGGCCTGGTCAATGACTTTCTGCACTAGTGTCTCTTGCCCACTGTGCTGAGGTGGCCTTGTCTAGTTGCACCTGTGGTACTAGGGTTCCAGGCCTGGAGGCCCAGGGGACCTTGGTAGCTGATCTGTGCTGTGGTGAAAAGCCTCCTCCTGGACACAGTCTACACTGGGCTGTGCTTCCCTTTTACCTAAGACCTAAAGTTCTTTTAAGTTATCTTAGGCTGGAAAATGGGTTCATTCCGTCTTTTTGTGGGTTCTGTTGCTCTAGAATCTATTTAGAGGCTTAATTTAACATTGTTTCCAAGGGAAATTGAGGAGAGCTCTTTCCTGACTTCTCCCTGCCATCTTTGCTCCACTCTTCTCAAAATTATTTTCACAATTTCCCTCTTTGGTCTGTAAAATAACTGTCTTTTATGGATGGCTAAGACCCAAGGACACATAGAGGGAAGACCAACATGGGTGATGCAAAATACCAGAGGCAACAATCCCCTAACTAATGCTCAGTGACAAAATCTGTTAGGGGCAGTCCCCTTCAGTAACCAGACCTTACAAAGAAAAAAGACCCCTACGGAATGAGTTAAAGGGAATGGTAAACCTTCAGTCTCTTAATATCCCACTACCACTGTCCATTTCATTAGTCTATCATATCTCAGGCCTCAGAAGCCTTAAGAGATTGCCTGGTTTCCAAGAATATCTGTAGTTGTCTGGTCTTCTGAGATCTCTCCTCTTAGGCATTCTGGGATGGCTAGTTCTTAAGCAGCTTCTTTCAGCAGATCTGCTTCTCTAGTTCAGGTCACTGGTAGAGATGCCCGCTAAAATTGCTTCTCAAATAGATCTCAATACAGTTCAATACAGTCACTCCAACCTTGAGCTACTAACAAAGCAAACTTAAAGTGAGTGGATTAAAGTACACCAAGAAATAGCTCAAACCTTATTGCTTCAATCCTTACAATAACAGGGTTATATGAAGAATCTAAAATTAGAAACCCCTCTACTGCAGAATTTGTACTTTCCCATATGCCCTGCACTTCATATCTTTAGCTAACTTAGGTACTTGATTTAGAGACTGCCAACAAGAGGCTGAAGGGAGTATCTAACAGAATATATAAAGATCCAACTTGCAAAATGAGCTCTTCTTTAAAAAAAAAACTTGATATTTACCAATGTAGTTATGCAGCCTCATAAAGTCATTTCTTTCCACTTGCTCCACTCTAATTCTGAAGGAATTATTCTCCTCAGTGAGCTCTTGAGATTCTTTTTCCATCTGGCAAATTCAACTTTTTAAGCCATTCTTCTCCTCGTTGGCTTTTTGGGCCTCTTTTGCCATTTGAGTTAATTTGTTCTTTAAGGTGTTATTTTCTTCAGTCAGATTACTGACTCTCTTTTCATGATTTTCTCACATCATTCTCATTTCTCTTCCCAATTTTATCTCCACTTCTCTTATTTGGTTTTCAAAGTCCTTTTTAAGTTGATCTATGGCTTGTAGGCAATCTTCATGTTTCTTGGAAGCATTTGGTGTGGGAGTGTAGTTATGCAAGCCAAAGTTAGGAGTGCCTTTTAAATTGGCATTGATTCAATCATCATTTAATTTCCTTAGACTGGTGCTCATTTATTTAATTTTTGTATCTCAGATTCAAGCTCCACAAAGAGAAGAAACTTCAGTTTTATTAGCAAATTGTTTTATTGGGCATATATAAAATTCTGAACCTAGTTCTTAAAACTTGTTATTAGAAGATACCATGCCAAAAGTCACTCTCTCTACTTTTCCTTGAGACAAAACTCCACCTGAATTAATTCACAGATGTCATTCCCACGGGGCTGCTGGCATTATAGATCACTGGCTCAATACTATTTCTATATGATTCAGACTCAGAATAATATCAATAACAGTCCCATAAGATTTAGCCTTGAACATCAATTTCACTAACCATAACGTGGGCCTGGATTCTGTTATTTTTCTCATGTCCTAATATGTACCAGGACATTCTAGTGATGTTTTATGTAAGAATGATTATGTTCTGGACTTCCATATATAGCGAACAGCATCTCACACATACGATGAATAGCTGGTTAAAAACACAGCTACTTATTAGTACATGCTACTTATTGCCAAATATAATTTCATGATTTTCCAAAGGAAACTTACTTATGATGTGAAGTCTAATTGAAAAACTTTTCCACATTGGCTGAGAGAAGGCCTAGTCCTTCAAACTGCAGCACTAGAGAGCTTCAGGAGGGATGATGAGATCTTATAACCCAGCCTAAGTGGAAGTGCCAAAAAACCTCTCACACAAAAGTTTCTTAAGATAGTTCTACTACTCTTTTCCCCTAACAGCAAATCATTATTATTTTTTTCTTGTTCAAAACAAAACATAACACATTAAATATTTGACAGTTTGCAAACATTTCTGTCATATTCTTTTAAGAGTTCAATTCATAACAGCATCCAGATAAAAGGTGAAGTTACCTTTCTAACAGCACTTCTGAATTTCATAATATAAAAAAAGAAATAAATAACATACAAAATGCCATAAATTTTAAAATCATTATCAATCAGGTGATATTAATTCAGTCAAATGCATTTCATCTTTTTAACTGTCACATTTTAATGCTATGTAGAGTAATCACATTCAACAATCACATGCTTGGCTTTTTCTTGGCTTGCACAGCTTAAATCAAAGAATTTCTGAGCCCCGCCTGCTATAGTACTTTAAAATGTTTAATGTTTGAGTTGTTCAGTTGTACTCTGAACTTCTAAAATGCCCCTCAAAATTTAACTTTCAGTGCCAATTTTTAAAAGTACCTTTTAAAGTGTTAGAACAATTTGTTCAACTGAATTCCCCCACAAAGTCTGATTATTATAGTGTTCATCCTCTGCACAAGAAAGGTATTGTGTTTCTTCACAATTATGTGCTTCTCACAACAACACTGGAAGGTGTAAAGATTTCATCTCATTGTAAATGAGATCATTATACATATACATATACATACATATATTTGTTGTAAAACATTTTGTTAAAAGGATAGTTAGAGAATATCTAGAACAGAAGCACTGATCAGAAAGAGACAACATGATTTCCATCAAGAACAGGTCAAGTCAGGCTACACTAATATCCTTCTTTAACAAAGTTACCAGAATGGTAAATTAGGGAAATGTATTAAGAATTTACTAGATTTTAGCCATACATTTGGAAAAGCGTATCATGTTAAGTGTTCTGTTTTTTTGAACAGTATTTTATTTTTTCCAACTACATGTAAAGATAATTTTCAACATTCATTTTTATAAGATTTTGGGTTCTAGATTTCTCTTTCCCCCCTTTTTTATCCTCTCCCCAAGACGCCTAGCAATCTGATTTAGGTTATACATGTGTAATCATGTTAAAAAATATTTCCACATTAGTTATGTTGTGAAAAAAGAAACAGAACAAAAGTGAAAAATGATGAGAAAATTAAAACAAAACCAAAAAAGTGGAAATTCTATGCTTCAATCTGTATTCATATTCTTTCTCTGGATGTGGCAGCATTTTCTATCATGAGTCTCTTGGACTTGCCTTGCACTGTAGTGTAAAGAAAAGCTAAGTCTATCATAGTTGATAATTGTGCAATATTGCTGTTACTATGTACAATGTTCTCCTGGTTCTGCTCACTTCACTCAGCATCAGTTCATGTAAGTCTAGGTTTTTCTGAAAGTCACCAGCTTATCATTTCTTATAGAACAATAGTATCATTCAGTCATTCTCCAATTGATAAGCATTCCCTCAATTTCCAATGCTTTGCCACCACAAAAAGAATTGCTATATCTTCGTATATGTTGGTCCTTTTCCCTTTTTTATGATCTCTCTGCGACACAGATCTAGTAGTAGTACTGTTGGATCAAAGGGTATGCACAGTTCAGTAGCCCTTTGGGTATAGTTCCAAATTGTTCTCCAGAATGGTTAGATCAATTCACAATTCCACCAAGAATGCATCAGTGTTCCAATTTTCCCTCATCTTCTCCAACATTTATCATTTTCCTTTACTGTCATATTAGCTAATCTAATAGATGTGACGTGATACCCATGTTTTATTCTAATGGCAATATTTAAATCTCATTTTCCTCAAGGGTTCACTGGCTTCAGTTAGTTCATGTAAAAAAAAAAATTTATGATGGCACTTCCATCCCCTCTTAACTGTTTCTTTATGTCTTTAAAGCACCCAAAGGGACAAATAAATTTTTTTTATTTTCTTAACTGAGCCCCACTAAAATACCTTAAGACACAGAGGGCAGATAAATGGAACATATCTTCTTACCTTAAGCCTTTCTGGTTGTAAGGTAGGCAGAAAAAGCTACTTAAATTCCTCAAATATGTATATTTTTTAATATCAAAGGGCTCAGAACCCTCCTGCTTTCTTCTACTTGCTTAAATTCCTCTAGTCTTATTAATTTTCATTCTAGTGAATTTTTTCTTTACACTTCAGTGCAAGTCTTTATTACATAAAACCAATTAATAGCAATACTCTCACTTTTTTTGTTGTTCTTCAAAGCTCACAAATGCATAGTTCATTCCAATTTCTTTGAGGCTCTTTGTGTAATTAGAACTAGTGACAATTTCACAGACCTTAGAAGTAATAAAACTATGACAGCATAAGGAACTCCAGCCAAGTAACCCAAACACAACTCACTAGGCACAAGTGCAAAGTTTAAGATCCCTCCTAGTTCCTCGCTGTAAAATATCAGAGATTTCAGTAAGCAAGATGACTTCAGAGAAGTCATGTTATCTCCATCTTATACTTAACCTTGTCTATGATAGAAAATTATGTGTCTGCCCATTTAAAAAGGAGTTTACTTGGTAATGACCAGTGGATCTACAGCCTTAACTATGGTTTTTCAACTTAGAATCGATCATATAGTAGCAACCTTCATTTTGGTGCTGGTACTTAAAAATATGGAATGCTTCACAAATTTGCATGGCATCCTTGTACAGGGGCCATGTTAAATCTTCTCTGCATCATTCCAATTTTAGTATATGCGCTGTCATCACATTGGTTCAATTAAATGTAAATGAAAAAACAGTACATTTGACATAAAATAGTATACATATAACAAATTATTTGACTTTTAAAAAGACGTAGCAATTTCACTAGCTCTTCGATAGCAAAGTTGTGTCAAGATACTACTAAGAGAAACCCTGTTTTCTAGTGCTAAGGCAAACAAGCTGTGTCCTGAGCTTGGCGTCTTTACGCTCGTCCTCTGGATGAACACTAATGCAACTAAATGACAGAAATGATGGTCCCTGAACTTGGATAAGCACCAACAAGCCCAGACAAAAAACCCCTGCTATGAATGGGCTTTTTTGTCACTGTTACTGCTGTGCATTACCACTATTGCTACACTACACTGTTTGACTCTGTCTAGCCACAAGTATATAAATCAAAGTTCAGTCCCACTGGTTTGGGTCCCCAGCAATGTGTCCTTGCTTGTAAGCTGTTTCTCTCACTTTGAAATTTAACTTCTGTTTGATTCCTGACTCTTCTGTCTCTAGCCTGCTCTGTTCGGCTCTGGCTATCTACAGATTAGAGGCTCTCAGTCCAGTTGACATTAATTGGTATCAGAAGTGGGACTGGACATAGAACCAAGCCACTGGACTCTGGTGCCAGAGGGAAATGACCATGTACCACTGGAGACTTATTTCTTTGGGTCTTATACCCCTCCCCCATTTGGTAAGCCCTTTGTCCTTGTGCCTGTTCCAATCCTCTGAGTACCTGCCTTGATTGAACTTTGTGAGGAAAACTCCAGGGCCCCTCTGGTGACCAGCTTGTCTTAGATCACTGTGGCAAGGATATTCTTTCTTAAACTGCACAACTCTGTTAAGTGGTTCCTCTGTGTGCCTCTGTTGTTTTTAAACAGCATGCTTCTGTAAAACTGTAACTGCATGCCTCTTTTGTTTCTTTAAACGACAGGCCTCTGTAACTGTGTACCTCTGTTAAAATTAGAACTGTAACTCCATTTTGTTAGAACTATTTGCATCTGTCTTGTCATTTTGTCTTTGTTTCATGTCTTTGTAAAATGTAAAACGTCTATGTCATGTTTGTGTTGTTTGTAGATTCTGTTACCTTAAAGATTTAAAATGCAACCAGAATATAGGAGAGAGCAGATTGGGGGAGGGATATAGAGTGGGATGGCTGTTTTGTGATGGTGGGTAGTGGAAAGATGGGGAGAAAAACCAAAATTCCAAAATCTTGTGGAAATGAATGATGTAAACTAAAAATAAACATAAAATTTAATTTTGAAAAAATACAGCCAGAAAAAAACAACTTCTAAAGGCTGTAGTCAAACTGTTAGGACACTGGGAAAGATTAATGAACTTTCCTACTTGATGCAATTGTCCCAGTAAGCAGAATTAATTCTCCTGCTTTCTGTGAGAGATTAGTTAATTTAAAAAATTCAGATAATCAAAGTTTGTAGAACTCCTAAAACAGTTTAGCATATTTTGAAGATTTATAATTTTTAAGATTGCAAGGGAGAGCTCCTGAGACTGGATAATTCCAGGAACTCACTCTCTTCTGAAATATCTTAGTAAGTTGTGGAGTACCACTCTGTAGAACTTGTTTTAAGGAAAAATAAGGATTAAATTTCATATAAGTTAAAACAACAGGTAAATGGTTTGTACTTTATAGCAACTTCCTTTTTTTTTGGACGGCAGTTGGGGTTAAATGACTTGCCCAAGGTCACACAGCTAGTTTTTGTGTTAAGTGTCTGGGGCCGAATTTGAACTCAGGTCCTCCTGACTCCAGGGCCAGTGCTCTATTCACTGTGCCACCTAGCCACCCCTATAGCAACTTCTTCTTAACCCTTCCTTCACCATGCTTGGACTCCCTCAGGTCAGAGACTCTCCTCTTCTTATTCTTTTAACCTCTCTCTTTTCAGATCAGATTTTGCAATAAAGATATTGGGAAAAAATGCTAGAAAAAAGTAGGGAAACTTTAATTACATTCCAGTTGCAAAAATTTATTAGCTATATAATCTTTGGCAAGTTATCTGTTTGCCACAGTTTCCTGATCTGTAAAGAAAAAAAAATAATGGTACCCACTCCCAGAGTTGTTGTGAGATCAAAATAATATGATGATTGTAAAGTGCTAAATACAGTGATTGGTATATGCCAAGCATTATGTTATTATTATTTCTTTGAACGTGATTGCTCCAAACCTGAAAGCTCTAAAGTGGTTTTAAAATGTCAAAGGTAACAAGATTAAAGATTTTTAATGGGATAATTTGGAAATGCAATTGATGCTATTCGAAGTTTTGTTTCATATTTTAAATACATGATATTTTTGTGTTATTATTGTATTTCTAAATTCTCTTACATGGTGAAATGAGAGAGCATTATAACAGAAATGTTATTAGACAATATTTTAATTAATCTGGATTCTGTTACACTTGAATTGGGCTTTTAAAAGAATGTAACAAAAAATAGGCATTTGAAAACTAGTAAATATTTACTAAGGCATATTTTGGTACAAAACAGATAATGATAACAGCAATATTAAGTTTAATAGTGAATTTTCACTGGAAAATTCTAGCTATTATAAATGTGTATAGGGTGGTTTAAAGACGTGGCTTCAACATATTAATGATGAGTCAATTGTCAGGTATTTGTTATATATCTGAAGCCCCAGAATATGGGTAGTTTTGATTTATAAATAATGGATAAACGAAATATTAACTGTTAGGGAATTATCAGTAAAGATATTCAAGCCCTATTGATAGTGAACTTTTACTAATTAAGGTAAAACTTCCTGAGACTGTAATTTACTATTATTCTGAGCTTTCATTATAGAGACAGTTGTCTGAATTGTCATGAAGTCAATAGCAGAAAATGACACATTTTGTGTAATCCGGGAACTGCTAAAGGTAGATGTCTGTGCCTGGGAAAACTTTTGGGCATGATTCTGGCATGGCACAAGGTAGGATCCTCCTGATTCTATTTCCCCATTGTGCTATTTCCTTTCTGAAAAGGAAATGTTCCTACCTGGTTAATCCTGAGTCTCGCTTTTGATATCCTGTCATTATGTGATTGACTTTCACATAGGACTCATGCCTGGAATCAAATAGAGCTAAGGGAGTTTTTCCTTGTTATGATATATGACATTGTAATAACTATGTTCCTCCTTTTTCCTTTTATAGCAAATTTCTATAACCAAAAAGTTTTGCAAGTACAATACTAAATCTATTAAATAAGAGATTGATACTGGAACATCTCTGTGTTACTTCTGCAGAATCCAAGTATGAACATCTTACAATTGTAACCTGTAGGGGCGGCTAGGTGGCGCAGTGAGTAGAGCACCAGCCCTGGAGTCAGGAGTACCTGAGTTCAAATCCGGCCTCAGACACTTAACACAAAAACTAGCCGTGTGACCTTGGGCAAGTCACTTAACCCCAACTGCCCTCCAAAAAGCAAAAAAAAAACCAAACAAATTGTAACCTGTATTTGTGATCAAATAATAATACAGGAATGATATTCTAAGGGGGAAATGATTAGACAAAGTAAAAAAACAAAGATGTAATATAAAAGTTTTCTGAATAAATGGAATAGTAAATTTTGAGAAAGAAAGAATTATATGATTGGCTTCCAAATTTATCTATCATGGAAATTCAGGCTTTGAATATGCTTTAGTTAATAAATTCTCAAAACTTGATTAAGACTGTAAAGAAAGTGAAATTATTTCCCCATTATTAAAGTATCTGTCTGATAATTTTAAAAGGCAGAAAAGCTCATGTTATGGTTGGATTCTCATGAATTTTTAAAAGATTCTTATATCAGATACAGGATTTAGTTAAGCATAGAAACAGCAAAAGTATATAAACTGAAATTCTCTGAAGTTTTAAGACTGAAGAATCAAATTTACTTGTTACTAGCAGAATTATCTTAGAACCTCTAGATATGGAACCAGAGAAGCAGAACCCCTTTTAGAGCTGTCTTGAGAATAAGTTTACTGTCTAAGAAAAGGTATCTAGGGTCCAGATGACTACATGAGACACTTGGGACTCAGAATGTGCTGATTAAACGAATACTGAGAATGAGTTACTAGGATACAAGAAGGCTTGACGTTAACATTGGTGATCTTTTGTATTGCTTTACATGGTTACCTTGGTGACATGCAAATCTCCCTTCTCAGACCTTGTCTTCCGAATAGTCTGATGTGACCTGACTTAATGTAATTATGATAATGAATTTGTAAACAATTTTATTGCATTGTTTGAACCTAGTCCTGCATGGCTGGGAAAAGGGACCATCTCTATGCACTGTTGAGAGATCCTTAACCAAGGACTTACCTTATGCTAACCAGAAACTCAGATCCAAAGACTGATGCAAGAATTTTCTTACAATTGTACATCGTAAGCAACCCATGTCTTATCTGAAAACTGGCAATGAACCATTGTTTCTAAGGGCCCCTATCATGTCCTTCTGACTACTCCCATGATGGTCAAATTTGTGGGTGTAGACTCATGGAACATATGAAGAAAGCTGCTGCTCTTGAGTGGACAGCAGACCCCTCTAGTGACCCTCAAAAGTTCATCTAGTATGGACCCACAGAGTTAACATCCAGAGGAGACAGTAGTTCCAAGATTCTGGACAAGGGCTGAGTATACTTTCAAAGTTGGGTTCCCCCCAACCCTCTTCCCTTTTTATGTGCCAAACCCCACCAAGGCCCTGATGCAAGCATGTGTTGCCATTTCCTCTCTCTAAATTCTTGGCTCTCCTCTCTTTTGTGCGTGCAAGCAAACAATGGCTAGAAATAATACCTAGGACATACTTCCTCAATAGACCACCTCAAAGAACTGACCTCCTGGGATAAAAATGCTAGTCCTGGCCCAACTAGCCTCTCAGCTTATATCTGATTTTTTACGGTCAGAAGGAAAGGGGATCTTTCAGACCTTCCTCTCTTTGGTCAAAAGGGGGAAATGTCAAGATATTAGGAGATACCCTGCTTTCTAGAGTTAAGGCCCAGCAAGTAAGCTGTGCCCTGAGCCTGGCATAACAACAATCCTTTGTGCTCACCCTCTAGATAATTGCAGCCATGGCAAAATCCCAGAATTGTTTCATACAATTATTGTATTGCTTTGACCAGAACCAAGTGTTCTGAGCTTGGACAAATACCTGCTGTATCCATGTTCTGATCATAAAGCCTTGCTATGAATCAAACTCATCCCCCATTGTCAGAGCTACAGCTCACTGCAGCCACTGGTATAAGTACTAAGATCTTCCCACTCTAAAGTGGGTCCCCTTACTATGTACAGAGTTCCAGCACATAGTTCCTTTCTTGCAAGCTATTTTCCTCACTTTTGAAATTAAACTTCTGTCTGATTCCCAACTCTCCTGTCTGTAGCCTGTTCTGTTCAGCTCTAGCCACCCACAGGTTAGAGGCCTCAATCTGGTGGACAGCAGATTATTATCCTTTGTGATCTAAAGTAAAGTTTGTCTCAATGTTAAATGGTTAACAATGACTTACATTAGAAATAGCCTTAAATTTCTATCATAATCATTTCATCATAATACAACATAATACAAATATTATATGATAAAAAGCATTGTATTATAATAATTTCTTAAAGTATCTGCTTTTATTAAAAAAACCTAACAAACATTAATTAGTGCTAACAGGAATTGTACTACTGAAAAAATGGTGTTTGATAGAAACCAAAATTGTTTTTAAAGGGTCTATGGTGTAACTTTTTGTTTATTTCCTTTAAAATCACTCAAACACTGAGTTCATTTCTCTTGCTTTCTTAATCTAACTCTAGTCTTCACCCCCATCCCCCAATTAAAATTTTCTTATTTTTCATTTGCTGCCTGATTTTCCAATAAGTGTTTCTCTTTTGGGGAGCACTTTGGGATTCATCTTCAACTAGGAAGTCTCAATTTAGGGCTGATAATAGGGCTTGCTTCAAATTCAAACTGTAATTTTAAAAGCCATCCATTTCAAAGTTCCTCCTTTTTGTGAAATAACCTAGTAAATCACTCATTTTTTGTTTTCATCATGCTTTTCTTGTGCCCCAAAAACCTCATCAAAATACTCTTAAAACACTCAAATCATAAATTAGAAATTTCAGATGAGAAATTACCTTTCTGTTTTACAGATTTATTCTCTAGTTAGTTTTTTATTCCATCTCAACAATTTCCAACATGTCCTACGTTAGAAATACAGAGGAAAAATAAAGACTTTTGAAAGTTTTACTTTTTTCTAATCTTTTTCTTCTACCTGATCAGACCAAAAGAAGAAGCTAGGTTGGGGTATCAGGACAACACAAACCCTTGGAAGTATCTGCCAGCATGGACTGGTGTAAGGAACAGCTAAGATAACACAGATAAGACATATACTTAAGTGAATAGGCCTTTTTGTTGAGTGAGGTTATTCAAGAAAGAACCTTAGAGTAATCAAAATTAGTATTCTTGGACCATGCCTCGCACAGCTTAACAGGTCTTTTATTTGCCATCCTTGGTCGGATAGGGAGTTTGCCTTTATCCCAGGATGAAAGGGATTTACCCAAAGGAAACTGTCAGAATGTACACGTTTTGCTCCCATATATCCTTGCAGGTGTCCTCAGCAAAGAGCTTTCCTCCCTCTCTTAAAAGAAATTCTTTGAGGATGCCTCCCATAGAAATTCCTGAAGTTCCTAGTTTGCTTCTGGGCAGTTCTAATGAAGATGTTCCAAAAACGTGCAAGGACCCTTCAATATAGGTCCTTTTTCCTACCAGGATATTCTCTGCTCTGTCCCTAAGGTAAAAAATGCTTAATTATCCAGGAATTTTTAAAATGTAATTTTCCAATTATTTTCAGTCAAAAAATAGGCTCTCTCATTCAAAGTCATGAAAGCTACTTTTTAGGAGGCTGAATTTGATGATGTCTGGGAACTCTCAATGAAACCTCAAATCTCCCTTTAATAATGGCTAGGTTTCCAGGGTTTGGATTCCTTGTTCAAAGAGTCACATGATTCAATTTCCTTTAGTCTCTGCCCCTTCAGGCTAGTCCTGCTGATCTAAAGGATGTGGAATCCATAATCCCTTCATAGCGGTAACAGTTTTCTTCTATGGGTTCAGAGATACCCCAAGAAATCTAGTCACAGACCACTTGGCTCATAGGTCTAAAGGAGACATAGCTCAAGGTATTCCAGGTGGCAGTTCTTACTTTGGAGACTGCCAAACTGCTAAAATTGGAGTGGCAGCCACCAACCTTCGTACCTCAATACATCAGTTGATAGCTGGGGAGTCTCCTAAGGGAACACAGGTTTCCCCCATTGGACCTTTTTCAGGTGACCAGCAGGTTAAGTCTTAGTCCTGCTACCCAGTTTATGGCTAAGAGGTGTAATGTAGTATTTTATACATAAAAAGACCCAGAGATAGATTCCAAAATGAAAGAGAGGTTTTGATAATAACTATCCATTTAAAATTAATTTTATACTCAAAACACCACTTATGCTCAAAAATTTTAAATAAAAGGTAGTAGGGAAAAAGGAGGGTCTAAAATTTTTTTTTTTGGCTAGCTTTTCAGATATTGCAGTCAACAGGAGCACGTTCAGCTAGTGGAAAGGGAAATATCACTAGCATTGTAAAATTAGCCTAATCATTAGTTTCTGACTCTCCTTTTCAAAGAAATGAGGAGAGAAAAAGAAAAAAAAAGTGCAATTTGGTACACACTTTAAATTTCAAAGCTTTGTTACTAATTTTCAATTTTCTCTGATGTTAAAATTCACCTAATTGCTCTAGAGCCTTTCTAACTAAAAGTATCTAACACAAAAACACCTAATTTAATTAGGAAATGATTGTTAGGTACTTTTTCAAACCCAATTAGTGAACCCTGTCAAAATGAAAGTAAAGAAACAATTAATTTAGAAGTAAATGTAGACTCAACACCTATAGTTTTGAAGATGCTCACCTCTTCAGCTGAGATAATTTGGGCATGAAGATTGAGAGGAGTCCAATCTCCTAGGGTTTGTCTAAAGATTTGTCCAAGGCATGTTCTTTTTTTGGTCCCTTGGTGAGGGTGGCCAAAGGTAATTGGGATCTGTAGCTTGACCTCCTAGCTGATTCACCAAAATGTGCACCACAAAATCCAATCTGCCAGTAAAGAAAACTGATCAATTTATTAAAGAAATTGGTGGTCCCTTAGCAATTGGATCCAAGACCTACTCCATGGTTAAGGATTCTTCTGTTCATGGGCTGGGCTCTTTCATGGGTCTTGGAAGGTCACTAAAAATAGAATGAAGCATTATAATTCATGATAGGTCATTTTCAGAAACCAGGGAACTCCTATGACTGGCCAAGGGAGACGTCTATTAATTACTACTACTTTTTCAGCAGCACTCTTGGGCTTTCTACAGGCCATCAACCTTAAATGTTTGGTCAGTAGTATTCTGTGGTTTAAGGACATTATAACAAAGGGACAAAGAAGCTGTGATTTTTCAAATATAAGTCACTTAGGAGTGGTGGCAGTGGCAGGGGAATAGTGCCAATACAGCAAATTTCAAACATAAGTTAGTATAAGTTCTTATACAGGTCTAACTGATAAAATATAGATCTTAAATGCTAATACAACAAATTTCTGACACAAGTTAACATATGCTCTTATAATATCAGGTTTAACAGATAAAATATAGATCTATTCTACAAATACAAATGGCAATATTACCATTGCTATATCATGGGTTAATTATTATAACCTAAATGACTCTTATTATCTTATTATCATCATTAACAAAATTAAACTTAATTCTATTAAATCCATTAATACAATCACTGATACCAATAAATAACAATGAACTGAGTAAATACAAATTAAATTGAATAGGGGTATCAAAATTATTTTCACAGAACAAATTACATATAGCTAGAAATTGAAGGACTGGATTAGATTGATCCATAAATTGGTGACATCTCAAAGTCTTAGTCCTTGGGGAAAGGCCAGCTAGATATTATTCTCTATAATTATTAACAGAATGATAATAAAGGAGTTTTTTGAATTCTTATGAGCATATCTCCTGCAAAAATCAATTCTAAACACAGAAAATAACCAAAATATCTATGATTCCAATTTTTTTACAATTCAAATTAATCTATGTTTAAACACTACTTTCCAAGTTTTGCCCTGTTCTCAATTTAGTTAAAGTATATATAACTATATTATGAAACACAACCAAGCACTCTAACTCAAAACAAATATTTTCTACAAGCAAAATCATAACTCACAGTTCAGGAAAATAAATCAAAATTTCATGATTAAAAAGTTTTACTTCTACAGGACAGCATTTTTCCTCTAAAAAAGAAGTTGCTTTTATCCTAAGCATATCTTGAATTCTCTCTCTCTCTCAATCTCTCTCTCTCTCTCTCACACACACACACACACACACACACACACACATGCACACACACAGAGATACAGACACAGATATATATTTCATGATGCTAATAATTTAAGTTGTTTTTACTGTCTAAAATCAGTTATAATAATTTAAAACAACACCATACTTTTATTTAGAGTAGGTTTTATGGCTATGGTCAAGAATCTATTTCATGTCACATGTCATGAATTTTATTTGATAACATTTCTGTTATTCCAGTGAAATCTTGTTCTGCCAAGTCACTTCAACTATATAAATATTTGAGTTCCAAAAACCTTTCCAGATATATGGTTATATACCTGTTAACCCCTTCATGGTAATTAAAAGATTATTTCATTTTAGCTATAAATAAAAGTGAGGGAAAAAAGATTGACATGACATTAAATTCTACAACTATTATTTAGTAAATGCCTGCTATATGCTAAGCACTGGGGATATAGTGACAAAATTATTTTTAAAAAAACAAAAAAAAAACCTGGATCCCTGTCCTAAAGGACTTTATATAGGAGTAGAATATGGTTTAACATAAGCTCCTTGAAAACTAAAAGTCTACAATGCTTCTACTAAATTATTTCTAAATAATTTGCAATTTCATCATCTGCATACCCCTTCCCCCAAAAAAACCCTGATACTGTAAAACATGGGGTTTCTATTCCCATCTGAATTAATGTCATCATAGAAAGCCCAGATACCTGGACCGAATCACACAATCAAAAGTGTAAATGAGATGTGAACAAATCTATAATCAATTTGAGAGGCCTGAAGTGTTTTAATTATTGGATGAAGACAAATGACATAACACATGCAATATTTTGATATTAGCAGAAAGAATCAGACATACCTTCGGGCTTATGTCTATACCAAAACAATCCAGTTTGGAATAGTGCATTCCACAATGCCAAACTAGTGCTGACATTTCCCCACCCAAGCCCTTGAAAAAGAACTGTGTGAGGGAGGAGGGGAAAAGACTTTTTTCCTCTCCACCCCATCCCAGGATACCATGTGAATTCAGAGGCCCAGAGGTCCTACTGCTAAATGGGGGGCAGAGGGGAGAAGGGGACAGGACGGGAAGGGGGTCAGTACCATCTCTAGAGAAGAATGGCTGATTGTTGCATCTTCACAGGGAGCAAAAAAACCCCCAACAACCTCAAAACAAAAAAAACCCCTAAAAACTAAGGACAAAATAGACATTTGGAGGTAAAGCAGCTTCAAGCATCTATAAGCGCACAAATCCTTAGAGCCTAACAGAAAGCTGCCCCTACGGGAGAAAGGCCTTCCTGTTATCAGGAGCTCAGAACTGACTACTTGGCTACATTTGTGCTCCAGGTTTGGGGCCCATTCTCCCTGTGCACTTCAAAAGGAGAGTATGCCTCTGGTTTGGGGGAATATTTCCATACTTCTTAGTAAACGGAATTTCTAAAAACTAGTCAGCTCGGGCTGTTAATCAATAGGAAGAAGACCAGATGGGGAGCTGTGAATGAGAGCTTCAGCAGCTAACTTGAGAACCCTGAAAGGAGAAACAATTTTCTCTCAGGACACAGCCCATCAATGTAAATGGGATTGGAAGAAGTGGTTACAGAGGGGATGCTGCAATTCATCTAAGAACCACTTTTGCTTTTTAGGGGTGTGTGTGTGTGTGTGTGTGTGTGTGTGTATTTATATAAAGTGTTTTTACAAACCTTAAAATGGCATATAATTGTTGGTTATTATTATCTGAACTCACTTTAAATATTCATCAAAATTACTTCACCAAACTATTAATTTCATTTTTCTCTCTGAAATGGCTTAAAAAAAAAAGGATTCTGCTTTAAACTTTTCAATTAAGCCAGTTTAAATTCTATAAACTGCTTATAATTGATATAAGTAAAACTGTGTCAGGGTCAGGTTGGAGTAAAAGTGAGAGTAGAGAATATGGATAATGACCAAACTACAGCAAAAGTTAAAATTAGTTCAGGACATTCAGCTGGTTGATTTATGGGCTGCTATCTATGGTGAGTGAATGCTTATGGAAAAAATGTACTATAAAAACAACGGTTCACTGTTGGATTTGGACATTGCATATTTATTCTAAGGAAATCATTTTCTCATCATCATACTTACTTTTTTCATCCTAATATTGTTCTAGATAAACCATATGTGATAATTATGTGTGGCAAAAAGAAAGCAGTATCTAAGAAATCGGCCACCACAGTACTGAATAAGATGATTTTACAGGGTTGATTTTGGCTTTCTGCTTATTTCTTAGCTAATGACTGACATAAAATCCAGGGAGAAAATATGAAGGGCTAAGAAATGCAAACTAAACTCTTACTTCATGATATAAGGAGACAAAATGAGGAAAAATTTCTTTTTCTAAAATTATATCCACAGAAAATAGCTTAAGGAAGGGTACGATGAATGGTCACTCTTCATATTAGGAATAACATAATTTAAGCCTTTAAAATATATGCACAGTGACTTATCAGTGAGCCTTTATGAACTGGGCCATATTCTTAATCTTCTTCAATTTATAATTCCCTGTTGCTACCAAAATATGAAGCATGTTTAAAAGATTAAAGGAAAATGTGGAAAATTAAATAGTAGACACTTGCTGATAGATCTAGATTCCACTATTAGTTATGGGTGCTACATTTACACAAGACATGGTGAATACTTACATGAACTTGGTTAGGAGGGTAAAGACAGACCACTTATTCCTCCCTTCCCCCATCCTCTAGGTTGAAATGTGAAAAATAATGAAATAGAATCTTACCAGCCCACCTCACCTCACAGTTGTCAGTCAATGCCAGTCATACATTGGATAAAACAAGCAGTGTCTAGACATGAGTCAAATAGACATAATCCTTCTTGTTAACGTAGTCTAGAGACTAGTTTAATAGCCTGTTAGGCAAGACCTAAGTGTGACACTGATTTTGCCTCTAGGCAAATACAAAATTTCCTTTATTTTACTTTTTCAATTCTTTTTTATATTTCCTAATCTTATGAATCTGTTCTTAATTCAAAATTAAATTTTCCTTTAACAGCTAGAAAAATAAATTCAACAGTCCAGTTTTAGAATGATTTTCTCCCTACTATCTTGAAGCCAAGTATGTTCTACATGATTAATGAAGGCTTTCCTTATTATCTGAATCCATGCTGATCAATTTATTTTCAGAAATTCTTTAGTCTTTATATTCCATATTACATAATCTAGCATTTAATAATAGACTGTACTCTTTCTTTCTATTTTGTGACTGATAGACTTATCTATTAAACTAGATCTCATATACTCCTTGAAGGCAGGGATTATATCCTATACTTATTTTTGTATCACCCATATTATTTTCACATGGGCAATATGTAGGATGTTCCCGTTAATAGTACAATTTATTTTTTTAACTCAAGTCAAGGACTCTACATATATCTCAATTAAATTCAATTGATTAGGACCAGCTTGTCAAAATCTTTTGATTTTTCTAATATGCTATCATACTAGCTATCCCTTTCAACTGAATTCATGCCATTCATAAATAGGATAAACATGTTATCTGTCCTTTTATCTAAGTCATTAATAAAACACCAACTAGGCCAAAGCAGAGGACAAGATATTATATTACACCACTAGAGATCGTTCTCTTCTTCCATTAATCAATACTAAGAGCCATTCACTGAACTAGTTAAGAAGCTACCTAAATCTCTGTCAATATAAAGATATTATAAGATTTTTTCCAAATGTTTTGCTGGAATTCAGGTATGTGCAGTTTCTATAATAATACTCTGATCTATCATTTTAGTTTGGATTAAGATTTTTCATACACACACATATCACCCAAAAGACATTTATATCTATGTTGAAATATGGATTTGGAGTTCAGAAGGGATGTCATGGCTACAGATATAGACTTGGGAATCATCTACACAGAAGTGGATCAATGAAACTGAGGAAGTAGGAAATGAACTTACAAAAGGAGAGAAGAGAAAATAGAAGAGTGGAAAGAACAAAACCCTGGGGAATGCCAACAATAAAAGAAGGAAGAAACACTAAAGGACTTACAAAAGTTATCTAGACAGAGATGTAGAACTAATGAAGTTCAGTATCAATAAGGATGAGTATGAGAACTTTAGAACAACAGCTTATTAGAAGTGTTACAAATATCAGAGAGGCCAAAACATATAAGGGCTGAGAAAAGGCCAGTGGAAATTTATAAGAGAAAGTGGTGTTGGGAGAAGGACAGATTTCAAGAAGATGAGGAGTGACAAAGCTGATGAAGAAAGGGAAATAGTGAATAGAGATAATTGTTTTAAGAAGATTGGCAGTGATGCAAACAAGATAATGACAATATCTTGATGAGGTATTTTTTGGTATAACCATTAAAAAAAACCCTTAGAATGAGAGAACCTTGGCACTCAAAGGTACCATCAAGAAAGTACCTTCAAATAGGATATATACCATATAAGAGAAGGCTTTTATAACCTTTTTTTGAACACCTAAAGTATTTAAAAATTTGCTAACTTCTTTTGATATCTTCCACCTTCTCTCTTAGCATATTGCTATTAACACTAATCATGTTACTTGATTCTTTTCGAAAAGACCAAGTTCTGGTTACTGTTTGTTGTTTACAAAAAAGCATTTGAATTAGTAGAGCAAATCACAATCCTAAAAGAGCCACTTATCATAGTAAGATCATGTAAGATTTCTTGATAGATGAAACTTGCAGAAATAATGTTATTCAACAATGCTCTGGTATCATTAAAAATGATGTATAAAACAGGGAGACTTTTTTATTAAAGGTTCTTGCCAATTTCTTGGAGTATGTATTACACAATACATGCTTTACACAAAGGATCTGGCTTTTGAAGAATGGACAAAATGCGGAGAGGAAAAGAAAGGTAGAAGAGCAAAAGAATCAAGATGGGATGAATATATACAAGACACAGTAAAGAGACATCTTTCTTAACTAGATCACAGGTTGTATATCATCAGATATAATGTCATCATTACAATAAAAAATGAAACAACTTTTTTCCACAAATTACACCAGTCTACGTTAATTTCTCAATGTCATATTAATTTAAAGTTATGAATAATTTTGGCAAATTTATGATATAAACTATAGTACTGAGTGCAACCGATCAACAGCCAGAAAGAAGTGCCCAATAACTTTGGATTTTTATGCTTTTACATATGTGGGAAAGGGAACAGTAATGCTCTGCTACCCCTCTGGAACGTTTGTGTAGTGGTCTGGCATTATAAGAATTTGTTAGACCTATTTCTGGAAGTAATTCTATTTGTTAGTCTACTGACATAATGGCAACCATGTAAAAAGTTCAAAGAGGCAAAAAGATCAACTAAAATGCAATTACAATAGTCAAGGCTTGAAATGATGAGCCCTGTGAGATATCTACATGAGTACAACCTATATGAAGATCTTCCCAAAGAAGACTTATTATGAGGGTTTACATAGGCAAGAGAAAAGAGTGTCATGAAATCTTAGAAGAAACAGATTTCTGTAGAAAGAGAAGATAGGAGAAGTATTTCGACAACTAAGAAAAGAAAGAAAACTATCCTCAAAGACAAGAGAAGAGGATGATCAATAGTGCCAAAGGTTTTATAGAGAACAAAAATAAAGAATGAGAAAAGGAAATGAGATTCATTAATTAAGAGATCACTTGTGACTTTGGAGCAACCAATTTAAGTAGGATGATGAGGTCTGAGGTCAGACTGGAGAGGATTTAGAATTCAGTGAAGGAAGAGGAAGAGGAGGCACCTAGGGTAGAGCTGGCTTTCTTTCTTTTTTTTTTTTAATTAACTGATTTGTGTATTAACTTTTAGTTTACAACATTCAGTTCCACAATCTCTTAAGTTTCAAATTTCCTCCCCTCCCTCCCCTTCACACCCCTTGGTGGCTTGCAATCAAGTATAGGATATGCAAATACATTCACATTGGACATTAGTCTGGTTGTAAGCAAGGGAATGAACAATGGGAAAGAGGAAACAAAACCAAACATGGAAAAGAATGAGAGCATGTAGTTTGCTTCAGTCTCCATTTAAACTCTGTTCTTTCTAGATCTTTCTCTGAATGTAGACATCAACTTCCGTCCAAAGACTTTTAGAGATGTCTTATAATTGTGCGTTGCTAAGAAGAGTCCAGTTTATCAAAGCTGGTGGTCATACATATGACACGTCTGTGATTGTATACAATTTTTCCGGGTTCTGCTCTTCTCACTTAGCATCAGTTTGTATAAGCCCCTCCAGGTAAATATGAAATCCATCTCCTTCCCATTTTTTATAGCACAATAGTATTCCATTACGTTCATATACCACAACTTATTCAGCCATTCCCCAACTGATGGGCATCCCCTTAATGTCCAGTTTTTTACCACCACAAAGAGAGCTGCAATAAATATTTTTGTTCATAGGGATGTTACTCCCACTTCTATGATCTCTTTGGGATACAACTCCAGAAGTAGTATTACTGGGCCAAAGGGTATGCAATTATTTATAGCCCTTTGGGAATAGTTCCAGATTGCTCTCCAGAATGGGTGAATCAATTCACAACTCCACCAACAATGCATTAGAGTTCCAATTTTTCACATCCTCTCCAGCATTTGTTATTTTCCTCTTTTGTCATCTTAGCCAATCTGACTGGTGAGATGTGGTACCTCAAAGTTGTTTCGATTTGCATTTCTCAAATCAATAGTGATTTAGAACATTTTTTCATATGCTTTTGGTATACTTAATTTCTACCTCTGAAAATTGCCTGTTCATATACTTTGACCATTTACCAATTGGGGAATGACTTGTATTCTTATAGATTTGACTCAATTCCCTGTATATTTTAGAAATGAGGCTTTTATCAGAGACATTGGTTGTAAAAATTCTTTCCCAATTTCCCACTACCCTTTTAATCTTGGTTACACTGGCTTTGTTTGTACAGAAACTTCAATTTAATGTAATCAAGAGTATCCATTTTGCATTTTATCATGCTCTCTAACTCTTCTTTGGTCATAAAGTCTTCTCTACTCCATAAATCTGACAAGTAAACTATTCCCTTGCTTCCCCAGATTACTTACAGTATCAGCCTTTATACCTAGATCATGCACCCATTTAGACTTGATTCTGGTGTACAGCTTTAGATGATGGTTTATGCCCAGTTTCTGCCATACGATATTCCAATTTT
>CM053593.1:247029071-247049160 GCA_028646575.1 Pseudocheirus occidentalis | reverse complement strand
TTTAAATACCATTAACACATTAGTTTCCCCTCCTAAATACATATAATGAGATATAGATCAGAAAATTAATGTCAAAATTAACTGGTAATCTCTGAGAAATGAACATTTGTGGAATAGCTAAGCCACAGTGCAAAAGAAATAAAGTAAAAGAAGGCAGTTTAGTATTGAAAGAGTAGGTCAGAAAAAGTAGTATTTTTCATGAACAATCCACTCTATTAAATTGAGTATCATTGTGGTCATCTCTTGAATACTGAAACTTATAAAAAAAGGCTAAAATCTTGGCCAGAAGGCTTCACATCTAGTGAGATGTATAAATCACTCACAGACTGAGCCCCAAGCATTTGAATCTAAGTGATGACTTAAAAAAGCTGAAAGAATGTTTGAAAAAAGGCTAGAAATCATGGAATGATGATCTGAACACTCACTGAATAGTTCTATTTGCCAATAACTAGGGCACAGAAAGAAGATAATCCCTTTTCCACAGATGTTTTCTGTATCTTTTCCCCAAGTTGTTCTTAGTCTCGTGTGTTGTGAACTGGTAATTCAATCAGCCTGATACCTTATTTGTATTCTGTCATTATAGGACCATTTCTAATTTTGGACTCTACAGGTTGTACAATTTAAAAAAATCATTAATTTTTTCTACATTTAAGACTCATTTTTGCTTTTCACAAACTTATTTGGAAACTAACTGTATTTTATTGATTGAGTATGGACACAGTTCTAACCCTTCATTTCCTATTTTAATCATGAAAAATCTGTTCCTGAGATTTTACTTGTATTCTTTTGGTATAGATTATTTGAAGACATTTCTCATCTTAGATCTCTAAAATTCCAGTGCAAAGAGGTAAAGTTGGATAAGTATTGAAAACAGGTTATCAGATTTGATAACTTAAAGGTCACTTATAATCTTAAAGAAAAGTTTCATTTGGGGCCAGAAGCCAAATTTTAAGGGGATAAAAATTGAGTGGGTGGTGAGGGAGGAGTGTATCTAATTCTAGGATTTTGTCAGTGAAATGGAAGAAAAATAAAAGATGATCACTTCAGTGAATGGCATGAGCAAGTGAAGGTTTTTTTAGGCATGAGAAATCTAATCATGTAAGAAAATGACTATTCTACCTTAAGATTATTGATATTCTCTTCACATCTGTTTTAAACTGTGTTTTCTGGAAATAAAAGTTATAAGCCCCTTTAACAAGAAAGGGTAGAGTAATATTTGAAAAACCAGCCCTACAGAGAGCTATCTGTGAGGGAGTTGCTTTGTAAACTTTAAGGCACTATGTAAAAATGAATTATTCTTGTTGTTATATTGGAAGTACTCTGAAAGGTAAGTGAGTGTAGGGAGGGTAAATTATTTGAAAATGCACAGTCCCTGAGGGAAGAGGTTCATGTGTGTGGTGGTGGTGGTGGTGGGGTATTAGAGCCAAGATGGTGGAGCAAAAGCAGGAACTTACTCGAGTTTGTTCCCCAACCACCTCTAATACCTATAAAAATGACTTTAAACAAATTTTAGATCGACAGAGTGAAACAAATCTTCTGCTGAAGACAGCATAGCAGGCTGACAGAAAGGGTCTACTGCATCAGGCTGGGAGTGGAGGGCAGTCATGTGAGGGCCTCAGACCAGGCTGGAGCCAACCTCTGGGGACTGACTCATGGGCAGCTGTGGAGGTTTCCAGACTTCTCAACTAACACACGCCAAAGACAAAGTAAAAGTTGAGTGGAGAAACACCATTGGACCTAGGTGAGAGAAGAGCACGGTTTGGCCCCTGCCCACTAAGTGGCACAGGCAGCAGCAATAACAGCAGTGGCTGCTTTTGGAGCTCCAGGTCCACAGATAGTGGGGGGACCAAGCAGCTGATCAGAAAGCAATGGCAGGAATCTCTTTGCTAGTGCTGAGGCAGGATTCTTTTGTTTTGCCCTGGCTGGATCTGGGTTGCAGTCTTGGGGGTGTGGTTCTGGCATAAGGTGTGGCAGAGCTTGTGGTGGCCGAGGAGAGGGAGTCCACCTCACAGTACCAAGGCAGGTGCCTACTGACAACAGCTGTGCAAAATCCCAGAAATTTGGGGCAGAGCACTCTCCACTCTGGAAGCAGAGTTCTACCATGGCAAAGAGTTCAAAAGTCTAGTAATTGGCAGGGATAATAAGCAAGCAAGAAAAAGAAACCATACTACAGAATCTTTCTTTGGTGATAAAAGAAGATCAAAACATATAACCGGAAGAAGACAACAAAGTAAAAACTCTTGCATCAAAAGCCTCCCAGAAAAATATAAATTGGCTGCAGGCGAGGGAGGAGCTCAAAAAGGATTTTAAAAATCAAGTAAGAGAAGTAGAAGAAAAATTGGGAAGAGAAATGAGAATGATGCAAGAAAAATGAATCAACAGCTTGCTAAAGGACACCCCCCCAAAATACTGAAGAAAATAACACCTCAAAAATAGACTAGGTCAAAGGGCAAAAGAGGTACAAAAAGCCAATGAGGAGAAGAATGCCTTAAAAAGCCAAATTTGCCAGATGGAAAAGGAAGTTCAAAAGCTCACTGAAGAAAATAATTCCTTCAGTATTAGAATGGAGCAAATGGAAGCTAATGACTTTATGAGAAATCAAGATATTATGAAACAGATCCAAAAGAATGAAAAAATAGAAGGCAATGTGAAATCTCACTGGAAAAACCAGTGACCTGGAAAACAGACCCAGGAGGGATAATTTAAAAATTATTGGACTACCTAAAAGCCATGATCAAAAAAAGAGCCTTGACATCATCTTTCAAGAAATTATCAAGGAAAACTGCCCTGATATCTTAGAACTAGAGGGTAAAATAGAAATGGAAAGAATCCACTGATCACCTCTTGAAAAAGATCCCAAAAAGAAAACTCCCAGGAATATTACAGCCAGATTCCAGAGTTCCCGGGTCAAAGAGAAAATATTACAAGCAGTTAAGAAGAAACAATTGGAATACTGTGAAAACACAATCAGGATAACACAGGATCTAACAGTTTCTACATTAACAGATTGAAGGGCTTGGAATATGATGTTCTGGAGGTCAAAGGAAGTAGGACTAAAACCAAGAATTACCTTTGCAGCAAAACCGGGTATAATACTTAAATGAAATAGAGGACTTTCAAGCCATTCTTTTTTTTTTTTGGCTTTTTGGAGGGCAACTGGGGTTAAGTGACTTGCCCAAAGTCACACGGCTAGTTTTTGTGACAAGTGTGTGAGGCCGGATTTGAACTCACGTCCTCCTGACTCCAGGGTTGGTGCTCTATTCACTGCACCACCTAGCCGCCCCAAGCATTCCTGATGAAAAGATCAGAACTGAACAGAAAATTTGACTTTCAAATACAAGAAGCAGGAAGTATGAAAAGGTAAACAGTAAAGAGAAATCATAAGGAATTTATTAAAATTGAACTGTTTACATTCCTACATGGACAGACAGTATTTGCAACTCATGAGACTTTTCTCAGTATCAGAATAGCTGAAGGGAATGTGTGTGTGTGTATATGTGTATGTATATACACACATGTATGTACAGCTATGTATGTGTCTATGTATGTGTATGTGCATACACACATACACACACACATATATAGAGGGCACAGGGTGAGCTGAATATGAAGGGATGATATCTAAAAAATAAAATTAAGACGTGAGAGAGGAATATATTGGGAGAAGGAGAAAGTGAGAGATAGAATAGGGTAAATTATCTCCCATAAAAGAGGCAAGAGAAAGCTGTTACAATGGAGGTGAAGAGCAGGGAGGTGAAAGGGAATGAGTGAATCTTACCATCCTTGCATCTGGCTTAAGGAGGGAATAATATACACACTCAATAGGGTATCTTACCCTAAAGGAAAAGTAGGGGGAAGGGGATAAGAAGGGGAGATGAGAGAAGGGAAGGCAAACTGGGGTAGGGGTAGTCAGAAGGAAGAGATGTACCATTCCCTCTAGTACTTAGCACAGGGTCTTGAACACAACAGATGTCAAATAAATGTCTTTTAAATAGTTGTTGAATACTAGCTGAGGACTCACAAATTAGGGAGGTAGAGAGACCTGAGCCATGTGGAGAAGAAATCTTAACTGAAATGTGACTATCATTAGAGCTAAATCAAATCTGATGAAATCATGTAACTGCTATTTAAGACATATGGTAATTTTTTAAATGTCCTAAGCCAAGCTGCATGGAGCAGAAAAGCCATATGGAACAAAACAGTTTCCTCTCCATCAAAAATATTCTGGGGAGTTCATCGGAAATGTTCTGAAGGGATATTGATGCCTTCTCTCTCTGAAAATATAAAATAGTATGGTCTAGTATAAATAGCACTAAACATGAAGTAAGAAAAATGCTTAAGTTTTGTAGGCTTAGAGTTAGAATTATCCAGGAGATGAAATTGAGACTCAGAGAGATTAAAGACTTGTCCAAGATCACACAGATAATAAGTGCTAAATTTGGCCCTTTGACTCCAATTTTAGCACATTTTTTTCTACAATGCTACATAACTGTTGACTCTGACCATAGGTAAGTATGAGTCCCAATTTCCTCATCTGTAAAATTATATTAAAGATATTTACAGGGCTATTGTTAGAAGCAAATGAAATAACACATATGAAATAATTTTGCCAACAAGAACAGTATGTAAATTTAAACGACAATTATTGTTAATGCTAATTACAACCAGCATTAGCATTAATGCTACTACTAGCTTTTAGCTCCAAAACTAATCTGAGTCCCTGCACTTATACTATATATGTATCTTAGAAGGTTCTGACAGAAATGTACAAGATGAATATTCCACTTACATCTAGAATAATACTTGGATTAAGCATAAAAAATTCATGTCTATAAAAGAATGGTGGTTCTGTTTCTATAAATCTTGCTCTAAAGAGTCCAACACTTTTTTACACCATCTAATTCATGAGTAGATCATGTTTAAATAATTTTAGTGAATTTCTAATACAGATTTATGTATCTGTAGGATAGGGAGATCCTAACCACATGTAATAATCAGATACTACCAGTCAACTGATGAAAGACATGAATTGCAAATATAACACCTAGAAGTAAATAGCCTCTTAATTATCAGGTTTACAAATTCAGCCTGTTTAAGTGATGGCAAATGTGTTTAACAGTACAGCATAGATGATAAAAAATATTAATGTTTTAAATGGTCAAAGATCAGATTTATAACTTTTTTAGTTATCTTTGATTTTGCATTCCTAGTTACTCACGTCTCTAGAAGAATCAAAGAAACTCTTTTACTTGCATTCTACACAAAAGCCAACTTTATTGTAATGGAGCCTGGTTCATGTTAAATACAACTTCACCTACAAAGTATCTTTTCCTAAATGCCAACCATGTAACCTACAACATAGAAGGGCAACTAAAAATATGGGCACAGTAAGCAACTTAATTTTGCTGTGCATTTTGATCAGATTATAGAATTAATTTAGTTTGTTAATTAAAGCCAAAACAGACTTAACAGATTAAGTTTTCTCTGGTTTTGTGGCTTCCTATCTCCTTTTCTGAAAATGCTCTAAATTCTAGCTATGAATGGCAGTTCTACTGACATACTGATGATTTTTCTCAATTCATCTCTACTTTCCAATATACTTTTAATATACTAAGACATTTTTGAGTCATCTTCACCAATTAATGACTTCATTTTCCATCAAAAACTCTAATGTACATAAAAAAGAATCATGATTACTTCATGGAGGTAGAACTGTGAAGGCGCTTTTCAATATTCGCAACAAATATTATCGGTTTCACTTTAATTTAATAGGTTTTACTCTAATCTTTGATGCTACTGAATTAATTCTAATCTTGATTTTTCTGTATAGTGAGGTTATTCCCATGCTAAATACTGACCATGAGATAAAAGTATGACAGAAATATGAATGACAGAATGGTTGTGACAGGAAAACAAAAAGCATATTAGGTGTATAGTTGGGTGATTATACAATTTGAACTGAGGTAATATGATAGTTTAATAATAATTTTTCTATTTTGGTATTCAGGATTCCTAGCTTTGAAATGCAGGAGAAAGCCAAATAAGGCTTTTTTAGCCTTTTAAAAGTTTTATAATCCTGACTTTTCTATTACAAAAAGTTCCATTACAAGTAAAACAATTATTAACAGACCCCAGGAGATGTTATAAATGCCCCTAACAAAATCAGGTTAACTACAAAAAATTATGCAAATTCCAAAGGGAAAATAGACCACTCATTTAAGATTTGTTAACTCTTCAAAATGAATTCTAATAAAATAAAGTGAAAAAGTGAAATGAATTCACTTCTCATGTTTCTTTTATATAAAGTAGCTCACAAACTATTAAACATATAACTACCTTTAAAAATACATAACTTTCTTTATCTTGGCACATGGAACATATATATTTCTTTATATTGGCAAGTTAAAGAAATGAGGTAAGAGTGACTGGTGAGGTTTACCAGCAGTTTCATGGTTATAACCACCACTGATAATACTATAGACCAAGGAATTTAGGACATGGGTTCATTCAGTCAGCATGTACAAAAACTGCCCGAGGTGTTGAATCTATTGATGTAACATAGCTGAATTCAACAGAGGTGAAAGAACATGATCGTCCTTCTAGTCACTGAGATTGATAGCATTGGAGTGATCTTCTACTTTACACTCTTCCTTTCTCCTCCAATAAATTACTAAGTTTCATTAATTCTTGCCTCTATAATACCTCCTGTGGCCTCTTCTTTTCACTCACATGACCACCAGGCCCTTGTGACTCTCCCCTGCAATTGATCTTCCTAAAATACAGGTCAGACTATCTAATGTTCTTGCTCACAAAACCTCAGAGGCTCCCTACTGCCTCTAGGCTATGAATATAAAGGGCATGGAATGCCCTTCACTCTCTGGTTCCAACCTACCTTTCACGATCATTTCACATTGCTTCTCATCACCCACCTTTTGTTGTGGCTCAGGGGCCCCACTTGCTTGCCCCTCTATCCAACCCTGCATGTCTCCGCTCAGGCTGCCCAATCTGCCTCTTGGCTTCCTTCCATGTTTTGTGCTATTTCCTACCAGAGGCCTTCCCTGATCTTTTAATCTGGTGCTTGCTCCTCAACAACACTCTAAAATTATTTTACATTTCCTTTGTAAAAATTTTATAATTATTCATTATATGTACACATGTTGCTACTCACCAGAAGAATGTCAGCTACTTGAGAAGAAAGGCTCTTTTACTTTTTCTCTTTGCATCCCCTGTACGTAAGGACAGTGCCTGGTACATGCATAGTAAATGTTCGTTGAGTTGAACTGGACATAGTATTTTTAATTTAAGTGTGGAAAATAGTATGTGAGCTCCTTTCTTCAACCTATCATGTGAGTCCATGAATTCATCAATGCTGGCACTATATCCAGTGGTACATAATACAGCCTATCTAAACCTTATCATGGGTAATTATTTCTTGTACCTTTTCATAAATTTCTGCAAAAGATAAATCCAATGAACTGGAGAAACAGTAGTAGAAAGGACCTAGGAAGTCATCTAATGCAACTTATAAAGAAACGGAGGCCTGGGAAGGGATAAGTGATTTGCCTAGAGTCACATAGGTATTAAATGTCAGAGGTGGGATTAGAACCCAGGTTCTCTGACTCTAGAGCCAATTTTCTTCTAATATACCATTTCACCTTCCTAGGTCTTTTTCTTTGGTTCACGAAAACTGCCTTCACCAATAAAGTTTGGCAATTATTGATTTACAATTTGTCATTTTAGGAGTTACTTTGGATACTGTGACATTAAATGACTTGCCTACAGTTTGACAGAGTATATATTAGAGAGAGCCCTCACACACACATACACACACACGTACGTGCATGTGTGTGTGTGTGTGTGTGTGTGTTTCTGTTCTTCTCACTCCAGGAAAGTCCTTTATCCACTATAATATATTGCCTCATCTGAAGAAATTTAATATTCAAATAATGAGTTGGGGGGTCAGGGATAAGTTTGGAATTGAGGAAAGCACTGCAAATTTCCCAAATTCAATTCTAGTCTCTCCTAACTGAGCTCCTTCCTATTCTGCATTATTTTATTCACATACACAATGCTCATCACTGTGTATGCTGTCTACATTGCTCCTGTGAGTCACCAAAGGATTACACATCTTTTGCTTTCTAAAGATTAGAAATCACATACTAAACTTTCTTTTTTTTCAATAAATCTTTTTGGGGGTATAGCTAGGTGAATAGAGTGAACAGAGCACAGGCCCTGGAGTCAGGAGAACCTAAGTTCAAATCTGGCCTCGGACACAACACTTACTAGCTGTGTGACCTTGGGCAAGTCACATAACTCCAATTGCCCTGCTTCCCCCAACCCTCCAAAAAAAGCAAAAAAAAAAGACCTAAAACTACTAAAGAGAGATAGATCTAGTATTTGTTACTGAATGTTACACACTGGATTCTTATTCATTTAAGTGGACATACATATCTACTAGTATTTTAGTATCAGGAAAAATGGCAAATTACTGATTAATTTTCTTAAAGGTCCATAGAGTAAAGATATACTTCTTTTTCTAGAGCTGATTACAGTCCCATGTGAACCACACCAAGCCCTGGGTGACATCACCCAGTGGCCCAGACCAGCTAGAGCAGACTTCAGGAGAGTGAAGCACCAGCAGTTGTGGCGGTTTCCAGATTTCTCAACCCATAAACAGCAAAGTCACAACAGCACAAAGAGTGACTAATTTAGTAAATAGTGTTTTCAAGAGGCATTTTGCCAAAGTGTGCTCAATTATTTCCTTTTAAAACCCTAAGTTCATAATTGAGGAAAAGCAGCAGAAGAGCTGATTTAAAGAACGCCCTTTTCATTTTATTTATGCATCTTTCCTATCCCACTAGCACTGCCATTTGGGTCCAGCTTTTAAAAAAGGGATCATATCATGGTATTGTTGTTCACTGTGGGTGTTTAAGCAATGGTAACAAATTGTGGCCTGTGATGCTAGAAGAGGGGTGGAGCCAAGATGGTAGAGAAAAGGCAGAGATTTGGTTGAGATCTCCCAAATTTTGCTCAAAACAACTTTAAATAATACCTCAAAACAAATTCTAGAGTGGCAGTACCCACAAAATGATGAAGTAAAATAATTTTTCCAGCCCAAGACAACTTAGAAGGTTGGCAGAGAAGATCTATTGTACTGCAGTGAGAATGGAGCATGGAACAGCACATGCTGTGCCGCTGTAGGCTAACCAGCAGGAAGCCTTGAGGGTAACTGAGTAAGTAGCAGCTGCTTCTTGAGTTCTTAGCCCACAGACAGTAGAGGGATCAGATTATAGGGGTCCTTATGCTGGCACTGGGTACAGTAATCTGCTGCATTACCCATACTCAGATCTAGGTTGAAGTCCTGGGTCGTAGTCCCAGAGTGAAGAGGGGCAATAGCACACGAGAATTTGCAGCCACAAGGGTGCGGGGACCCTGGTCATACAGAATTCCACAGCAGAAACGGGTGCTTGCAGTTGTTCAAAGACAGGAGAACAGGCCAGGAGAGCAGTAAACATATTTTTCCTTAGCTCACACTACCTTGAAAAAAACCTGAAACCCCAAGGGATAGCTCTGAAAACAGCTGCACAAAAAAATCCAAAACCTGGGACAGTATACCCTCCATCCTGGGAATACAGCCCACCTTTACTACAAAGCTCAAAGTCAAGAAATAGGCTAGAAAAATAAGCAAACAACAACAACAAAAAGACCCTGACCACAGAAAGTTACTATGGTTTACAGGAAATATCAAAACATAAACACAGAAAGAAGACAACAAAGTCAAAACTGCTACATTCACAGCTTCAAAGAGAAATGTGAATTGGTCTTAGGTTGAAAAAGAATTCCTGGAAGAGGTCAAAAAGTATTTAAAAAAATGGAATGACAGAGGTTGAGGAAAAATTGGAAAAAAATGAGAGTGATGCAAGAAAATCTTGAAAAAAGTGACAAAATTAGGTAAAGGAGAGACAAAAAATACTGAAGAAAGTAACATTAAAAAACAGAATAGGACGTGGAGTCAAGATGGTGGAGTAGAAGGAGTAAATCCTGTGAGCTCCAGCCACAACTACCTCTAATACCTATAAAATATGACTCTAAACAAATTTTAGAGCTACAGAACCCACACAGTGACAAAGAGAAACAAAGCTCCTGCAGAAGCCAGCCTGGCAACATGACAGAAAGGGTCTGTCATGCCAGAGTGGGAGCTGAGCACAGTCCCATGTGAACCACACCAAGCCCTGGGTGACACTACCCAGCGGCCCAGACCAGCTAGAGCAGACTTCAGGAGAGTGAAGCACCAGCAGCTGTGGCGGTTTCCAGATTTCTCAACCCATAAACACCAAAGAGAAAGTAAAACGTCACTGGGGAGCTTGATTGGAACAGGGTAACTAAAGAGCACGTTCTGGCCCCTGCCCCAGGGTGAGAGGTAGCGTAGGAATGGCGATTGCAGCTGCTGCTGCATGGCTGCCTCTGGAGCTCCTGGCCTGCAGACTGTAGGGGAACCAACTGACTATTCAGAGGGTAATTGCTCTTCTTTTGAACTGCTTGGATCTGGATTGCAGTCTTGGGTGGTGGTCCTAGGGTGTGTGGCCAGTGTGCCAGAGCTTGTGGTGGCTGCAGAGAGGGTGCCCTCCTCAGACCTCTGAAAAAATCTGCAAAAACCCCAGCAATTTGGGACATAGCTCTCCAATCTGGAAGCAGAGTTCTGCCATGACAAAAAGCTCAAAAGTAAAGTAATTGGCTGGCAAGATGAGCAAGCAGAGGAAGTGCTTTCAGAACACAGAATCCTTTTTTGGGGACAAAAAGGATCAAAGCATGGAATGGGAAGAAGAGAATGAAGTCAGAACTCCCACACCAAAAGCTTCCAAGAAAAATATGAACTGGTTATAGGCCATGGAGGAGCTCAAGAAGGATTTTGAAAACCAACTAAGAGAAGTAAAGGAAAAACTGGGAAGAGAAATGAGAATGATGCAAGAAAACCATAAAAAGCAAGTCGACAACGTGCTAAAGGAGACCCCCCAAAATACTGAAGAAAATAACATCTTAAAAAATAGACTAGGGGGCGGAGCCAAGATGGTGGCACAGAAGCTGCAGTTTTGCATCTCCCACACAGCTACCTTAAATACCCATAAAATATGTCTCTAAACAAATTTTAGGGCTCCAAAACTCACAAAAATACAGAAAACACATCTCTCACTGAAGGCAGCTTGGCAGGTGGGGCTCACTGCAGCAGGCTGGGAGCCGAGGCTGGCCCAGTCCAAAACCCTGGCCAGGCCCCAGGGTGGTTGGGAGGAGCTGCAGTTTGCAGAGCGGATCTGCAGCAGCACCTGGGGCAGTTTCCATATTTATCAAGCCAGGAAAAATAAGGCTAAGAGAAAGGTAGGATTGGAGATTCCAACCCTGTGAAGTCAAGAGAGTAGCAATTTCATGTCTCGGTTTTGTAGCCAGCCCAGCATCAATGCCCCAAGGAGCAAGCAGTGACCTTTGGAAGTGACCTTCAGGACTCCAGCGCAACAGTAGCTGAGACAAACAATCATTCAGCAATTGTGTCACATGTGGACATGGAACTGGGGGGACCAATGCTGCCATGAGCTAGACATTAGAGAAAAGACAACCTTCTTCTCCTCACTACCCCCTCTCCAGGATACTCCTAGAATCCTGAGAGAGATATGGCAATCCTCTTTGGAAGACAATGAGTCAGAGCAGGCTTGCTGCAAATATATGTGTGTATGTGTGTGTGTGTGTGTGTGTGTGTGTGTGTGTACATACTCCCACACAATATACATATATAATCATTTAAAGTGGGAAGAGTCCTCAGATGAGAAAATAGAGGACAACCAGTTGACATGATTTATTTAAGGTCAATAAGTACTGTCAGAAGCAGGATCCTTACAAAGGGTCTCTAGTGACTTTCCATGTTTCCCACCCTTTCCACTACCCTCCACTGTCCCAAAGTCTGTTAGAACCTGGATCCCAACAACCTTGCCACCCTTTTAATTCAATGCAGCCCCACCAGGATGTTCTTTTCCAACCAGGCTGATCTGTTCACATCCCTGAGCCTCTGACCATAACTCAGTTCCCCTATATAGTCATATACTCCATTTACTATATACATTCCTGTGCATTTGTATTATCTCCCCTTGAGTGAAGGTAAGCTCCTTGAGGACAGGGACTGTTTCTTTTTTGTCTTTGCAGCCTTAGTCACCTGTCCCTTCCAATTATAATATGCTGTGATTCTGGAAAATCTATGTTAAGTCTGGAGACTTGGGGCTTAGTCCTACCTTTGCCATCAGCCAGTTTGGTGACCCCAAGAAAATTACAATCACTTTGAGCCTCAACTTTCTTCTGTATACAATAAGAACACTGAACTCGATCATCTTAAAATCTTTCCATTGCTGACATTTTAAGAACCAGAATCATTTCACCTTAGTTGCATACAAGTCATGGTCAGACAGGGTGGGAGTGAGGAAATACTGGTAAAGTCTGGGGTATCCCCAATAGGCCGTGGCCTACCATTAAGAACTGAAATGCTGAAAAGAATTGAGGGCTGGGGGGAAAACTAAGACCTTAATCACTGCAGTGAATAGAATTTTTAAGGATCCGAATTAACAATCAATCTGGCCAACTTCTCCATTGTTAAATGTTTTATTGAAGCCTTATTCAAAGAATAATTTGCAGCATGTAATTAAAGATAGAGAAAGAAAAAAAATAAGACTAACTCGAATGGCAAAAGAGGCCTAGAAAGCAAATGAGAGAAGAATGCCTTAAAAAGCCAAATTTGACAAATGGAAAAGGAATTTCAAAAACTTTATTGAAGAGAATAATTCCTTCAAAATTAGATTGGAGTAAAAGGAAGCTACTGACTTTATGAGAAATCAAGATACTATAAAATAGATCCAAACAAATGAAAAAATAGGAGGCAATGTGAACTAATCTCACTGGAAAAACCACTGACCTGGAAAACAGATCCAGGAGAGATAATTTTAAAAGTATTGAACTACTTGAAAGCCATGATCCAAAAACGAATCTAGCAATCATCCTTCAAGAAATTCTCAAGGAAAACTGCCCTGATATCCTAGAACCAGAGGGCAAAATAGAAATTGAAAGAATTCACCAATTGCCTCTTGAAAAAGATCCCCCCCAAAAAACAACTAGGAATATTATAGCCAAATTCTAGAGTTTCTAGGTCAAGGAGAAAATATTACAAGCAGTCAGGAAGAAACAATCTGAATATTGTGGAAACACAATCAGGGTAACCCAAGATCTAGCAGCTTCTATGTTAAGAGATAGAAGGGCTTGGAATATGATATTCTGGAGGTTAAAGGAGCTAGGATTAAAGCCAAGACTCAGAAAACAGAATAGCTCAAATGGCATAAAAATATAATTAAGAGAACTCCCTATAAAGTAAAATGAGTCAAATAGAAAAAGTTGTATAAGAATTCACTGAAAAGAACTCTTAAAATTTTTTTTTTGCTTTTTGAGGGGTGAAGTGACTTGCCCAAGGTCACATGGCTAGTTTTGTGTGTGTGCGTGCACACTAAGTGCCTGAGATCAGATTTGAATTCAGTTCCTCCTGTCTCCAGGGCTACAGTCACCCTGAAAAGAACTCTTTAAAGACTCCAAATCAAAAGGATGAAAAAACAAAAGGGGAAATCTCTTTGGAAAAACAACTAACCTCAAAAATACATCTGAGAGATAATTTAAAAATTATTGGACTATCTGAAATCCATGATCCAAAAAAGAACCTAGACATCATTTTTCAAGTTATCAAAGAAAACTGCCCTGATGTTTTAGAACCAGAGGGTAAAATAGAAATTGAAAGAAGTCAACCAATCACCTCTAGAAAGAGACCTCAAAATGAAAGCTCCAGCAATATTATTGAGCATTTTTCAGAAAAAGTAATCAAAAGTATCTGCAGTCATATCACTAATTAGAGAAATGTAAATTAAAACAACTCTGAAGTACCACCTCTCACCTATCAGATTGGCTAATATGACAGAAAAGGAAAATGACAAACGTTGGAGGGAATATGGGAAAAATTGAGCCACTGATGCATTGCTGGCAGAGCTGCGAACAGATTCAACCATTCTGTAGAGTAATTTGGAACTATACCCAAAGGACTATAAAATCATGCATATCCTTTGACGTAGCAATACCACTACTAGGTTTATATCCCATAGAGATTTAAAAAAGAAAGGAAAAGGATGTATATGTACAAAAATATTCACAGCAGCTTTTTTAGTGGTGGCAAAGAACTGGAAATTGAGGGTGGGCTGATCAACTGGAGAATGGTATGTAACTGGGGATAGAATATTACTGTGCTCTTATATAAAATGATGAGCAGGATGCTTTCAGAAAAACCTGGAGAAACTAACATAAATTAATGAAAAGTGAAGTGAGCAGAACCAAGAGAACATCGTATACACTAACAGCAACACTGTACAATGATCAACTGTGAATGACTTATCTATTCTCATCAATACAATGATTCAAGACAATTATAAAGGATTCATGATGAAAAATGCTATCTGTCTCAAGAGAAAAAACTAATGGAGTCTGAATGCAGACTGAAGAATACTTTTTCAAACTTTCTTTTTCTTTTTGGTTTGTATTCTCTTTCATAACATAACTAGTACAGAAATACATTTTGTATAACTGCAGAGAAAAAATTGTTTTTCTTTTTTTTCCCCTTTTTAAAAAGATCAACCAACTTGGTTAATAAATATTTACAATGGTTAATAGAAACAAAGACTTACCTTAACTATTAATCCTTTTGAGTCAACCAACCATATCTTTTCAATGGCTTTTTCCTTGGATATCCCTTCTTTTTCCATGGCCATAATAATAAGGTTCGCAATCCCCAGGGCAGCCTAAGGAAGAGTTATAATAAATTGAAGCTATAAAAACAAAAGATTTTTTAAAGCCTTTATCTTATAGAATTTTATTGAAAGTTATAATTTATATTATTCTGTCTTGATAATAATTTTACTCCTACTCATGTAGGGGGAAAAGTAATTTTTCCACACTGAATAATCTAAAAGGAACAGTATTTGGTCTCTTTATACGATTATTATTATTATGTTTACTAACAGTGTTTCAGCCCTACAAAACAAAATATAATAGTGCATCTACTTTTACTGAGCTTAGTGTTTCTGACAATCAAGATTGGATTGAAGGAAAATGTTCAGCTAAAGCAAATAAAATCTTACACCATAAACAGGATCATGAAATTACAAGGATTACATATTAAGGTTCAGTTCCTTGAAGGAGGGAAAGACAGAAATGGATTATGGTCACTTTACTGCAAACCAACAAAATTAGGTAGGAATATGAGAGAAACTTACTGATAAAAGTTCTGTGTTCTTAAAAGTTTATGCTTTTAAACACTTGTCTGCTTCCTTAATTTGGATAAGTTTAGGATACGATTTTCCATAAAACAAGAACCAACCTTTTGTATCTAGTACATTCTATGAAATGTCATAAAACCTACAAATTTTTTTTTTTTTAAAATCTCAATTTAAAATCTTTCAACTATGAACCACTCTTTGGTGGTTTCAGACCATCCCAAATTGACCCTTTCCATTCATTGGAGCCCTTTTGAAACTCAGAGAATAAAATTACCAAATTGAAATGCTATATATAAGTATTCATCCAAGATGTGGTAAAAAACTTAAACCTCAGCAAATAGTCATTTTAGCTTTGACTTTCCTTGTGCTTCAAAATTAATGTGAAATAAATTGATGACTTCCCTAAAGTAAACCAATGTGTATCTTAGTTTTTGCATTCTGTATATCAGTTACTAATGTTTTCCATTAAAAATTCTAACTTTAAGCATCCTGAAAAACACAAGAAATGGCTATTTAAAAAAATGATATTCTCCTTAAAAAGTTACACATAGAGGCAAAAACATAGCTTTAAATACCCATAACACATTTACTTCTCTATTTAACGGAATCTTTTTTCACTCAAAATGATATTAGACTTAGAATTAGAAGCTTTAATAAAAATCAAGCCACAAAGCATTTCTCCATTCCCATTCTGGTTTTATATTTTATCATTCTAAACATATCTGGGCAATTTGCCTACAAGAAGTTCAAATTCAGTTGACATTTTAATTTTGTGTCTGAGGCTGGACTGCTATTACCAGAATCTAATTTTTCCTTTCCTAGATGATTAAAATACATAAAAAAATGAGAAAACAGTGAATAACTTTGACTTAATGGCCAGGCCCTGCCAATAATTTAGGATGTTTTGCATATGAACATTGAGAATATACTGGGAAACTCTATGCTCCTTTTTTCCTTTAGAAGTTTAAAATTATTTTGAGAAAACTGATTATTGGATCATTTAGTATTTTAATTACATGTTTTATAAAGCACTTCATACATATTCAAGGAGTAAAAACTTGTTTTATCAAGGTATGAACGGAATTTAAATGAAGCAATGATGTTTTTCTTATGAAAATAAGTAGGTATGTCACTTACCTTGAGGAAGGAAGTAGCAAAATTTACTATAAATCTGTCAAAATACCTCAGACATATTATTAATAATTAAAATTATATAAAATATGCTCAAGTACCTCTCCAGCTCCTTGGAATAGAATTGTGTGATCAGACAGGCTGTTCTGAGTAATGCGCAGAGCTGCAAGGAGACCTGCAACTGCAACAGATGCTGTTCCTGCAACACGTAATTATTTTCTTTGAATAAATATTCAAACAGTAATTAGCCAGTTACTAAGCTGATATTCTTTGTTATTTAGAATTAAGAAAAAAATCAGAGAGGTCTAGAAGTGGGAATATGCTCAAAGTTTCTGAGTTTCAACCTTTCTCAATGAATATTTTCAAATGGTGGTCTAAAATTACTTTTCTTTTTTTTTGTGTTTTGGACGGGGGGAAGGCTGGGCAACTGCATTGAGGTTAAGTGCCTTGCCCAAGGTCACATGACCAGTAAGTGTCTGAAGCTGGATTTGGACTCAGGTCCTCCTGACTCCTGGGCTGGTGCTCTATTCACTGTACCACCTAGCCACCCCTAAAATTACTTTTCAAATAATTTGAAATGATAAAATAATCTTTTAAAGTCGGTATATGATATGATACGTAGAACAGAATGTCTGAGGGCTGGAAAAATATTCCCCAGTAAACAGTGTAGTTGATAATGTCTTACCTACCCCTCATTTCTGTAGGGTAGAGGTTATTAACCTGGGATCTTTTAACTTGTTTAAAAAACTTTTTTTTTTATAATTACATTTCAACATAGTTAAGATTGCAAAAGAAACCAATTATCTTATTTTGCACATTTGGAGAAGGGATCTATAGGCTTCGTTGGACTGCCAAGGGGGTCATGACACAAAGAAGGTTAAGAACCCCTGTTTTAGGGAGACTTCAGGGTTATACCTGAAGCAACACATAATACATTACATAGCCTAGTTACTGTAACTTGAGGTATATATTTGAATGGCTTTAATCCACTGTCAGTTCACTGCCTGCCACCTGTAGTTGTGATGCTTTCTATCCCAGTGTTGGAGGTCTCATGAATGTTACTCTAACGTAGAGGCTTTCATTAATGTTCTGGTTTACTTGAGAAGAAACTTGAAGGAGTACGTGTGTCTGCATTTGGGAGTGCATGCATGTATGCACTGTAATACTGACGGCATTCCATTTTCACTTAAAAATGGTTTTTTATGTGAAGTTCCTGGCATCATTTTCATTTTTAAGTAAGCATCTAGTAAAATTAGATGCCTCTCACCTATCCCATTTTTGCCTGTGGCATCAACACTCTTTGTATGTCAAAGATTAGAAGACTTAGTTTTGTCTTTGGTCCATTCTTGACACTAAGATGTTTAGAAAACAGAAGTTAACAATGGAATGAGTTCATGGCTATTTAATGGATTCAGCTGTGTTGACTATGGTGCAGGTAGTAAGGTAATATTTCTATTAGGGTAAGATCTAAGAAGTAATTTTCAATGATGACTTCTTTTTATTGGTGTGTGTGTGTGTGTGTGTGTGTGTGTGTGTGTGTGTGGTGTTTCAAGAGTTTATGGCTGGTGTTACAAAAAAAAGATTCCTTACCTTCTTATTTTGTAATATAATGTAAATATTCAATTTAACTTAATTCACTTCATCTACAGGCATTAAAAATATACAGATATTTCCAACATAAAGGTATTCCTGCCTTGAAGGAGCTTACAATTTATGTAGGAGAGGAACGAAAATACAAATAATGAGGAAGAATTAGTAAGATAAATGTAAAGTATTTCAGGAAATATGCTATGAAAAACTTGAGGAAAGAACACTTTAACCTGAGAAGTCAGAGAAAGAAGAGATCATGTAGGAATCTGGTCTTAAGGGAGATAAAGATATCAACAGAGGAAAAAGGAAGAATTAATTCTGGGCACAAGAAATAGAGTACTCAAATATACAGAAACTGGAGTGACCAAGATGAATAAATTAATTACTCAACAAGCATTTATTAAGCATCTGTTATGTGCCACATACTATGTTAGACGCTGAGGATAGAAGTACAATAAAAATCTATATTCAAGGATTAAAGGGAGAGAAAGAATAACCTAGAAAGGCAGTAAGATAGTATGAGATCAGGCTGAACAGGTAGGAGATAAATTGTGGAGAGTTTTGAAAGCAAGGATCAGAAGTTTATATTTTATTTGGTACTCAATGGAAAATCACTAAAGGCTTTGTGGCTTAAAATACAGGAATGGTGCGATCATAGTGTTGTGGTATGACCTCAGACAACTGTGTTAGACACATTGGAAAGGGGATAAACTGGAGACATAAAAATTTGCAGAAGGCTCTTACAATTACTAAAAAAGGGATGAGGGCCTGAATTACCATTGTTGTAATGGGAATGGAGAAAAAGAGTCAGATTGGAGAGCTATTGTGGAAGCAGAAACAATCAGAATTTGGCAAATGACTGGATGAGGGGAGTGAAAAAGAAGTAAAAATTGAAGACCCCAAGGTTAAAAGGCTGGGTCGCCTATGGAGAGTTGTATATTAAGAGAAATAGAGAAGATGGGGAGGGGTATATTGAGGGAAAAGATGATGATTTCATTTTTAGGCATGTTTACTATGAAGTACACTGGCTATTCAGACAAGCATGCTATCTGAAATAAGAGCCTGGAGCTCTAGGAAGAATTTGAGAGTAGAGATACAGACTTGGTAATTTATCTTCTCAGAGGTAATAAATGAAGTTACAGAATTAAAAGTAAAGAAGTTTCATGGAAGCCTACAAAGGAGAGGTCCTCATAAAGGATGGCATGATCTAGGGTAGATGACACGAAAAGGACTAAGAATATGGGGATATAAAAAGAAAACCCATGGGATTTAGAATAAGAAAGTTGTTACTGACCTTGGAAAGAACTGAATCTGTAAAATGGTATTCAACTATGGATTATCATTGCTAACAGTGTTCCCTCCAACTAAAAAAAATTATTTACAAAGAATATTTACAACCAGTGTCTCTGATAAATTCCCCATTTCTAAAATATACAGGGAATTAAGTAAAATTTATAAGAATACAAGTAATTCCCCAATTGATAAATGGTTAAAGGATATGAACAGGCAATTTTCAGAGGTAGAAATTAAAGATATCTTTAAGCATATGGAACAATGCTGTAAATCACTATAGATTTGAGAAATGCAAATCAAAACAACTCTGAGGTACCACATCTCACCAGTCAGATTGGCTAAAGATGACAAACCAGGAAAAGGACAAGTGCTGGAGAGGATGTGGAAAAATCGAAACATTAATGCACTGTTGGTGGAGCTGTGAACTGATACAACCATTCTGGAGAGCAATGTGGAGCTAGGGCTATAAATAATTGCATACCCTTTGACCCAGTAATACCACTTTTGGGGATGTATCCCAAAGAGATCATAGAAGTGAGAAAAGGACCCATATGTACAAAAATATTTATTGCAGCTCTTTGTGGTGGCAAAAAACTGGAAATTTAAGGGTGTACATCAATTGGGGAATGGCTGAACAAGTTGTGGTATGTGAATGTAATGGAATACTATTATGCTATAAGAAATGGGAAGGAGATGGACTTCATAATTACCTGGAGAGGTTTATACAAATTGAT
>CM053593.1:247001819-247028571 GCA_028646575.1 Pseudocheirus occidentalis | reverse complement strand
TATTTATTGTCTCAAGAAGTTTTTTTTTACTTGATTCTCTAGGATTCTCCAAGTATATCATCATATCATCTGCAAAGAGTGATCATTTAGTCTCTTCTTTGCCTAATTTGATTTCTTTTTCTTCTCTAATTGCTACTGCTAACATTTCTAGTACTAGATTGAATAAGAGGGGTGATAGTCCACTATCCTTGTTTCACCCCTGATCTTATTGGAAATGCTTCTAGTTTATCCCCATTGCATAATAATACTTGCTGGTGGCTTTAAGTAGATGCTACCTATTATTCTAAAGAAAACTCCACTTATTCCTATACTTTCTAGTGTTTTTAATAGGAATGGATGTTGTATTTTGTCAAAGGCTTTTTCTGCATCTATTGAAACAATCATATGGTTTCTGCTAGTTTTATTGTTGATATGGAGTTATTTTCTTGAGCAAGGTTTTGTACCTCTTTTTTTTCTAAGCTGTTAATTTTCTTTTAATATCTCTTATGTGGTTTTCATCTGACTTTTAAAATCATTTTAGCTCTCTTTTTAAAAACTTGCTTCAACTCTACTAGGAATTCTGGTTGAAATTATGTCCAAATTTGGGCCAGCTAGGTGGCACAGTGAATAGAAGACTGGCCCTGGAGTCAGGAAGACCTGAGTTCAAATTCACCCGCAGACACTTAACACTTAATAGCAGTGCAAGCTTGGGCAAGTCATTTAACCCCAATTGTCCTGACTTCCCCACTTCAAATAGAAAAAAAAGTCCAAATTGCATTTTCTTTGAGACTGGTTTGTAGATATTTTCAAGTCATTCTTTTCTTCTACGTTGTATCTTTAGCTTTGCTATTTTCAGAATAGCTTTCTATAGCTGAATTATTTTTTTCTGTTTAGTTCAATCTTCCAGTTTGCTTTTTGACTTCAGATTTTATGTTAGTGGTGGGCTCTATACCCTACACCCTTCTGTGGGGAATGGTTGACCTAAGTTTCTGTACTCTTACATCTTTCTCCTCCTTACACAGCTCAGGCCAGGGGGACTTCAAGATTCTAATGTTCTCAGAGTAACTGTGATCCTGGTAGAAGTATGCTCACTGCTATTTAGGTCTGAACTCTGCAAATTCCTGATCCACGTTTGGGTCTGTCAGTTGGTTTCTAATTAGGATTTTCATAGGTTGCTGCTAGATTCAGTCACTATTAGCCCACTGGGAGGCTCTGCAGGATAAAAGCAACTGAAAATATAAGCTCCCTTTTGGTCTGGGATCACTGCAGTCTTAAGTTCTGGGTCAATGGCTAGAACTGGGTCTCAGCTCTGTTCTTGGGCTAAGAGTCACAGATCTACCATTTTCTCCTAAACTTGTTCGTTGTTCATTACAGATCTGGAGCCCTGCTAGAGGTCACTCATCTCCACTGGAGATCAGAGAGAATAGGCTGGATCAGCATGAGGCAGAAATGACCTTTCCTCCTTCTCTGTGCAGCAGGAGGTGAAAGGTATGGGACAGGTAGAAGGTAACACCTTACCCCTCGCTCTACCTGAGAGGCTGGAGAACAAGCAGATGCAACAGAATGTAGAAGTCTGGAGGCTCATGGGTAAATAAAGATTGTGCTGGTACAGATGGAAAGTGTGTAGTCAGATGGAAGTTCATGTCTAATCTCTGACCTTCTTGCTTACCTCTATCTGGATCTCTTTATTTCATTCAAAAATTGCCTTTGCCTAACCAAGTGTATGCCTAACCTTTCTGTACCTTTTCCTCCATTTGGCAGACATCCTTTCAAAGTTCTCTTGTCATTTGATACCTCTGATGTATAATTTCCCTTCCCTCCAACAATCTAATCCAATAAGCTTTTATTAAAGGGACTATACTAGATGTAGAGACTAAAAAGACAAAATGAAAATGAAAAACAGTTCCAGCCCTCAATGAGTTTACATTTTACTATACAAACAATTTTAAAAGCTCCATAGGAATAAAGAATAAACCATTTTCTTGAACAAGATTAGATTTACATACAAAATTCATAAAGAAAATGTAAAGCTGAAAATATTACTTGCCCTAATTGGAATGGAATGATAGCACAGTCAATACATTTCATGAAATCTTACTCAGAAAACAAAAAACAACATTTACCACAGGAAAGACAACATCCTACCTTGACAACATCTTCAGGCCATGACTTAAGCAATGTAGCAATGTGACCTCGGTCATGGATACTGATAAAGAGACCTCTGTTTAAAAAAAAAAGGTAGTTTTCACGTAAATTGAAAATAAAATGAGAATGGTAGTCACATTCCTATGAAACATTACGTACTTCTACTGTGCTTCAAGTATTCATTAATCCATCTATGCAGGTACTCCCCTCTATTGATGCGGCCTACTATAAACAAAGGAACAAAAAAATCATAACCTAGTACCCAAACTTCTATGAATTAAGCTATTCTGGTCCTAAGAAAGCAGACATGTATTATGTTTTAATGACATGAACTACAAGCTACCTGTACCTTCTTTTTAAGGAATGAAGGAGGGGCGGCTAGGTGGCGCAGTGAATAGAGCACTGGCCCTGGAGTCAGGAGTACCTGAGTTCAAATCCAGCTGCAGATACTTAACACACACACACACACACACACACACACACACACAAACTAGCCATGTGACCTTGGACAAGTCACTTAACCCCAACTGCCCTCCAAAAAAAAAAAATCTCTACACAACAATTTAAACCAGATAAGGAATCTGTTTTACTGTATAAAATCACGTTATTTTAGAGCTTGATCTATTACATTTAATTAATTATGCAATGAAGCTTTTCAATTACTAAACCTACAATAATCAGAGGAACATTCATAAAATCATAATTTTTTAATGAATATAAGCATTTTATTAGTACATATGAAGTTCATTTGTTTGCTTGACCAACAATGGAGCAGTGACCATGCAAACATAGGAAAATCTGTTATAAAGTCTATGTTGAAAGACACAATGTGACACTGAATAGAGGGAACCTCAGAATTAGGACTTGGGTTCAAATCTAATCACTGACACTAGTAGTGTAACACTCTCCAAGTAATTTTGGCCAACCAGATGGCATAGTGTATACAGCTCTGAACTTGTAGTCAGGAAGACCTAAGTTCAAATCTGATCTCAGATACTTATTAGCTATGAAACCTAAAGCAACTCACTTAATGTTGGCCTCAGTTTTCTCATCTGTAAAATGGAGATAATAATAATTGACTCCCAGAGTTACTTTGAGACTAAAATGAGATGCTATTTGTAAAATGCTTTTGCAAACTTTAAAGCATTATAATAAAAGCTAGCAATAGTGATAATGATTTTTTACTTTGGGTGACTCCAAACTTTAATTCTTTGGAGAACATATTATTAAATGATTCAATGTCATATAGCTTTATTGGAGATGCTTAATTTTAAGCAGACTGGTGTTTATTTCAGGGAAGGGCTAAGAGGAAGGTCTTGAAGGTACCATTTTGTTTTTATGGTCAATAAGACAGTAAGCACACAGCAGTTTTTATTATTTTCCCTTCATCTTTCAATATAACTATGAAGATAATGGCATAAAATAAAGAATATTTGTAAAAGCCTACCCTTGAGGCATGTGTATATTATTCTCACAAAGATTTTAAAGATACTACTTAAGTGTTTTCTAGGCTCTTTTGGTCTCATCAATTTACAATTAAAATTACTCAAACAATTCTGTGTCATTTATTCATTTATCCATTTCCAATTTTGCAGCATCAATAACTTGTGTAAATACATCAAGTTTTATTATGCGCCATATCTTCTCATTTTAATTTTTTTTTCTATTTTGGCACTGATTTTTATTTTTGGTCACTCAAGTTAATGGTATGATTATATACCAATAACTGATTCCAAAATGATTCCCATATAAGTAACTGACCCTTTCCTTTCTGGCAAGATATAATCAGTATCTTTTATATGATGTTATCTGTTACTCACCCTGGCCAATGAATCCTAAATCTCTTCTCAAAGAAAATATTCATGATAAGGCATGTAACTTCTACACAGGAAGTACACAAGGTTTTAGCTTCTCTCATTTATTGTTCTTTAACCATATTTTCAAAAATATTATTTATCATCCTGTCCTTTGCATTGAAACCACTCAGTATTAAATCATATATCAACTTAATTTGGAAATCTCATTAAATTCTTTACAGAATTTCTATGTCTTAATCCTCTGTAACAGATGTTAGAGAATAAATTCATGATGGTGTTTTTTGCAAAAATGTATTATCTAGGGGCAGCTAAGCTAGGTGGCACAGTTGACCTGGAGTCAAGAGGACCTGAGTTTAAATCCAGCTGCAAACACCTGACACTTACTATCTGTGTGATCTTGGGCAAGTCACTTAACCCCAACTGTCTTGCCTTCCCCCCTACAAAAAAGACCAAAAAACCCCAAAACCTTATTATCTGCACTGCAATATAAGTGTCCCATGAAATAAAACCAACTCTGTCTAATTCTTTAACTACCATAAATTAACATTACCTGTGTTTTATTGTATTTTTGTTAAATATTTATATTTTATTTTAATTCACAGGGAGTTTTGTGAGCTGTAAAATTAATGCCTCTGACTTAGAGCACTAATGGTTGTATTCATGTTTCTAGACAGTTTGAAAATTGTGCTATTCTTATCCTCTGGCACCCCCAATTTTTTGGCTATTTAGCCATTACCACTTAAGGTTCTGAAGTTGGCCATACAGTACTGAGGGCTATTTTGCACTTTCCACTGTTTCATGGGATGTCATGAACAACAACAACAAAAGTCTTTACCAATGAGCTAATATTGGTGATTGATATCTCTACACTTAGATAAATTAGTCCTTGGAAAACAGACATCGTATATTACAGGAATCATATTTAAAGCCTTTCCAACATGGTTGAACCTGCCAGAGCTTATACTCCACTCCATTGGCAGTGCCTTTGGAAACCCAGGATTCACGTCTAGGCCACCATAAGGCATCAGAGTAGAGCTTTATGGAAGCCACTATCTATGATCTTTGAAAGTCGTGGTTATTCTCCAAAAGACAAGTAGGCAAAGGATATGAACCATCAATTCTTAAAAGAAAAATAACAAATTACTAAAGACCATGAGAAAGACTGTCCCAAACTACTAATAATAAGAGAAAAGAAAATAAAAATAATTTTAGGGTTTCACCTGTAACCCAGCAAATTGGCAAAAATGACTGGTGAACAGAATAGACCATATTGGAAGGGTTGTTGGAAAAAGGACACATCAATAGTATGTGCCCTAACCCAGAGATCCCACTGCTCAATAAATATCTCTAGGGGGTCAGTCAGAAAGGTCTCAAGTATATTGGTGAAAGAAACACTCTTTTTGTGTGGTGACAAAGAACTGGAAACAAGGTAGGTATCCACTGTCTGAGGAAAAGCTAAATAAAACATAGTAAAGTATTGCCATAACTTTAGGAAATAAAAATACAAGAATTCAGAGAAGACACATGAATTAATAAAGAGAAAAATAACCAGAACCAGAAAACAATATACACAATGACAATACAAATGGAGAAAAGAAAAAAAATGAACTCTATTCCCTGAACTTATGATTGGGTTCCCTGGGTCTAAATTATTACAAATCCTGTCAGACATAGTTGATTACAGGTTGAATTTGAAAAACTGATTTTTTTTCTTTTTAAAATGTTAGTTATAAGGAATGGTATGTTGAAATGGAAAAGGTTAGGGAAATTAAAGTGATATAAAAATAAAAGATATTAATTTAAAAAATTAAAAGTCATACATCAGACTAAAAAACCCAAACAAACCAGGAATCAGGAAAGGTTTCAGGGAGGAGATAGGGTGATCTCTCTTGGTATGAGCCTCATAAAAAAGCCAAGGCTTCTAATAAAGAAGAAAAAACTTTTAAAAATGCATTTCAAAGCCCACTGGTGCATAAGACTTAGAGATGGGAGGGACCTGACAGATTACGTAGTTCAGACTTCTCATCTTATAAATGAGAAAACTGAAATCCAGAGAAGGCCTGTTATGTAAAAGAGGCTCACAATAAAAGCATAATGACCAGTGATGGGAAGATATAGAGGTAAATTTCCATTAAATATAATAATAATACATGCTTACTGTGTACCATGTATCGTAATGAGCATTTTTATCATTATCTCATTTGATACTCACAACAACCCTGGGAGGTAGATGCTATAATTATCCTCATATGATAGATGAAGAACCTCATATGAAGAAGAAGAAACAAGGGTTAAGTGACTTGCCCACAATCACACAGCTAGTTGGTGCCTGAGGTCGGATTTGAACTCAGGTGTTCCTGTCTCCAGGTCTGGCACTCTATCCAATGTACCACCCAGCTCCGTTTCTTACAATAAAAACTCTTCAAATTAAGTTGAACTACTTCATATTTCCCACTACTTGACCCTTTTAAATGGCAGGATGACCATTTGTACAGGATGTTATAAAAAGGATTCCTATACAGGTGTGTATTATAATTCATGACCTCCGATATACTTGCAAATTCTAAGATTCTGGAAATCTCCTATCTAAAACGAGAACATTCAAGTTCTATTATCAATTTTGCTGAATGGTTATTGGGCAAGTTATTTGCACTCACTCAATATGAAAACTAAAAAGTACAAAGCACTATGTGGAAATAAAGTAGTATTAAGTTAAAAGTATAATTTATTGTTTTATTTCTTTTTTTAAAATAATTTGAAGGTGGTTACTAGAGATAGCAGAAATTATAGCCAAATGATAAGCAATCATCTCTGTAAAACTTCCATTTAAAGACTGGGGCTTTAGTTTCTCTATAGTTCCAAATTGGCTTGAAACATTTTTCCACAAAAACCTTCCAATTTCATTATGACTTAATTCATTCAATTCTTCTGGGTTTATTTTTTTAACTGTTGAGAAGAAGAGTGATCTCAAAATGTATTTTTAACCTTCAGCTGACGGCTGAAAATTTTTAACATGACACATTTCCAAAACAGAAAGTTATTTGCTGATTTAATAGACTAGACATGGAGAAGACATGAACAAAACACTGTGACTTGTTTAATTTTTTTTGGCCATATTTGTGGATTGAATAGCGGCTGTTAATATTTTCTACCTTAGTGCAGAAAAGGTCTCCTTAATTAGTTATTTTTAGAAGCACAGGACAAAAAAGATTTCAAATGTCTTTTTCAAAATAAACAAGAGTCTGATTCATTTACATGCAACTTTCAATAGCACATGAATTCAATTTCTCCAGAAACCTATATGGGGGTTAAAAATTGGTCAAGAAATGTTTGAAAAAAAATCTATTGTGGAATATCCTGTAATATAAGGCGTAAAAAATCATTTTCTAAATGTGAGTCATTATTCTGTACATATAGTATTTAATGATTCACTGGAAAGGCCCATAAACTATAACCATTCTTTGGTTTGCAGGAAGTACTATATTTAGAATTATACAAATCTTCCCTCTCTTCTGTCATTGAAAAGAAGATAACATAAGTAACTCATTAATTAACAAATATCCTAGGACTCTAGATAATAATAAAAAATGGTTCTCACAAACTTACATTTAGAATGATCTATTATTGACAATTTCAAGTGGATAACAAAATGCAAATGACTGGTCATTTGTTAGGTTTTCATGGACCTGAGATGACTTTAACGTACACATAAAATGAAGCATAAATCTCCAAAAACTTTTTAAAAGTCTCTGTACATACAGGACAGGCTCAAATAGATCCAACTTAAAACAGAAATGTATACTGGAATAGTTTGTTCCTATAGAAGTAATAAAAGAAAACTCCTCAGAACATCTGTACACAGAAAATAAGTATTAAAGAACCCATAAATCAACTCCAAGGCAAAATTCAATATGCATAATGGTTAAATTTAACAATTCTGTTGAGAAACAACAAATCCTGTATCAATTTTAAAGGGAAGAAAATGTGAATAACACCAAACTATTTTGCACCTACCAGAAAATACTGGAGGGAAAAGAATAATGTTTCCAAAGAACAAGAAGCTCAAGATTATTCTAACCCTATATGAAAAAAGAGGTTCATTCAATAGAAGTATCTAAAACATTCTTAGAAAGAAACAAGGCTGGAAAAGTAGGTTGGAGACATTGTGAAAAGCACTGTGTCACAGTAGAAACTGCTGGTATTTAATGTTATAGAAAGGGGAGGAGTTACTCAAGGTTTCTGAGCAGGGGGTTAATATGATTAGGCCTGTTAATTTAGGGAGATTACTTTGTCAGGAATGAGAAGGATGAATTAGAAAGGTAAAAGCCTAGAAGAAGGAAAACATGTTGTGGGAGGCTGTTAAGTAGTTCAATAAAGAAGTAACAAAGGTCTCAAGTAGAGTTGTGGTAATGGGAAAAGAAAAGAAACATATAAAGGGTATGGTACAGGTCATATGGACAGGACTTTAAACATTTGGGATCTGTGAGGTGAGGGAGTGGGAAAAGAAAATTATGCATCTCAGAATGTGTAGCCTCAGGATGCCCTCCTCCCCCAAAGTGATTTATATGTTCTTTTAATACTTGTTTTCTGTGAACAGAAGTTTGGGGAAATTTTCTTGTATTGCTTTTTTGCATCATACTCTTCTGAGAAATCTTTAATCTCTAAGTTGTCTCCTTGCATCCTGTCTTTAAGAACATTGTGTTTTTCTTGTAGGGAGAACGTTTTCTTTTAATGTTATAGTTTGCTTTTTGTGTTTCCTTTACTTCCTTGTTTTTTGAAGTGAAGTAAAGATTGTCCTTTACTCTCATGTATTTGCATTTCCAATTAAATATCCTTTATTTTGTTTCTTTGGTGAGACTTGCCACCTTAGTTTCAAGTTCCTTTTTTCTACCAATTATCTGAGTTTTTTTCCTTCCCGAGATCTTTGGTAATTTCACTCTCCTCCCACCCCCATTTTCCCTTATTGCTCATTTTCTGATTCCTTCCTCTCTGATAGCTGTTTTCCTTAAGAATAGATCTCAAAATATCTCAGCTTCTTCCCATGTGAAACAATTGTCCACTATGTTAGGTGGACTGGGGCTTTTTTCCCCAAGTTACTTTTGGAGGACAACTGGTCCAAGCTGGATTCTCAGCTCTTTTGCTCAGCCTTAGTGGAGTGCCACACTGCCCGCTGACACATGCCCTGCCCCATTCCCTCTGTTCCTCAGTTCTTTGGCCCAGCAGCACAGAGCTCTGCAACACTGCTATTGCAGCCAGAGCAAATCTCTGACTTTTGGAGTTTAGGGCTCCTTGTGGCAATGGGAATACAGGGAAGCGGGGGGGAGATCAGAATGTAGAGTTAAGCTTTATTAGAAGCCTGGACATGTATCCTGTCTGCTCCTTCTGATTCTCTACACAGGGAGAGCTCTGATGCAGCACAGAATACTGCCACTGCATTATCAGAGCCTGAGCAAACTTACAACTTTTGGAGTACGGCACTGTGTGGCACTGGGATGAGAAGCTGCATATAGAACTGAAATCTCTTGCAAGCCTATGGGTCACCTTGTACAGCCTCAGTGCTGGGAGTATGGGGAGTAAGGGGAAAAGAAACTCTTAATGAGTGTAATTAAACATTAGTCCATAGACTTTTTGCCTTCTTTGGGTTTCTGGAGTGTGGAGACAGCTGAAACTGCTTTATTTCTGACTGGATAGTTTCTAATTTGGAGATAGTTGAAGGTCGTAAGCAACAGATAAAATGCATCTTACTGGTCAAAAATCCCACGATCTTGACTATTACTCACTCTTGTCCTTCTTTCTCCTACCTTCGTGCATGTATGAAGGCCATACTATGTGCTTGGAATGGACTCTTTCTACAATTCCATATATTAAAATATTTCTTTTCTTCAAAGTCCCAGCAGAGGTATATCCTTCATAAAACTTTCCTTAATAGCCTCAATCAGAAGTGAACCCTCTCTCCTATTAAAAGAGCTAATTCTTCTCTCCTAAATCCTTCTTGCTGCACTTAACATTTCTTTTCTTATTATTATTAAATGTCTTATCCATGTGCAAGCAAGATTATAATTTCTCTAAGGGAAAAGCCTAAATTTTTTTCACCTCTGTATACCCAAGGCCTTACAGGGCCTCTTGGACATAGTAAGCCCTTAGTTAACTGAACTCAAGATGCTCTCTGGTATTGTTTGTTCACTGTTTCATAAGTGTTAGTCTTAAATTACCTAAAAGAGTATAAACTTTTTAAAAATACAGATTCTGTCATATACCTCTTCTTTTTTAATCTCCATGTCACCTCAAATAATCCTGCATGGACAGAAAGTGCTCTATAATATTTCTGAATTATTCATTAATTTGTTAAACCTTCAAAGCATCTGGATTATTAATCACAATGAATAATCATCACAGTAAATAGAATTGATAAAAGTGTAGCCAATGAAATTTAGTCTTTTTTTCTTTTTGAATGATTTTATTTATTTTCTTGTTTACACCATTCATTTCCACGAGATTTTGAGTTACAAATTTTCTCCTCGTTTTTTCCCTACCCACAGCCCCAAAACAGCGATCTCACTATAAAGCCCCTCCCCCAATCTGCTCTCTCCTATGTCCTCTTCCATTGCCCCTCTAACTGAAATTTAGTCTTGATAAAACCAATATTAAGTTTTTTTTGGTCCTGTTGCCCTTTTTCTTTTGTTTTATGACCTGTTCCCCTCTACCCCCACCCGCACCCCCACCCCCAATAAAGACTGAACTGGAATGACAGAATCATTTGACTACACACATTCTATTCAGCCAGACCTAGAGGCATTTGCAGTAAAAATGCTTATTTTGTGGGAGTATTTCTGAGACTAAGGCCTGCGTGTTCCACCAAGGCCAAGATTTATCTCAAGAATTATTTGTAGCTATTTCTGGAAAGACATCACAACTTGGAACCCAATTAAATACCCAAAAGTGTCTCAGCACAAGAATGACTAACACTTTCTGGCACCAAACTGGTTATAAGACATTAATTCTCAGACATAAATGTATATCTTGTCATAACATGGAAAATTTAAGCAGGAAAGCGATTTATTGATGACATTCTTAAATGAATGGGATTCCAATGAACATGTTTTTGTCTATTTCTGACATTTTTTCAGTAAGTCATGCCAAAAAAAAAAATCTTATCCTATACACTTATCACACTTACTGAGACCATTTAAAAATATTCAATTTCTTTAAAACCATGGTTGAAATTTTCTCATAACCTTTAACTTCATGGGTATATGTTCTCAAAATAAATTTGTAACTGTAAAAGATAAAATGTTCCTTCTCCATATTGCACATAATTCTTAATCTAAATAATGTTTAACATGCAAATTTTAGGTGTCAAGAGAAGAGATTCTGTTTAGTATAGTTTACATGTAATACTAGGAAGCTTTAGATAACTTTTTAAGACTTTGACTTTTCAAATTTAAATTTCTCAATATGAATATATAATTTGTTACAATGAGAAAAAAATTAATAGAGCCCATCCATGATCATCTTGCACTCAAGTCCCCTTCCTTGTGGCTTAAGTATCCCTGAATTTTCTAAGTCTATGCCAGTACATTTCGAACTGGAAAAGATTGAAATATGTAAGTACTAATGAACTGCATGTCTATTATCTGAAGTTCTGCATAGCTCATTTGAAAATTCTCTTCTTAGTCTCTACAACTCAGGAATGTTGACTGCTTAAGTCCACATGAGAGCTGATCTACACTGTGGGAGGGAGTATATACATCAGTGAAATAATAAAATCCTTGAGGTATTAAAGTAAGTATTTATAATATATATGACAACTGCTTTTTTAGGAGTTATTTGCATCTCTTCCTGGAGAGACCTGAACCTGTAAGCTGGGTAAGGACAGCTTCCACATTTCTTCAAATAAATTCAACTTATTATATTATGTTAATTAATGACCCTAAATAAGTGAAAGGGTGTATCCACTGTTTTTGATCTTTTGGATCATTATGCTCCCTACTTACAACTGTGGGTTGTTTTTTTTTTTTTTTGGTCTTTTTGAAGGAGGAAAGGCAGGGAAACTGGGGTTAAGTGACTTGCCCAAGATCACACAGCTAGTAAGTATTAAGTGTCTGAGGGTGGATTTAAATTGTGGTCCTCCTGACTCCAGGGCCAGTGCTCTATTCACTGCATCACCTAGCTGGCTGCTTCCTACTTATAATTGGATGTTGACTATATTAACATTTGAAATAAGAAAAAATAGACCATATATATTTCATAAAGTGTGTTAAGGTCACTTAAAGTTAACTACAATAGCTTCAGAAACTAGATTTGGATAATTTAAAAAAAGTTATCATTGTAATTTAATTCCAGAATAGGTAGATGGTACAAAAGATAAGAATTAGATGGTAAAAAATAATAGTGCTAAGATTAGAGTGACCTGAAAGGAGGAAAAAATAGGACATTAAAATGAGTTTTTTTAAATCACAATTATTTTTTAAGTTTGACCACAGTAGTCATCCATCTGGTCCAAGCTATACCTGAAAAGAAGCCCCACTATTACATATCCTGCACAGGGTCATCCAGCATCTCTGCTTGAAAACCTCCAAGGAGTATGAACATACCACCTCTCTAGGTCGTACATTTTATTTTCAGGCTTGTGAGTCTACTTGTGAGTCAGTACATGAGCACTTATTATATGTCAGGCACTGTGCTAAGCACTATGGATATAAAGAAGGTGGGGGGAGGAAGAGAGGAGGGAATCTGTCCCTGGACTCAAAGAACTCATATTCTAATGGAGAGCCAATCAACTATGCACATACAATACAGAGATACTGATACAAGTCAAAGTGAAGACACTAGTATGGTGGAATAACTTTTTACAGAAGGTAGATTTTTAGTTGTCTTGAAGGAACCCAGAGAAACTAGAAGACAAAGAGGAGGATGAAGAGTATTCCAGGCAAGGGAACTAGCTAGCACAAAGGCACAGAACTGGGGGATGCGGTGTTGTACGCGTAGAGCAGTGACTTGGTCAATGTTGGATCAAAGAACACGTGGAAGGGAGCAAGTATGAAAGACTTGAAAGGCAGGAAAAGGCCAGATTGTAAAGGGCTTTACATGCCAAATAGAAAATGTTATATTCTACCCTTAAAGGTATGAGGGTGTCACTTCAGTTTACTAAATATTGAGGTGATCTGATAAAATCTATGCTTCAGAAAAATCACCTTGGGAGCAAAGCAGAGAATAGAGTGAGCAGACTTGAGACAAGATCAACCAGAAGGCTACTACGATAGTCTAGATGAGTGTTTCTACAGAGTCCTTTAGTTCTAAATTACCCATCAATTTTGTCTTTATGGGAGCACAGAGAAGGGGATACAAGAGATGCTGTGAAGGTAGAAACAACAAAACTTGATGGCCCTTTAAGACAATTATCTTGACAGCTGAGTGAAGGACAATCAAGGCAGAGAAGTTTGAGGCAAGGAGACCAATTAGAAAGCTACTTCAGTAGTCTAGGAGATAATGAGGGCCTATATATTAGGGTAGTAGTTGGGAAGAGAATGGGATCTATACAAAAGATGTTGTGAAAATAGAAAACATAGGGGATTTGATAGCAAATTAGATATAGGGATTAATAAAAATTAATAAAAAATTAATTTAAAAAGTGAGGAAGCTACGATGACACCGAGGTTATGAGTCTAGATGACTTAGGAGATGGACATGCCCTAGAAAGTAATAGGAAAGAGGGGAACATTTGGTGGAAAATATGAGTTTTGTTTTAGACATATTGAGTTTGAGCCGTCTCTAGGATGTCCAACTTGAAGTGTCCAATAGCAGGTGATGCAGGATTGGAGCTCAAAGGGAAGACTGAGAATAAATACTATAGATCAGCATTGAAACAGTAACTCCATGGGAGCTGATGAGGACACTGGGAGTAAATAGGGATGGAAGGAGCTAGGAAAAAGCCCTGGCACTCAATTATCAGAGGCTGAGGGGTAGGATAAGGCAGTAAAAAAGACAGAATGGTCAGCTGGTTAGGACCATTGTCCCAAAACCCAGAAAGGAGAGTATTTCCAGGAAGGATGAGTAGTTAATAGTGTCATACACAGCAAAGAAGTTTAGAAGGATATGGATTGACAAAAGCCTATTAAATCTGTCAATGACAAGAACATTGGTATAACTTTGGAGAGAACAATTTCAGTTGATAATGAGGCTAGAAAACAGGCTGCAAAGTGCTGAAAGTAGATAGAGATGGTGGGGTATAATTAAGGTTTCTTTTAAAGACACTTGAGCATAAATGAAAGCAGTAAGGAAAGGACCAGCAGACATGCAGAAATTGAATATTAGAGAGAACGTACCAAGAAATTATTAAGTGCCTGTTATGTGCAAAGCACTGTGCTAAGTACTAAATGCTGAAAGATACAAATGGGAAAGGTAAGACTATCAAGTAAGTGGATAATTGAAGACAAAATCTGCTAGAGAAGATACAAAAGAACAGTGTCAAGAATACAAAAGGTCCGGCTGAAGCAAGTAAATTGGATGCCTCATTATTAAAGACAAGAGGAAAGAAGGAGAGAGGCATGATACTGTGAAGGGATTTGAGGATGCAGAAAAAGGGAGAAGCATAAGTTCATAGCAAATGTCCTTAATTCCCAAATTCCCTTTAAGATGATAAAGTTTAATGTGTTACTTTTAGTTCTGTATTACTGAGAATCTAGCACATAGCTGGGGAACCTGCAGCCTTGAGGTCACATGTAGCCCTCTAGGTGTGGTCCTTCGACTGAGTCCAAACTTCACAGAACAAATCCCCTTAATAAAAACGATTTGTTGTGTAAAACTTGGACTCAGTCAAAAGGTCACACCCAAGGACCTACAAGGCCTCTAGGTTGCAGGTTCCCCAGTCCTGGTTTAGACTCTAAGGCACAGACTGCTAAACCTGGAGTCAGGAACTCAGAAATCTTCCTGAGTTCAAATCTGACCACAGGTATTTTCTAGGTATGTGACCCTAGACAAGTCACTTAACCCTGTCTGCCTTTGTTTCTTCATCTGTAAAATGAGTCTGAAATCAAACCACTCCAGTATCTTTGTCAAGAAAACTCCAAATAGGATCATGAAGAGTTGGATGTGACGGAAACAACTGAACTAGTTAAGAGTCTAGTTCATAGCACACATAGCACTTGTGTGGCAGGGTTCATCAATCTCATCCTACTTCAACAACTGTACTGAACCAAGACACTATTCCATTCTTCAACTGAAGAAAGCTTTGCTTTGTCTGATGCAGTCCTAGAGGCAAACCTCCTTTTGGGAAATGTTTCCCTTTTTCCTCCCAGGTAAAGAACTATGTGTTTTTGTTAGGTAAAATATACTTGTAAAATCATTTTCTTGGCGGTATATTTGTTCGTGAGGGACCCCCTCCTCACACACCTATATGTGATTCTCTGATGCAGCCAGAGAGGGCTAGACTACATGCTAGGGAACTGCTTCATAATTAAGGCTATGGCTAATTAAAGATCACGTAATGAGAACAATAAATCTTCCTTCTCTTCTCACAAATTAAAATATCAAGAAACCTCAAACAGACATTAAGAAGTAGGAGAGAGAGAGAAAACACATCTGAAGAAAGTACAGAAGGACAGAAATAGGACAGTTAGAATATGCTATCTCCATCCATGGATGTTTATACTTTACTTTGATGTGTGACTAAATAAAAGTGTAGCCAAGAACATCTAAGTATGAGGATTATGTAATTTCTGTTGTAAAGAATATTATCCTGATTTTACCAATGCTGACACAAAGATAAAGACACAGCACCTGGCATAAAGCAAGCACTCTTTTTGCCATTGTTGTTGTGAAAATCACAATGGTGGTAATGATGATGAATACTTACATCAGACACAAGAGCATAGCATGATTTTATTCTAAACACAAAACAATGCTACTATCTATGATCAATCTTTATTTTTGCCCAGAATGCTTTGAATATTTTGTGTGAAGAACAATTATTCCTGGTTCAAATAAAATGCTCTAATAAGAGCACACTGTCAATTCTGTCAACAGTATACGTAAAAGATATATGATGGATAGCTGCTGTATTTCAAGATAAAGCAAAAAACTTCTATTTAAAGAAATGGTGTCAGCAAGTTTGTTTCCCCCCTGAAGTTAATCTATGATCATTTTGGCAAGAGAATACTCTTATTATTCCCTTCCAATTAAATGAAAAGAAAGCATGTTATTATTATAAAAATCTCTCTCCTAACCAGAGATAACATACCTTGCTGACTGTTTACGAAGAAAAAAGTCCCTCTATTTTCCAACTAAATTAAATATGTTAACAATACATTATGAATTTTACCACAATTGATTATAATTTTTGAGACATTTCTCAGCAAAATAAATGAGCTTTTTGCAAAGTATTTTAAGTATACTGACGAGGCCTGCTGAACTTAAAATATTGTACAATAGTCACTACATTATTGAATAAACAAAAATTTTGAAAAGAAAATTTTCTTCTACCACATTGCATGCAAATAAATCTGAATAGGCAGCTCTAGACGAGAAAAAAGGGCATCTTTTACACAGAGAATACTATTTTAGTTATTTCAAAACATGTAATTTCAATGTCCTGTTATTTAAGTAATACATGATTCCCAGCCTAATATAAATTACAGATTCAAGAACTCCTGATGTTTAAATGATCTCTCTCTCTCTATCTCTCTTTCCCCCTCCCTCCCCGCACACAAACAGACACACATGTCAATTTTCAATATCCTCAAACAAATTCAAAGAGTCTGCAGTAGAAGGAAATGTTGAAAGTCATTGAAGTCGAACCTCTACTTGAACAAGAATTCCCATTACAACATATACTACACTTGAAAGCTCAGTGTTTATTTGAAGACTCTCAGAAAAAATGTAGTATTTCCCCAGGCCAACTCTTCTATATTTATTCCTATTTCATCTTGTCTTCTCTAGTAGGCTGCATTCTTTCTTTCTTTCTTTCTTTCTTTCTTTCTTTCTTTCTTTCTTTCTATGTATGTATGTATCTATCTATCTATGCATCTATCTATGTATCTATGTATCTATCCATCCATCCATCCATCCATCCAGTCTTTCCCATAAGCTCCAAACCAGCTGTTATACTGTTATACAATTCAAACTAGATGTCTCAGAAACATTTCATACTCAACTCGTCCAAAATGGAATTCATTATCTTTCCCCCAAAACCCCATTTTCTTTCAAATTTTCGTATTTCTGTTGAAGGCGTTATAATCATTCCAGGATCCCAGTTTTGTAACCTCAGGATTATCCTCACTCTCCTTCACTTTGAATATTCAATTAACTTCTACCTCCAAAATTTCTCTCAAGTCCAAGCCTTTATCTATGTACACAGCTACTACTTTAGTTCACTCAAATGACCTCTTGCCTGGACTATTGCCACAGTCTCCTGATTAGTCTTCCTATCAAGTCTCTCATGACTCCAGGTCATCCTCCATAGTGGTACCAATATTTTTAAGCACCATTCTGACCATATCACTCTCCTACTCAATCAACTCCACTGACTCTCTAATATTATGGATAAAAATATAAGCTCCTCCATTTAGTTTTTAAAGTCTTTTGCAAGCTTATCCTAACAAATCTTCCCATCTCTCCTTCCTACAGTCTGGAATCCAGCCAAACTGGCCTTCTCACTACTCCTCAAGCACTCCTTCCTCACCTCAATTTAACAGAATCTTTCTCTTCTTTGGAGATGAAGCTCTCTTCGAAACCACAATATACATATCATACTATTTGTATATATCCTCTTTAAATTTATTCGTGTTTACATATAAACATACATTTGTATATATGTAGTACTTGTTCTCTCCCCCATAAGTATAAGCTCCCAGAGAACAGATATTTTATTTATCATAGATGCATTCCTAGCACTTGGTGCAATATCAAATAATAGGTGCTTAGTAAATGCTTTTAAATGACTGATGGATGAACTGATTAGATAACCCTGAATGATTAGAAGAATGGTAGGGCAATCAAGTTAGAAGGAGAGGAAGGTTTGGGAGGAAGCTAATAGGTCTGGTTTTAGATGTGCTGAGTTTTAGTCACAGGTAAAACTTTCTGGTGGAGGTGTCCACCTGGCCTTGGAAACTGAGACTGGACTCTAGGACACAGTTGTATATGAATATCTAAATTTCAGAATGATCTGTTTAGAACTAAAGTTACTGTGAGTGGAAAAGACTTTCAAGGGAGAAAGTATATAGAGAGAAAGAAAGCCTTGGAGATGTCTCCAAGTATTTGCACCAGAGAGGGGGAGTAAAAGAAGAAAACCACAGAATGTGACTGAGAAGTACCAATTGGAAGAAAACTAATAAAGCAAAGTAACAAAACTTTTTATTCTAATTTTTCCTTCTATTTATAACAAAAACTTATTCCGTATTCTGACAGTAATCTCTTTCCAAAACTAAATTACTAAACATCAATCAAATAATTATGTAGTCTCATTGTCTTATTCCTCTCTCAAGTGGTAAAAAAAAAAACCCCAGACATCCAAATGCATTTACTGAGAATTGCAGGTACAAGAATATTTTGCCCTAAAAGGAAAAGCTACAATTATATCAGTTACCACCAAAGCAAATAATTTTTCCTCTTTGCAAATTAGCAGAAGAATAAAAAGACACATGGAGAGACTTGTTCTCTTGCCAAAAGAGAAGTTCAAGCAAATTCTTTTGAGAAGAGACCACCATTAAGTTGAGTTTTCCAAAGTTGCTCCCTTCTTCTCTGGGAAAGTGCAAAAAGTTCAGGCTACACCAATAAAAAAAGACTCATTTTCCTAAGTTTCATCAAATTTTACACGTATATTTGTGCACATTTCTGAAAGTTTCTCAGTATTTTAAAAAGTTCATCTCAAGAATTATGTCAGACAAATAGTAATATGATCAATGTTTTCATTTCTGCAATAGCTCTGCTAACAAAGAGCCAAAAACAATCAATATTCTAAAATCACAATGTTTATTTTAAAAGGATATAGACCTCACTTTTTAAAAAGCATTTTTTTGGTTATTTTTTCATTATTTCCATGTTTCATTTGAGTTTTGGCTATTGTTTTGTTTTATGCTTTTCTAATATGTTATAGTTCATTCATGAACATATATTCATTGAAAATGTCTTAAGTTTGGAGAAACTACTATGTCTGATTTCTTCCTGGAGCTGACTGATGAAACACACAGCTTTTCTGTTTCAAAGTGATGAAGTTCATTTATGAAGTCATATTAAGTCATTCTTTCTTTTATGTGAATTTTACTGAAAGTGGCTGAAAAATTAAGTGAAGCATTTAAAAAAATCTTAAACTATGACATAAATAGGAGTCATTCAATACAGTAATTTAACTGAATTAGCTACATAATAAGAGTTTGACAACAATAATGTGAATTCCAAGAAACAAAATTCTTACTGCATTTACGATGAAGTATGTAAATCAGTGGTGTCAAACTCAAATAGAAATAGATCTCTGCTGGTTGTATACTGACTTAGAAAACCACAAATTAGCATTACCAATGTTGTAATATATTTTTATTTTATTAATTTTCCCAATTACATTTTAATCCAGTCTAGGCTATACTTGCTGCTTGTAGCCCAATTGTACTTGTAGGGCAGTCAGATTGACACCTCTGATATAAATTGTAGATGGGTACATCTTTTAATTTTTAAAATATTGCTGTTGTGAAAATATGGGTTTGTGTTTTCAATTTCATTGTTAATAACAGCAAAATTCGCCTAGTGATGATCATAGGATCATAAATTTAGACCTGGGAACTGACTTTAAGAGGTTGTCAAATCTCACTTCCTCATTTTACAGATGGGAAAACTGAGGCATATAGAGATTAAATGACTTGCTCAGGGTCCCAAAGTCAGCAAGGGGCTGAGACAATACTTGGATTCAGATCTTCCCTGCTCTGAGTTCCAAAGCTCTATCTACAATACTATGCCACTTTCATATGACAATATGGATTTACTCACTTAACATAAGAAACCTACAATACAAGACAAATCTCTATAGTGTGAAAATATATTCTGGGAAGTTATTATCAGGAATGCTATTTTAGGAAGAGGTAACTCCTTGTTGGCTCATGGAATTTCCCAGACGGTCACACCTTATGAAAAGGAGTATTTTGTAAAATTTTGTAAAAATTGTAGCTAGGGATCATGGTGCAATGGAAAGATTACTGCATTTGGGATTGGAGGAATCCTACCTCTGCCACTTAAAAATTGCGTGATGGCGTTTATGTCATTTAACTTCTCTGTCTCATTTTCATTATCTATAAAATAAGGCGGTTGAACAAGGTGATCTCTAAGGCTCCTTTCAGCTCTAAAAACTATAATCCTATGATAAGTGACAACACAACATTCCTCTTAAAAAATTTTTCAAATAGTTGAAGGCATACAATAAATCAAGAAGATTGTATCTTCTAAATCTCAAATTAGTCCAAAAGATAGAGATATCAAGTAGTAATCCCCAGGGGCACATTAAGGCTGTATGATTTACCCCAGGTCATACAGTAAGCATCAGAGGTATGATCTGAATCCTGATCTTCCATTATTTGGTACCCAATACTCTTACTCAGTGATTTCTTGCCAAGAAAGTGAAATAAATGGGGAAACAGCCTAAATATCACAAATGTGCTTCTAGTAAAGACCAAAAAAGAACACCACATGTAATAATGACTAAGAAATACAAAAAAAGAGCTACATTACATACCTTCATTCATCCCAGGCATACATAAGGAGATATCTAGAAGGAAGCATTAAGGAAAGGATCCAGCCAGAGAAGCCAGGGCTTTTGCAGTACACAGACATCTCACTCACATCTCACAGCTCTGACTCAAGGTGATCAAAAGACAATGAAGTTCCAGGGAACATGAAGACAAGAATGCTCCACTGGGGAAACCATAGAGAGCAACCAGACACACCTGGAGCTCTGAATTTTCTCCCTTGGGTCCTGACTCAGGGACATGAGCAGAAATACCAAAGTGCTACCAAGCTGTTCAAGTACCCATGACGCTCTAAGACCCCAACCCACCTTTCCACTGTGGGCAAGAACAAGGAGGTTGGATCTCAATAACAAGAAAATCCCAGGATGGTCAAACACCCATAGGGCTATATACCCAAACCTATTATGGAGCTTGCTAAGTAAAGTTCCTATTAAAAAGACAAACATTAATCAGTTCATCCCCTCTAGAGGTTCTAAAAGTTTGTGGCAAGCCGACCAGAGGTTCCCATAATAGAGTTAAAGAGCTCAGTGTTCAATGCTTGAAGAATGCAAGGAAGATCTAAGACCTGTCAGCACCATGTGCACAGATACCAGTGGAAGTGACAGTCAACAGCACAGCCCCAAATAATACTGATCCAAACAGGTACCCACCATCACACATAAAAGTGTAGCAATTAGAGCTGGATATAATAAAAGTACTGATTCAGGAACTAATGAAAATGAATAAACAAAAGAATACATTGATGATAAAAACATTTTTATGATCCAAAGATGTCCAGGACACAAACCTAGAGAAAGAGAGGAAAGTCACAGTGACTATAGGCACATCCTCAGATAAAAGTATGGCCTGGTCACAAGGACTACTAGCATTCTTGGAAGAAATTAAACAAGTATTTCAAATGAAATGAGACCTCTGGAGGATTGAACTGGAAAGAGAATAAATGGCTCAGTAAAGGAAGTACAAAACCTTACTCAAGTAATGGACTCTCTGAAAAACAGAATTCACTGAACAGAAATCAACGATTTTATGACACAACAAGAAATACTAGAACACAAGGCTAAGAAATGAAATTGTTTTGTCTCTAGGCCAATCCAATATGATAAAAAATGAGTAGTACAGTGACTCTCAGTCATTAGGCTCATTAGTCTAGAAAGTATTCTTTTTAATGGCTCAACTTCATGTGACTCTTCCCTTGAAAGTGTAGTTATGAAATGTCTCATGATACCTGCAATTGGAAGGCAAAATTTTAGAATAATGAACTGTAAGGGGTGAAATCTCAAGTCCTGGAATAGGAAAGGTTACTCTCTAATGTGGCTGCCAGAACTGTCTTGCATTCCCACATAGAGAACAAACAAACACTTCATTCAGTTTGTCCCTTTGGTGTTGCTCAAGGCCCTATCACAGAGCCCTCTTTCTCCCCCAACGCTATTTCATTTGGTATTCTCATCAATTCTTTAGATCAATCAGATCAATTTATCCAGTCCTAATCTCTTTCTTGACCTCTGGTCTCCTATCTCTGTCTACTGAGCATCTCAAATTGGATGTCCCACAGAGACAAAATTGAATTAATCATCTGTCCCCCCAAACACTCCCCTCTTCCTAATTGTCTAAATACTTTCAAAGGTACCACCATCTTCCCAGTCACTCTAGCCTCAAAACCTAGGTGCGATCTAAAACTGCTCACATTCCCCCACTCATTCAATTGCCATTTCTTTCAATTCGATCTTTGTAGATCTCTTGTATATGCATCCCTAGTTTCTTCTAACATTCCCACCTCCCTGGTGCAGCTCTCCATCACTGCCCCCCTGGACTACTGAAATACCCTGCTGGTTGGTCTCCTTGCCACAACTACCTTCCCACTCCAATGTATTCTCCACAAATTGTCAAATTCATCTTCCTAAGCAGGTCTGACCACGTTCTCCTCCATTCAGTAAACTCCGATGACTTTCTATTACTTCCAAGATCAAACTTAAATCCTCGGTTTGGCTCTTAAAGCCCTTCATGCCTTCCTGACTTTCCAGTCTTCTTATATCTTACTCCTCTCCATGTATTCTGGGATCCAGTGACACTGGCCTTCTAGCTCTTCCTCATGGCATAATACTGCACGAGTCTTTATGGGTTGTCTGTCCCTCAGGCCCACAACTCGCTCCTTTGTCATCTCTACCTCTTGGCTTCCTTAAAATGTCAGCTTAAATTGTACCTTCTAGGACAAGCCTTTCCCAGTCCTCCTAAAATCTTCCTGCCTCACCTGAGACAGTTGTTGTTATACAGTCATTTCAACCATGTCTGACTCTGTGACTTAGCAAACATGCTAGAGTAGTCTGCCATTTCCTTCTCCAGTTCATTTTACAAATGAGGACACTAAAGGCAAAGAGAGTTAAATGACTTGCTCAGGTCACACAGCTACTAAATGTCTGAGGCCAGATCTGAACTCAAGAAGATGAGTCTTCCTGACTCCATACCTGGCACTCCATCCACTGCACCATCTGTATATGATTTGTTTGTACTTAGTTGTTTGGATTCTTCCCCATTAGACTGCGAGCTCCTTAAGAGTGGGAACTGTTATTTTTTACTTTTTTGTGTGTTCTTAGAACTTTGCACAGTTCCTGGTATACAGAAGGTGCTTAATAAATGTTTATTGACCAGGAAACCCTGCTCTCCATCCCTAATAGCTTACTAGCTTACTGGCTTCCTCTCTTCCTAAACTGGAAGAAATGTCACTCTCAGGGTCCCTGAGTTCAGAATAAAGGATGAGAAAGGAATGATTTTTGGCTTCTTGAACATCAGGTTTCAGTGTGTACTCTGGATTTTTCCACTACATCACAGACACCTACCTCTTCAACCTGGAAGTTCATTTTGACCCTTGAATGCACATTTTGGCAATACTATGATTTCAAATCCCATCCCTTTGGTTGGATGGCTCCTCGCAGGACTTCCATTTAAAGAGGGTGTCAAGGTAAGCCATTTTTTCATTTCTCATTAGGCTGCACTGTAGATGTCACCATTATTCTTCTGTACCAAGCACCTTTTGCCCTTCCCTTATCAGCTTCCATCTGCCTGTTGCCTTCTCCCATTGGAATGTAAGCTCCTCGAAGACAAGGGGTGTATTCCTCTTATCTTGTATTTATTTGTATTCCCAAAGCATAGCACAGTGCCTAAGCACATAGCAAATACTTAATAAATGCTTGCTGGCTCTAGTTTAGGTTTGTGCAAATGTATCTCCCATCATAAGAAGTTGGGGAGGCAGGTAGTAGAATCAATAGTACAAGAATATAAAGTCAGTCTATTAGCTATCCAAGAGAGATTATGAAGGTCCAAAGAAAGAAGAAAGAGAAGTAGGGTCCCATCTCTTAGGCAAAAAAAAAAAAAAAATTAACATCGCTAAAGAAGAAAGCAAGAAAACTCAGAGGTAGAAAGATCTTATGTCTGTCAGAGAAAGCAGGACAAAAGAGATATAGCCTTAACAGAAGGAAAAGTAAAAAAAAAATCTCTAAAAATGTATCATCAGATTACTAAAAGGAAAAGTCTGAGGTGCTCTGGTCATTCCTCACTTCTCTATACCCTTGATGAAATGCAGGGCTTAGGGAGTGCCATAGACACTGATCTTGGCAAAAGTGATACTACTCTTCTTGTAATGATTCCAGTCTTTTTCATGAGGAGGGTCCCATCTCTCCTAGATGCAACTCCTTTCCGAGCTGTCATGGATAAATAATCATTGGAACCTGGCCATAGCCAAATCATATATTTCTACCACTTGGGATTATTGCTGAAGTATAGTGTTGATTCAGATTAAATGACACTCTGGATGAGCTGTGACAGAGAAGCTCAGACCAGAGCCATGCACACTAACTGAAGCTGATGAGTTCTGTGTCAAAGGTCACATAAGGGTCAGAAGGTGCCCAAAACAATCATGGTTAGATGGGATATTATGGCAATAATAATGGTACTTATTTTAGTGTCTGGCTTTAATATTAATGGAAGAATCAGGGAATTTGAAGAGCTGGAAATCATCAGGATTAAAGTCATGTGGTTGCTTGGGCTCCCTATGGGAAATCCTAAGATTCTACCCCTACAATTTCCACAAAGCCTCTTGTAATGAGATGGCTCTTTCATGGCACATACCACTTCTGGTTACCAGAGACTAGTACTGGTAAAAACATTTCAGTTCCACTATTTAAGGTAAAGATTCTGAGTAGATTCCAAATGAAATCATCTTTTTGCTTCACACCAGCATGGTGGAAGCCATGGGACCCAGAACCATAAGTGTACAAAAAATTTAGAAGAGGAATATTATACCTACTTCATCATCCCCAAACACAGTCCAAGTTCAATCCATCTTTACAATAAATGATATGGGGAATAGTGTTATCTACATTAGTGGAACTCGACATGGCAATTAACTTGGTCCCAGTAACTGCTGCTGACATCTTTGAAACTTCAGAAAAGTCAAGAAGGGTCCCTGAGATCGGTGGGATTTAGAAATTGTTCATACTACACACTAACCCGAAAAAGCTACTCCAGACTCATGAATAGCAATACCAGGCTGAAATCACATACTACCAATACCCTTGATTTTCCATGCAGAGGTAGCAACAGGAGGTTCATCAAGGAGACCTAGGCCCTGTGAAGCCCATCTGGTCCCAGGAACTCTTCCTTCCTCTTCTGCCATGGCACTATCTCTAGCATGAGATATTGCCAGCTAAGAAGAGAAAAAAGAACCATGACTCACCTCTAAAATCTGAATTTTCCAAACACGACCAAAGTGTTATATGATTATCTTTTAATATGATTATTTGACAAAAAGAATTATTTCTTGTAAATTCTGGAAAGAATGGGAAGATAGGCTACTGATACTGGCATATATCTTCGTATACCAGGTTCAGAATAACAAAAAATAAAAATTATTTTTAAAATATTATTTTCAGGGCGGCTAGGTGGGGCAGTGAATATGGTACCAGCCCGGAAGTCAGAAGGACCTGAGTTTAAATTTGGCAGCAGACACTTAATACTTACTAGCCTTGTGACCTTGGGCAAGTCACTTACCCCAACTGCTCTGCCCTTCTCCCTCCAAAAAGCAAAACAAAACAAAAAAACAACCCAAAACCAAAAAAAAAATTAAAATATTATTTACACCACACGTTATACCTGCATCACAGATATAGAAACTTAATGCAATGAAATATATACAATTAATATTGAGAGATGAGACCAAATAACATTATATTGCATATTGGTAAAGATAAAGGTTCTCAGCATACTAAGTGAATCATCAAAATTTATTACACTTTTATTTTTAATATTCAAACTGGCCAAAGCCATATTTACATAAGTATTATATATTTTAGAATAATTAGCCAAAAATACTCATCAAACATGAATCAATTCAAGTAAGACATAAATGATATTATTACTGAAAACATGCTTTCTTTAAAAACATTGTTTCAAAGACTTAATATATTGTTTTGCCTCATGAATACATTATATTTGGTACTTCCTAGACAATATAAATATCCAAGAAGACAGATGAACAGTGTTAAGCTTGAGTAATTCTTTAAAAACCATGGGGAATTTCTTTGTTTACAAAAGAAATTTCTTTGTTCACTCACAAAAGCCCTTTCAAATTCAGAGAACTCATTTTTCAAAAGAAGAAAATGATCACACTAGCAAGTTTGCCAATAGGAAGAACTAGGTACTAACTGATATCCTAGGTTTCTTTATCCTGAGGTCCCTAAAATTAATTTCTAATTTGCTGCCTTCCAAGTTAGAAGACATTTTTACCAAATGAATGCTAAAACCTTGGAAAGGGACACCTGTTTTCCTGCATCACTATTCTATAGGATAAAATATACCTAATAATTAAAGAACATTTTAAGTTGAATAAATTACGTCCATTTTATTTGTGATAAATTTAAGGGCAAAATTTAAATGGTAATATTTTACAAGAGTATCTTTCTTACACAGACTAAATCTTCAAAATTAAAAAAAAGTATAAAATAATTGTCTTCCTAACTACTTAAGATAATACTGTATTCCTATAAAAGGAGCCCATAAACTGTTCTAAAAGTTCATAGGGCACTCATTTCT
>CM053593.1:246981162-246992608 GCA_028646575.1 Pseudocheirus occidentalis | reverse complement strand
AATTAACATTTGAAAGGAATTTTTAAAAAGCAATACATAATTGTATTTTACAAGACATTTCAAAAATCACAGAATAGTTCCTTAAAGAAGAGGCTTGGAGGACACTGCACTCCATGAGCACCAAACAACCCTACAAATTTTTTTTTTAAGCCACCTGATTGGCCTGTTTACCAATTTCTTTTTTTTTCTGCTTTTTTGGAGGGCAGTTGGGGATTAAGTGACTTGCCCAACATCACATGGCTAGTTTTTGTGTCAAGTGTCTGAGGCTGGATTTGAACTCAGGTCCTCCTGACTCCAGGGCCGGTGCTCTACTCACTGCGCCACCTAGCAGCCCACTGTTTACCAATTTCAAAGTCATTTTGGAATTGGCTTCACTTGAGTAGTTAAATCATTAGTTATAAAGTGTAATCATAATAGCTTCAACCCAATTTATTTAAAGAAATCATAGATTTTAAAACATGGGATGTAGATAAAGTAAAGAAACTGATTCTTACTGCCCTTTCTTAGGGAAGGTAAACCAAAGCGAAACAACTCTTACAGAAAGGGGACCAAGAGACTCAGAAACCACCACAGTCAACAACTTATCTCTTTGCCAAATGGAGAAACATAGCAGCCAAGAGATGTACCAGTTTAGAATACAAATTCATTGGTAAAATGTTACGAAATACAGTCCAATGAGCATTCCCTCACAAAACAGCAAAAGTCAGTAGAAGGGCAAATGAACCTGAGGAAAGGCTGTTGCGAGACCCAACAATGCCAGATTGTCCCAGGACATTTACAGATGAAACTATAAATGCTCTAAGATTGAACAGAACAAGTCTAATTCCCTCTTCCATGTGATAGCCCTTCAAATACTTGAAGATGGCTATCATATTTATCCCTTTACCCAAGTTTTATCCTCTCCAAGCTAAAAACTGCCAGATCCTTCAATTACTGTAAGGTTCTCTATCATTCAGGCGACCCTGCTCTGAACATTTGCCAGTTTATCAATCTCCTTCCAAAAATACCATGCTCAGAACTGAAGACAATACTTTCGGCAGAGCACAGTGAGACTATCAATTCTCTCCTCTGAATACTACTTACCTCTTAAGTCAGACTAAGATCACTGTAGCTTTCTTGGGAGACATAGCATACTACTGACTCATATTAAACCTCTAATCCACTAACAACCCTCAGATCCTTTTTTGATAGCTGCTTTCTGTCCATGCCTCCCCCTCTTATTGTGAAGCTGATTTTAAAAATTCTACCTTAAAACTTTGTTTTTATATAATTGGTCCCAATGTTCTAGCCTGGCATTGTTTTTTTAAAATCCTTACCTGCCACCCACTGTATTGACCAGCCCCATTTGATAAGCATTTGATCTATGCCTTAATCAAAGACAATGATAACAGTTACAGGGCCAAAGAGATTCCTAGAACAATCCAAAGGAGCTTTCTTTCTGAATTGAAAATATAACAATAACTAATCTTTAGGTCTGATCATTCAACCAGTTCAAGTTCATCTAATTATATTATTATGTAGTCTGAATCATAATTTTCTCCATAAGAATACATGAGACTATTAAATGCTTTGCCAAACTCTAGGTAAATTTTAGCTACAGAATTCTGTTCATCTATCAATGTAGTAGAAAAAAAGAAATAAATTTACTCTGATATGATCAGATGATGAAAGTAGTTCTTTGTATTTTTTAAAATGGCAACAGCACATTGTCTAATTAAGAATAAATCAATAAACTGTCAATCTAATGGTAGAAAGTCAAAAGAACTTTTACAGAAAGCTCACAAATCATATTGGATGGAATCCTAAGGTAAAACTCAAATCATCAGGCATCTGGAATTTGTCTGGCACACTGTCAATAAAAATTAACTTTTTCCATTTGGAAAATAATATTTGTAGAATATGTTACTTCATAGCACACTGAAAATTTTATTTCATAAAGAATCGAGTATGTTTATAAAATATGTGGTATTTTCCCCTAAATTCCTGCAAGACAGATATACTGGAACCACAAATATACCATTAAATATTATGGAAAAATAGATCAATTCTTTGCTTGCAAAGTTGAGCAATGTTTTTTACATTATGCTTCAAACTGTACTGTTATGTAACCCAAAGTTTAGACTTTCTTGTCTTTCATTTTATAAATGTTTATGACAGTAAACTATGCAGCAATGGGCTAATAAACCTGCTCAGGTCTTCATTCCTTCTGTAGATAACAATGACAAAATTAATATTTTGCAAACACTTATTTGTAAAAAGCATATCTTTGTATAGACTTACAAAAAGTTTTTGGACTCATTAAAAATACATTTTTCTTGCTTATGAAAACAATAGGCCAAAATAAATAACTATCTAAATTTTCAAAAGCAAACACACTTTGTTCCATCAATCATCCCCAATCTCTTGCCTTCATCTTCAGCTATTAGTTATCTATTGGTTCCTTCACCTCTACATACAACAAGCTTAGCTTTCCCATGACCTTTTTTTTTTGTTACTTTTTCCTTTGGCTCTAATATACATTCAAGCTCCTTCTTTTCCCCTTTTATCTTTTCACTACCAAGATTCGCAAAAAAAAAAATCAGGTAGAGTTGGTGCTTTTATGTCTCCTTAAGACTTGATCCCAAATACCAGAGCAGGAAAGAACCTAAGAGATGATTTAGCTGAACTGTATCATTTTAGGGAATATGGATTTGAGAGACCGAGTGACCAGCAGCATCACTATTGACAATCTTAGGAGACGAGGGAATAAGTGCTTGTTGCATTTTGCTCCACTGCCTCTTCATCATTCTCTCCTAATTACTCTACTGAAATTCTTTTCTCAAAGTCCATCAGTGACATTCCAGTGACCTTTTCATAGTACTTGTACCCTCAGAGATAAAGAATGGTAAAAAGCGCCCTTAAAGACTGTTGCATCCAAGTAAGAAACAGATTCAATGAGGCTGTTACACAGAGTCACAGAGCTTGTTAAGTGTCAGGGCTAGTATTTAAAACTAGGTCTTCTGCACCCAAATCTCACGTCCTTTCTACTGGTACAATGCTATCCCCCTTTACCCTAAATCTCCTCAGGATCTAATATAGTCGAAATTCTCTCCCTCCATGGTTTCTCTTAAATCCATCCTTCACATCACTGCCGAAGTGCTCTTCTTAAAGCACAGGTTTCATCACATATATCCCAGTTCAAAAACCTTCAATGGTATTCCCAATGGTTATGAAATAAAATATATACTTTACATTCTGGCACTCAAGGCCCTTCATTTTACCTTCCAAGCAAGCTACCTATCTAATCTTATTCTATACTACTCCCCTTCATGGTCTTTGTATTACAGCAAAAATGAATTACAAACTGTTTCCCAATCTCATACTGCCCTCTTCTGCCTCTAAGCATTTGTATATAACATTTCCCATACCTAAAAAGGAACCCTATCAGATGTTCACCTGTTGAAATCTTTCCTTAAAGGCTGGGCTCAGCTCTTAATCCCTTCATGAAGCCTTCCCTGATCCCTATCAATACCTCATGCCTCTGTTTGACTTCTACCGATGTAGCAGATTCTAAGTTGTAGTTAGTTATATCTGTACATGTCTTATTTCTGCCTCTAGATTGTCAGTACTTTGAGGGCAGAAACAGTCTTTCATCTTTAATCTTTGTATATCTGACAGCTAGGACAATATCTTACATATGCTGCCAATAAATGTCTGTTGAATTGAGTTAAATCCTAACATTGGCTTTTTCCATTCTACACCTATCTCTCTCTCTTCTGTTTCCTTTTATGACTTTCCCCTAGTAAAAACAAGAGTATCTTCCATCCCTGGATCTTCCTTCTTTACACTATCTCTCCTAGTTATCTTATCTACTCCAATGGCTTCAACTACCACCTCTATGAGAACGATTCCAAAATGATGTCTCCAGAAAGCTGGACATTTCTACTTACATGGCCTATCATTGCTTCAAACTCAAACTTGGACAAAAACTCATCATCTATTATGCCAACCAGTTCTTCCCTATTTAGAGAATAAAAGGATTATTGATTTAACTCTAGAATGGACATCTGATGTCATAGTTAAAATCTTTCATTTTTTTCAAATGAGGAAACTGGGGCCCAGAGAGATTACCTGATTTCCCCAAAGTCAAAAAGGTTTTGATTGCAAGGTCTCTCATTTCCAACTGCACTCTTTTCACTACAGTACACTATCTATTTATTGGATCTAGGATCTCATGAATGGAAGTACCATGTACCTAGGCCATCTCATCCCCTGTGACTCTTATCCACATCCTCCTTTAAGTTTTTTTAAAGGAAAATCTACTCAATGAGCTGGAAGATACTAGTCTAGATCTCCTGACATCATATGCAAGCCAAAGGAGCATCCAGGCTGTGCACCAGCTACCCCTCAATTTCCTTAGCATGACTAGAACACCTTTTCTGGCTGTACATCTCTCTTCATGCTTAGAACTCATTCCCTCCTCTGCCTCTTGGTTTCCCTGGCTTCTTTCAAGTGTCACCGAAAGTCATACCCTCTACACAAGGCCTTTCCCAATTTGCCTTTGAGAATCTTTTCCCTTCCTTTTGAGATTACCCTCCAGTTTACCCTGTATGTACTTTCTCTATACATAGCTGTCTTCACCACTGGACTGTTGTATCCTCAGCACTTAGCACAGTATCTAGTACACAGATACTTAATGAATATTTGTTGACTTGCTATCCTTTATATTAGTAATCATGAACAATGCTTCACTGGTGATATGTTGTAGACTAGTCACATTTACCATACATGTACCCACTGAGTCAACCACAATTACAACTTTTCAGATACTGTAACATTCTATGATCCAAAACCAAATGGACTTTCGTTTAAAGGAAAAGCTTGAGGTCATTATAATCACTGTACAAGTTTAAATCCTTTAAATCTGGGGCCGAGTTCATGATCTTTTTGTGTTGTCTAAACAAAATACCTGTAATAATGAACCAACTGTAAGTTGCCAATCACACTATATAGTCAGTATTCATCAAGCACTATTGCATGACAGAGAAAATCTTAATAATAAATAAATTCTAACATACACATAGACACTTTTAAAATTTATTATTATTTAAGCAGTAGACTTAATCTAGTCTCGGAACTAACCAGACTAATTCTAATCTATTCTCTTTTTCTTAAAGTCAAACCCTTTTTCAGGCTTGTTGTCCTTGGGTTCAACACTCCAAAGTGGGCTGGCAACAAAAGACAGTGATTATAGATTTCTTGGTGAGGTTTATCTTATTGCTACAGGCTTTATCACTCCAAGATTCCTCAGTACTTTAAAATGTATTTTCTCAAATTCTTCCTCTTTTAAAATAAGACAGAAAATAAATTTCTGGGTTGGGGATGAAGGAAAACAAAGCTGCATTATTTCTTTCATACTATCTCCCTGTTATCTTCTTAACTTTCCTAATACCTCAATAGAAAAGATAAAAATTATCCCCACAAATCTGAAAACAAATCCTCATGTTGTTTTTTTAGGTACGCCTTTCTGTTTTGTTTTTGTCAATAAGTTAGTAATTTTCCCTTTTCCCTAAAGCTCTGCTCTAAAATTTTTCTTATTTCTAGTTTAGTGGTATTAGAAACTTAAAAACAACTGCGTTTCTCTTAACAGTTGAGGTAGACTCTAAAAATGCAAAACATTACAAAAAAACTACTTGATACAAACTGTTTTGCATAAGATATGGCATCTTTAACCACAGACTCATTTTTAGATAAAAAATTTAAGGTTTTAAACAAAGATTTAAAATCGTTTCAAAGCACTCTCATGAGAAAAAACATTTTTCTAGTTTTTTGCATCTGAAACTAAAAAAAAATCCAATCTGATAACATATTTCACTTAGCAATCAGAGGGATGAGAAGCTTTTGAAAGAAATAAAATCAAACCCATGTGGTTGAAAATAGGTCTACTCTGAAAGTTTATCGTAGGTATAAATTTTAGGAAACAGTGGTTCTGAATTAGAGTGAGATAGAGGAAATAATAAATAGGTTGGTATTGACAGGATTAAACTTAACAGAGAAAAAAATCCCACAGCTCTAGAAATAAAGTTTCCACTCCAATTATCCAGAATACAAGTATACAAATTTGGAGAGAATTCTGATGAAATGGGGTAACTGGCTAATGATCCATTACCAAGACAATGATGAGATTTATACTTTCTGGTGAATATACAGGACAACAGGACAGTTCCTGCCTGATACTAATTCAACAAGTGGAACTTTGGAAACCTCTGTTCTAGTCATAATGATTAAAAGACTAGTACTACATGATGATGAAGTCTTCTAACAGGCTACAGAGTTAAAAGAAATGATGATTCAGGAGGTTCTGAGATAGAATACAAAAGAGGTAATAAATACACCTTTTCCACTCACCATCACCTCCCATTCTTCAATCTCTTTTCCTTGGTGATTAGAACAAGTGTTTAGAGATGCTGGGTGGGAAAAAGAGGAACTGCCCTATTTTCAACTGTTGCTAGGTATATATTGGCATGTGGCTTGTCTCTCTCTTGTATTTTCTCTTTCCTGATTTTAACCAAATGAATATTCCAATATGGAATCTTAACCTTGTAATAAGTTTAGGAGATCCTGTGGTCTCATCAGAATCATAAGAAGTCCCACAAACAAATGCAGTCAGTAGCAGTAGCCACAGGTGTCAATAGGCAACTTAGCAGGAACCTTGATAGGGATGTGCTAAGGCAACAACATTATGGACATTTCAATGTCTGGAGAGATTTCAGGGCAGCAGTAGAGTAGTCTAGCTATCAGCAGCCAAAGCCTGTGAGGAGCCAGGACTAGAGTCAAGCAACCTGCTCAGTCTATCACAGCACTAGGTGAGTCTACTGAGGAGCCATCTCAGCATCTGGTGACCTGGTTGACTTGGCCCAGAAGTGAATAACCCATCCAGCTGAGAGCTCTGTCTAATGGAAGTATAATGGGGTCTCCATGAAGGGAGAAAAGGACTTCTAAGGTGAAGAATCAGGAGTTAAGTCTCTGGCCAAAAGTCTTCTTTAACCATGTGGCCCATTAACATTGTATTTTATGTTTGACCAGGTAGGCAGATAGAGCCCTGGACCTGGAGTTCAAAGTTAAAATCCAGTCTCAGGTACTCCCTATCTATGTGACCCTGGCAAATCACTCTCAGTACCTAGCCTGTCAATGAAAGCTGAAGTACCTGGTTGGAGTAGCCCTACTTGGAGTACTACATTAACATGGACTAGCTCCATTTAAAGTCACTTAACTCTTTTTGCCTTAATCAATTGAAGGAAATGGCAAACCACTCCAGTATCCTTATCAAGAAAACTCCACAGACAGTATGGTCCATGGGATCAGGAAGAGTAAGACACGACTGGAGCTATTGAATGACAAATCTCCATTTAAAAATCCTGTTAACTTCTGTTTAAATAGCCTTCAAAATTAAGTTCTGCCATAAGCTTTGATTTATAACTAGAAGGTAGTCCATATCAGAAAGCAAAGATCTGAAACTGTTGGTGAATTGATTACTAGGGGGCAACCTAAACTGAAAAGAAAAACTACTCTATTTAAATCATCAGGTAATCTTACTATTAGGAGGGAGAAGATTTTTAAAGCATCTTCTGAATTTAAAAAAGTAACAAAGTTTCATATTGCTGATACAGAGACACATCTAGTATTTATATGGCTAGGGGACATGAAAGAGAAAGAGAAGTCACATGAAGAGAAGGGGGTGAAGGCACTGGATCTCTCTTTCTCACTAGTAATTCTTCCTCAGGTATCTGGGTGAGGAAGATTAAGAAAGCAGTGAAGATAATAAGGAAACAATAAAGACAGGAACTCAATTCTAAGTGAAAGCAAATCATGGGGAAAACCAGGAACTTAAAATAAATCAAGTTAGAAAAAAAATCAAGAGTTTTTCTATTTGAAGTCTTACATGGAAAGATGAACTTATCCAGGAATAATTAAAGATTAGCAAAAAAGGTCCAAATAATAGTATATTTCCTCCACCCCCTGAGTATAATTTATATATTTGAAACTTGCTTTCTACATTTACCATTTTTTGTATCTATTTTTAATGTTGCTATGGTCAACTGTATTAATAAAGAAGCCTACTGTATACAAAAATGGTATTCCTGAAATACAACAAACAGAACAGATAGAGGTTCTAGGGCAATAAAGACAAGTGAGACTAGTTTAGAATTAATGTGATAAAAGTTAGTATATGTTTAATAAAAAAAGCTGCATGTAATGAAACGAAGTTTCTTTCACATCTAACTCTTTTTCTATTCTTTATACATGTAAATTTAAGACCTTCACAAAGTCTTCTGGCTTCAGTCTGCCTTTCCAAGCTTATTTTTGAACACTTACCTTTACACATTCTATGTTCCAGTCAAAATGGCCCACTTGCTACTCCTCAAACTGTACACTCCATCTCCTGTATCTGTTTTTTTAAACAGGTTACCCACATGTGTGGAACGTAATTTTTCTTCACTTCCTCCTCTTAGAATCTCTAAGAGCTTCTGTGCTTCTTTCTATGGACAGTGTTTTCTGATCCCCAGTGTTGATATCCTTTCCCTCTTCAAATAATCCTGTGCATATAATTACCTATTTATATGCTCTAATCCTTTGTTCATTGTAAAGGATAGAGTTCATGTTTTTACTTTTTACGTCCAAGACTTACAAATTTTAGGTATTTAGTAAATGCTCATTTGACTGTTTAGCCTGAGGAAGACAAGACAGGATGGGAGTACAGAGGGCTAACAACCAGGTAGATGAAAGCCTGTGATGTGGAGAAATGATTGTACATATTGTTTCTGGCTGCAAGGGGTATCACTATGGGTACTGCATGAAAGTTGCAAAGAAAAAAATATATACTTGAAGTAAAGAAAAGTTTCTGAACAATTAGAATCATGCAAAAGTTAAATTGGCTGCCTAGGAGGTACCGGTTGTGTACTTCATTAGAAATTTTCAAAGGAAAGGCTGGGTAACCACTTGTCCATTAAGTTGAAAAGGATATTTTTTATCTGGAATAGGCTAACTAGATGGTAACTGAGGCTCCCTTCCAACTCTGAAATGCAGAAACTGTATTATAAGGGTGGGAAAGTTATCTTTATCAGATAACCATACCTACAACTTGGCTATCTGTATATGCCACATAGTAACAAACAAGATACCACCATTCCCATGATGATAGTTTGCCCTAATTATCAGGCAAAGAACCTAGAGAGAAATAACCTCCTGAGTGCATAACAAGTGAACTAAAACCACCCTAGAAAGAAATAACAGCCATATTACATAATCATTTTAATACCATTAAACTTGTTTTCTTAGGATTTTTCTCAAGAATACATTTTCTTTGTGATAAAAAAAAACAGTTCAAAACATATCAATAGCATATTACCTGAGATACACTGAACAATTTTTCTTAATTATCTATACACTTGGTTTAAACTTCAATCTACGCTGAGTATTCCACAGGATATGTCACAAAGTTATTTTTGGATTCTTTACTTCAATTTCCATTTAACTTTTCTACATTTATAGTCACTAGATAGACAGAAGGAACTGATATTTTATAGTTTTTAAGGTCATTTGTAATAAAAGATAAGGTAATTTAAGAAATGTTTATATATCTGTGCATACTTTTAGACAATCTTATGGGTTCTGATGTCAGGAATTTATTTTAAAATAACATCTAGGTTTTTTCAATTCCTCAAATGTTTTCCTAATTAAGGCTGTGCTTATGAAAAAAGATAGTGTGATATTTGAAATTAAATCTATGAACATTCTGAATTTCAATTACTGAAGAGAATAGGATTCCATGTATCATTTCAATTATGAAAATTCAAGAAGCAGAATGGTACAGTGGATAGAATGCTAAACTTGGGAGCAAAAAAGTACTGGGTTCAAAATCTACTTTTCATATTAAATAGATACATGAGCATGGGCAAGTCAATTTGCCTCTCTGATATCTGTAAAAAAAATATCTTTATCTGTAAAAAATGAGATTATCATTCTTTTACTACTTATAGGGTTATTGTAAGGTTCCAATAAAATAATGTATTTTGTCAAAAAGCTTGCTAACTTTAAATTGCTTTGTCAATTAGTACTATAATTATTAAACTAGTCATATAAATATTAACAAAGACAATGTTTTCCATTGTAAGAAAAGATATTTTTATATACACTGTCAATTCAAATTAATTTTAAGTCAAAGGCATCATTTATGTTTTCAGAAAAAAAAAGAAATGCTGGTCTCTGACTGAAATACTGAAATGATAGTTATTATAGTCATAAGTATAGCAGATGCAAGAACCATATGCTATTCCAGGCTCTCCAATCAACTAATCTGATTTGTATCATGTTAAAATATAAAAAGATGGATTATATCAATACTTAACCTTACAACAGGAAAAAACAAATATAATATATACACACACACATATGCATATGTTTTTATATTTATATAATATACTATGGGTTTTTTGCAACATATACTTATTTATAGATATGCTTTTAATGAGGATTATTTTAAGTCACCCATTTCAGGCTTTAAGGTAATAAAGAGAAAACTTTTTATGAAGAAAAAATCATTCTCTGTCCTCTAACTTCCTTTGAAATTGAAATAAGATGAAACTTTACCCCAGTTTTGTGAGATAAGCTCCCCCCTTCGTCTTCCTTTTCTTCCCTACTGTATTTCTTTTTACCTTCTTTTTCTTTCTTCTTTTAAGATCATTAAAACCTAACAAAACCACTAAATCTAGAAAACTTTGCCACTTATAAGAAGTTCCCTCTTCAATTTAGACTTTGTATGTAGACAGCACTGTTCATGACACTGACAAACAGCTTTAGTGATCATACAACTTCCCACTTTATTTCATTTAAGATTGATAATCCAAAAGGATCATTAAACAAAATAACTATTTATTTCAATATCGAATTTTAAATTATCTTAATATATGCAAGAGAAACACCTTCATAGGAGAGAGTTTTTAAAAATATGTTTTTCGTGAAAGATGTGGCTACTCTGATAAATGCAATGATGCAAGACAATTCCAAAGGACTCATGATGAAAAATGCTATCCACCTCTGGAAAGAGAACTGATGAACTCTGAGTGTAAATTAAAGTATAATTTTCTCAGGCTTATTTTTTAGTTGCTTTTTTGTGATACAGATAATATGGAAATGTTTTGCATGATTTCACATGTACAACTGATATATTTTTGCTTGCCTTTTCAGTGAGGGAGGAAGAAGTGAAAGAGAGTGTAATGTTAATGAAATCAGAAGATCTTCCATGCCCCTTTCTATTGGCACCTACTGAAGGCACTTGGCACCTCAAAGGCTTAGCTCCTTACTTCCAGTTAACTCCTTAGGAGTAATCACAGCTGGAGTTGAGAGGAGAGTGGATTGGAAACACCTGGGGCAATCTCCTCATTTATAAAGCCAGAAGAAATAAAGC
>CM053593.1:246944818-246980662 GCA_028646575.1 Pseudocheirus occidentalis | reverse complement strand
TTGTGACCATTATAATGACTCTGGCTTTCTGGTTTTGGGACTTGTCCTTCTGGTTTTGGGACTCAGTGTTATGGTTTCTGAATAAAGACCTTGGTTCTGCCTTCCATGTGGAGAGTTTGCTATATTTTGTGATCCAAAACTACACCAACATATTCATAACCATCATGGGTGTTGTGAATATCTCATTATTGATACAGAGAGGGAGGGAGGGAATTTGAAACTCAAAATTTAAAAATAAAAGAATGCTAAAAATAAATTAACAATAATTTTGTTTTAAAAAATGAAGATATATTTTCTTCTACCAAAGCAAATGTTTTAATTTCTGGTAGCAAACAAAAAACAGAGCGAGATGTGCATTTCTCTATGCCTCTCAATCATCTGAACACAAATATGCCATGTACTATAGAAACTCATCTGCAAGACCCTAACTTTTCCTTTTTCATACTTTTATAATATTTATTTTAAAAAATAGACTTCTATTCTTATGCTAATTTCCTCTCTACCCCCACCCCTAATCCTGAGAAATGCAAAAAACAAAATTCCTGTTGCAAGTATGTATTGTCAAGCAAAACAAAAATTTTCACATGCCACGCACACACACACACACAAACATACACACAAAATATTTTTCATTCCATACTCTGTGTCCTTCACTTCACTACCAGGAGATGGGTACCATGTTTCTTCATTATTTCTCTGGAATCATTGTTGATCATTACACTGCTGAGAGAGTTCCTAATTCTTTCAAAGTTGTTTATCTGTACCATATTATTGTCATCATATACACTTCTCCTGGTTCTATTCACTTCACTCTTTATCAGCTCATACATATATTCCCAGGATAATCTGAAACCATCCCACTCATCATTTCTTATAGCACAATTGTATTCCATCGTATTTATATACCATAACTTGTTCAATCATTCCCCAGATACCCATTCTTTGATACCTGAAAAAGACCAGAAATAATTCTGGACATCCTTAATTAGAGTTTGTAGACTAACCCCTCTTTTAATTTATCCTCTAATTCCCCTTTCTCCTTTTCCCCCTTTCCCTCCCTCTTCTCTATTGAATGAGAGATAGTTCTGTACAAAATTCTATATGTATATGTATGTATGTATGTGTGTATATATATACATATATATGTATTCTTTCCTCCTCTGATTAGATCAATAGGTTCAATATTCCCCCCCTTTTTCCAAATTTGTACAGATGTCTACTTGTACATACTACGTAAGATAATTTCCCCTAATCTTTATCTTCTCATGATGTATTATGCTTCACCTCTCTTCCCATTCTTAAGACCATAAAGATCTATCCTAGATCTTTTTTTATTTAAATAAGACTTCCTCCATGACACATATCCTCCATTTTATTTAGAAGTGGCACATATACCACCTCCCAATATTTTGAATGTAAGCAGTTTACCCTTTTTAACTTTTTATGATTGTTCATTTGTGTTCACTTTTTTAATAAACTCCTATGTTTGAACCTCATAGTTTCTACACAGCTCTGGTATTTTCATCTGGAATGCTTGGAAATCCTCTATTTCACTAAAGATTCATTTTTTTCTTTGTAAAATTATGTTGTTTTGCTAGGTTAGTTACTTATGGCTACAAACCCATATCCTTTGCCTTCTGGAATATTATATTCCAAGTTCTCCACTCCTTAAAGTGTTGGTTGCTAAATCACGTGTGATTTTTATTGTGGTTTATTGATATGTGAATTCTTTCTTTCGTTAGAGTGTTCTATTTTTTCTTTTCTTTGAAGGTCATGGTTTGGACTATAATGTTCCTGGTAGTTTTCATTTGGGGGTCTATTTTAGGAGGAAACTGAGGGATTCTTTCTATTTCCACCTTATACTCTACTTCTATGAAATCTGGACTGTTTTCTTTTATGATGTTGAAGCACTTTTGTTTTGTGGTGTTCAAGTTGTCCAAGGGTTGTTGAATTTTTTCTCCTCAATCACTTTTCTAGATCAATTGTTTCTGCTATGAGATATTTTGAATTTTCTTTTTTTCTTTTTTTCACTTTGCTTTAATGGTTCTCTTTGTTTCAATGGTTCTCTTTGTTTCATGGAGTCACTGAATACTAATTTTCAGGAAATTTATTGTTTGGGCAAGATTTTGTACTACTTGTGGTGCCAACCTGTTAATTCTTTTTCCATTCTTCCTTCCACAGCTCTCATTTCTTTTCCAATTTTTTAAAACATTCTCCTGAGTTGCAAGCTACACTACTACTGCTTGCTACTGAACTTGCTCTTCTCTTCGTACACTGCTTAGGGCCTACAACTTCTCTTTCCCCCAGAAAGGAACATCCCTTCTAGAAAGAGATTCCCACTTCAGTCCAACCTGGATATGTGACTGAGAAGTGGGTAGTGGATAACAAAGCTGTTGTTGGTACCTGTTGCTGTTGTGGTACCTCTGTATTGATCTGGGACCTCCACCTCCCCTTCATGTTTCAAGTGGCAAGTTCCTAGTCAGATCCCTTAACCAGTGTCCAGATGCCCAGAGCCATAATGCAACCTTGCACTTAGGCCCCCCTACTAAGTAAAATGGAATTTAGGTTATTACAGAAGTAACTTTCCAACTTCCTGATGAGCTTCACTTTCACCCCTATAACATAAAGGCTTCTCGAAGCCTTTTGTTACTACCCTAAAAGAGTTCAGAATGACACTTTTGGAAAGAAAATTTAGTCCTGCAGTTGCTCTTTTTAGGCCTTCCACTAGATCTCCATTGTTCTAGCAATTTATAATACATATTGGAAGGCAGAGTCCATGTCTTTTCCTGCCCTGTATATCATGCATGACATAGTCTTTTACTGCTCTTCCCAAGAGGCTGGCATTACACAGGAAATCCAATGGAAAAACTGATTACAGCATTCTCTTCTCTCTATGAGGCTGGGTCTTCCCTGGAATTCCTTCTTCTCTCTTTACAAATCCTAGCATTCTCTAAGCCTGCCACTGTTCAGGGACTCCCCTTTTTTCTATGAAAGATTGTGACTTAGCAACTCCTACTATTTGGCAATGCAGGACAATTTTCTTGTAGAGTTCTGATACTACACATAACAACCTTAATGTGTCTCTGCTACCACCCCTCCAGAGTTGGGTCCACACATTTACATCTTAAAAACCTGGAAGTCCAGAAACTCTGGCATCTAGCAATCCCTTATGCCACAAGGTTTCCATCTCTGAGGTAAAGAAGGTGATCAATCAGTCACTGTGGGATTATTCCAATATACAGGCATTCCCTACAGACCAAATTCCTGCCCTCAACTCTCTGGTATCTAATCTGTCCTTAGTTCTCTCAGGAGTTCACCAAAAAGGGAAATTAGGAAAAGAACTGACACTGCAATAAGCTCCAACCCATGATAGTCTAAGTCAATCAACTAATCCTCAAACCTACAACAACCCAAGACAATCAATTTATTCCAGAGAGATGAAACTAAGGAGACAGCCTCATCTTCATTGAAGGAGTGGTGAGCATATTATAGTAGATGTCCTCCAAGTCACTCAATAAAGCTCAAAAGACTGGTCCAGACAATCACAAGCTCACAACTCTTGTGATTTAATAAGTGGATCAGGGAACTGATGAAATAAACAACTCCCTATATCTATATATTATGGATCACTTTATATAATTTATCTTCATTCATTCCACTGTCTATTTATTAATATCATAAACTATCCTTTGTTAAAGGACAGCTTTAAGTGGCATGGTATAGTACTAGACCTAGAACTCATCTTGCTGAGTTCAAACCTGGCCTTAGACACTTACCAGCTGAGTGATCTTGGGCAAGTTCCACATTTGTAAAAGAAGCTGGATAAGGAAATGGCAAACCACCCCAGCATTTTTGCCAAGAAAACCCCAAATTGGGTCATGAAGAGCTGGGCAGGACTTAAAGTAATTGAACAACAACAAATCTTTTATAAATGTCTAACTTGGGTTTTAGAAAAGAGGAACTTATCTACTTTCTTATACCATCTAAGTGCTCCACCCAACTGTCCTTGAAGTAGATGTCTAGGCTCCCTCAAGGCAGTTTTTGCCATATACTGGGGAACTGGTGTGTTTTTCTCCTCATGAGAAAATGAAATTATAATGGAATTCAGAAAGAAACTAATTTGGGTTTTCCAGATAGGGAAAACGCTTGTTCAAAGAATTATGGTCTACTGATTTGGGTAAAGTCTGGCAGGAATCAAATAAGCAGAACTTTAGGAAACAACCATATGATGGATGGATGGCGCAAAAGAAGCTTATTCCTGAAGAAATATTAATACTTATGTGCATGAAAATCACTTATATTCTTTAAGGGAAGTATTTGCTATAATAAGGAAATGTATCTTTTGCTCAAGGAAATTTCAGAAAGAAAAATCTAGGATCTGAAATCACATGAGAGCTCTGAAAAACACAAATAAGAAAATAACTGAGGAAATAATTATTTTTCCTTTAAAGGAAAAGTAGAACTAGAATGAGGAAACTAGGATCCATATCCTAGTTTTACAACTTCTTCACTATCTGTACTTGGGGAACTTCCATAATTGGGGAGCCTTATTTTCTCAATTTGTAACATGAGCGAATTAAATTAGATGATCTTTAAGATCGCTCTGATCTTGCTGATATACTGATTCTGGATACAAAAAGGAAAGCAGGACAACCTCAGTGGTGCTATTTAGTTTCATTTATCTAATAAAAAAAATCAGGTTTGTTATTCTAAAGCAATGCATATTGTATTATTTATATAATACTGTGATCACACCACAACTTGGATAAAACGTCTCTTTTCATTCCTTATTCCATAGTAATTGCTTTTTGTGTCAAGCTAAAATAGCTGAACAATGTAATATTTTTTTAAAAAAATACTATTAGATACTTTACCAGCATAAATATCTTTAACCTGAATGGTCTTACTGAATTACCACTGCCAGACATGCCACTAATTACTACAAAACTTGTGTCCTGGCAAGGTTTCTAGTTGGCAGAGCAAAAGAACAGCATTCCAACATTCTTGAATACTAATGCTGGCACAGAAAACCATAACAATAAGATCTTTCAGTTAGATATTTCAACCATAAAAATTCTGTTTTGAGCTTTGATACAGGGTTGGCCTATTAGTCACTCATTTTTTTTTAATGGTAACCCTTCCTAAGAAAGGTAAAATAGAATTGATCCTTCACACTGGATTAAAAATAAGTGTGATTTATTATTGTTTTATACACAAGTATTAGGGTAAAGGGGACAGTAAATATGGAAATAAGTTGTGATTTCAACTTCTAGATAAGAAAATTCCCTCTACCAATGCACGTCACTACTTCCTCTGTATCCTATAGTCACACTAAAAGATTAAGTAATTTGCCCAGGGGTCACCCAGCTAGTATGGGTCAGAGGGAGAACTTGGTCTTTCTGGTTCTGAGTCTGGTACTCTATGCTATGCTGCCTTTCATAAAATATTAATTTTATACAAATAACATTAGAAATATATGGATATGGCATCATATTTAAAAATGCAGACCACCATTTATGTTATATAAATATAAGGTCAATTTTAAATAAAATATACTAAAAAATTAGCTTAGTGTTTCATAATTTGACATTGCAATTACGAGCCAAATTATTTTCTAATTTTGAAGTGCTGTGGAACAAATTCCAAAAGTTTTACCTGTCCTCTATCATCATTTTTGATAATCTATCATCTAAATTAATATAAGAACCCCAAATCTTCATAATAACTTAAATCTAAGATTTGAAGTAATCATAAATGTGGTAATATTAAGGGTGAATAGAATATTAGAACTTTGGGACATTAATTACAAGACCAAGTTATATACCTGATATAAGAATCATTAAGCTTTGAATCTAATCAAAAACAATTTCTACATAATTTAATTAAGAACTAGTGAACAATGTACCTCAGATTCAAGTTCTTAAACTACAAAATATTCTATGCAATCTAACGAGCAATACTTTTAACAGATTATTTTGAAAAGAAAAATGTATAAGACTATGAAAATCTGAAACTGTCCACCATGGTTCAAGGAAATCTAAGTGCACTTCTAGGTCTAAATTTATGACTCTGAGTCTAATGATCTCTTAAGAATAATGCAAAGCATATGTTACCAAACTTAGCAAAGATTAGGTATATGTATTAATTTTTTAAACTAATAATAATGTAGCAGGAGTGGGGTAGGATAATTAGGCAAGTTGTTCAACCACTCTTTTTACTCCCCCTGCCCCTGACTCTTTGCTTAGATAAGCTTTTCGGTATAAATGTTCCTCTATATGGAATAAATGTATAAAAGGATCTATAATTCCCACTCCCAAACCCATTACCCCCCACCGTTTCTCTTTCTTTAGCTTTGAGTCCCCAGTCAAAGAAGCTACTCTGGCAAACCTCAGAGTTAGATGTATCCCTGCTATTTCTCAGGAAACATCTTCTCAACTGCTTCATCCCAACTACATTTCTAAAAAGTGCATTCAGACTATCAAAGGTCTGTGATTAACATTATTTATAAGGACAAAGTGAACGGTTAAAACAAAGATCAGTAAATAGTCTTTTACTATGCTCCAAGTAAAAGATTTCAGGTTTGCATGAGGGAGCCCAAGAATTACTGCTTTATGGTCTATAGACTGAGGACAGTGTTTTAGCAACACAGCATCTATCCCGACTAATCAAATCTGCTCAAACATCTTTGCTTCCAGTCTTGGCCACTTTCTTTACTGAAGCTGCCTCTGCATATACTTCTGCTATCCCAGTTCTAAGCAATTTCTCAAGGCCTCCCCTTCTCCAGCTCATTGTGTCTTTGTATATATCTCATCAAGAGACTATTCCTCACTGAATCTGACTCCTGCTTTGACTGAAGTGTCTTTTAAACATCAGTAATGGGTGTGGGCGATCACCATTCACCTTTTCTGCTGCTCTCTAAATTCATTTAAGGCAGTGGTTCTCAATCTGTGAGTTATGTTCAATTTGTAACAATGAAAATACATCCTACATATCAGATATTTACATTACGATTCTTAACAGTAGCAAAATTATAGTTATGAAGTAGCAAAGAAAATAATTTTATGGTTGGGGGTCACCACAACACAAGGAACTGTATTAAAGGGTCGCGGCATTAGGAAGGTTGAGAACCACTGATTTAAGGGATTTGGTTGCACCTTACAAAAGGATCATCTGTCATGAATGCATTTTTAAAATTAGTTTAATACCTCATTATCAAACCCTTTTCTGAATATTAGATACCGAGTTTTTAAAAAACAACTTCTTTACATAAGTAACAAAATTTCAAAGCAAATAATTTATAGCAATACTACCAGCTTAAAACAAACAAAAGAACTGGGATACTACAAAGGCAGTACTTATTTTTGTACTGCCCTTGTACTTATTTTGATGGGACAAAATAGCTGGCAAAATCTTACAAAGTGTCTAAATTTCTTCCTCTCTGAAATGAAGCCATCTTCAATATTCCCCTTATCTCTTAACTTTTGGATTAAATGATTCCTGGGTATAAATCCTTATCAGTCCTGTCCCACCACTGAATGATAACTTTATTATCTCTTGGCCTTATACGTTTTATAATTACAGTGCCCTACCATCCTGTCTCTATAGCCCCATCCAGCTCTGCCATTCTGTGATGCTGGGCACAAAATAAAAAGCAACATCAGAACACAAAAGGGAATTCTCAGCAATTTTGTAAGACAGTTCATTTTTGGTTTTATTTCTTTAGTACATTTTTTAAATATCAAAAGTTCAAAATCTAGATTTTTTTAAAAAATTAACTTTTCCCCTATTATGAAGCAGCAGTTTTGGAATATAAAATGTTGATGCAAAAATGCCCAAACATATAGCAGGAGAAAGGGAGTAACAAACCTGTTAATAAATATGTTCTTGCAAATAAAACTGAACTAAACTGTTCTCCACAGATTAATGTTATTATTATTAATAATAATCAGAAAAAGAAAATGTTTTATTTTCCACAAATATGCTTAAATTTCATATGACTTGTATTCTGTTATGAGACTCATTCTCTGTCAATTTTAAATTCTGATATTTGCAAATAAGACCTTACTTACAGGTCTAAATTAAGCCACAAGTATTTATCCTTCACCACTAAATTTGAATTAAGCAAACCCTTGATTTTCATTTTCTCCTGATACAGATAATAGCCTCTAATAGGTCTTTAGCTATACTCGGAATGCCACACCAAGACACATTTATAAATGTGGGAGGGAAATATGGAATATCGGAAATAAAGTGTATTTCTGTTTGGTGCACTTATTAGACAATTTGACAATCATTTGGTAAATGATGCTTTCCATGACAGTAATTTCTGAAATTATTTGCATTTTTTGGCATAGTACACTGGCTTAAACAACAGATATTTTTTTCAAAGAAAAATAACTACAAATAAAAAGAAAACTCTCAGGGCAGAGCATTGTAGTAAGTCAACAACTTTAGGGAAAAGGATGAAACCAAAATTAAGGAAACAATGAGGAAAGGAACTGGCAAACCAGGAAAGACGTTCTTTCCCTTCCATATAGATAGCCATATAGAAGGTAAAGGTGGATATGACTTTAAGACATAATCTAGGCCAGTTCTCTGATTCTACAAAAGAAAATACTGAGGTTGAGAGAGTTAAATAACTTATCCAAGATACAACAAGTATTAAGAATATGACTCAGGATTTAAGTCTAAATCCAGTGCCTTTTCCATTATACCATAATATCAATAGGCATATGAAACAAATTTAGAAAGATATATCTAGTAATGAATCTACAAATAAAAAAAGTTTGTAGAATATCACTTATGTCTTCTTTATTAAGAAACTTTGTCTTTGAAAGAAATTTAATAAACATTTCTGACATGAAAAGATAAAGTATATGCTTTCTGTTTCCAGAAAAACTGACTTTTCTGAAAGCAGATAAGACCATATTGTTCAGATCTACAAAATCAATTTTAACTACAATTATTTTATAAAATAAAGTAAGCCAACTTATTTAAGTGAGATAACAAATTTCATCCATGTTCCTCTATTTCTGCTATGTCATATAAAACACAATTTATTACTCCTTGGAATGTAGATTCAATTATTCTATCACAATCTTGGATGTTCATCAACTGCTTTTTTTAAGCTTTCTAAAAGGAAAAAAAAGTACAAAGATTTGAATTAAAGTATAAATTACACACATAAATTACATACCTTGGTCTCCGAAATGCTAGACCATACTGCTGGCAAGCCAGTCCCACTGTGGGAGTATAAACAATAGGCATGAATTTCTCAATATCAGAAGTCAGCACTCTGTAGAAAAGCTTTTCATTTTCATCCTGAAGGCCCATTAAAAGAAGGTATCTGTGGAGAATGAAACACAATTAGATCTAGATCTTAATACACCTACAAGTTAATCATAAAGTAGTTGGCAAGAAATCTAATTAAATATTTCTTAAAGCAAATGTTCATGCTTTCTTAAATTTAGAGTATATTATGTCTAAATACTCAAGTACCAATCTGTCATCTAACAAAATATGGGCAGACTTAAGGACTATAAAACTGAGCTAGATATAAGACAAGCTAAAATTATGACCAAAGTGACATATTAGTTGAATTAAAGCCACTTTAGCAGTATTATTTCTGTCTTTGGGTCAGTCTGCCTTAATTCTATGGTGTTTCAGAAATGGATGTATTATGTGTAGGGAACTGTATTAGGTATATGAGATACAAAGACATAATATTCCAGTAATTCCTGTGTGGAAAAAGTAACATAAAAAAGTTAACACATGGTAGACTCTCTGTGGGCAGAACCAGTCTCCATTAAATGGACAGCCCCTGGAAAATATAGTTTTAGGCCTCCACAGACACAGAATGAATGGACAGGGAGGGCAGAGAGAAGCTAGCCATAGGAAATGTGTCGAGCCAGTCATCTAGGCATGCAGCTAGAGGCAGACAAAACCAGTCTCAACAGCAGGAGAGTAGAGGGCAATAATTGAGAAGTGATTTCCCTTCCCAGGAAATACAGAGGAAAAAAGAGAATGAGAATTGATAGGGAGGTATTAAGACTGGTATTGCAGCTCCAATCAAGAAAACATATTACAGAGAATATAAAGGAATTAAATCCATCTATCTGACTTCCCTTACCACTTTGACTTCCTCCCTAATATCTCACTAGGGCAAGCTTGCAGAAACCATTTGGGCTGCTTGAGTGCTGCCATGACCTGGATGAGACGGAAATCACTAACTCCATTTCCTTTTGGTAAAATGGGAGATCACCATCCCTTACTGTCTTTTATTCTACTACCTCCTAAAGTTCTCTACGCCTTATTATTTTCCTTACACTTCAAACTGTCAGCACTGTCATTTAACTTACAGGTATAACCCCCTGGGTCTTACGATATGCCTTGAAGCCCTAGGATATCTGAGATTTTCCATGTGTTATATAGTACAACTTTCTTTTTTCAATTAAAGTATGAGATTGTTGTAAACTTGTGTCAAATTGCTCATTTTATTTCTGTTCACATTTTGTACCAATTCATATACCTTTTATTGTTTCTTTGTGTTCCTCATATTCAACATTTCCTACAGTACAGTAATATTCCATTTCAGTCATCTAACAAAACTTTGTTTCCAGTTATTTGCTACTAAGCAAAAGTGTCACAATAAATATTTTAGCATATATAATGAAATTCTTTTTTTTCAATGATCTCACTGGAATAAATGCCTAGCAGGGAGAGCTGAGTCAAAGGACATGAACACTGTTCTATTTTGCTTTCTAGAACAGCTGGTTCAATTTTACAACTTCACCAATTCTTCCTTTGAGAACTGTTTGTTTATAACATTTAACCACTTATACACTAGGGGAAGGTACTATAAATCATAGAAGGACCTTTCTAAAACATGATAAAAAAAGCTTGCATTATTTGCAAAAGGAAACACTAGAAGCTTTCTCAGTAAGTAAAACAGTAGAGCAAGGATTATTTGACCTATTTCTAGGAATGTGAGCATAACCACTAGGTGTCACTGTGGATTCCTTTAGTCCTGTAAATAAACTCGCCACTCCCCCATATCCAGGGGAAGAAGTTGGAATGAAAATATCCAAAAGCTTGAGGCAGCTGAAGGTAGGACTTTCACCTCACTCCACTCCTCCCTTCCATTTCCCAACTCAAGAGAATGGCAGAAGAAAAAGAAAAAGCATTAGCCCCAAGTCCGTATGGGCTGCATTCATTCTTTTAAAAGAGCCTAATCTGCATTTTATGAACTCTTCTTGGGGGCCAGGCTTGTTCATTTTCATCATACACAGCTGACAGTTTTGTTTTACTGTTATTTCTCCTTACACTGCTTGAATCATATTATTTTCTCAGTTATTATGCTCTCTATCAGTTCATGTGTATCTTCCTATATTTTTCTGAACTTTTTATATTATTTCTTATGGCACAGTAACACTTGAATACATTCATAGACCAGTTTGTTTAGCTATCCCTCCAAATATGGGCTTCTACTCTGTTTTTACTAGCACAAAAATGTTGCTATAAATATTTTGTATTATAAGTTTTGCAGTAAGCGTGGCCCCCAAAACGAATTCATAAAATGTACCTCCCTCTCTTTATTGCAGACGAGATGGGTACAGAATGTTGCATGTGCTATTAGGTAAGGTTGATGTAGAGGGCAGAGCCAAGATGGCAGAATAGAAGCAGCAAGATTTTGCATAGCCATTTCATAGCACAGCCATTTCAAATACCAATAAAATATGACTCTAAACAAATTTTAGGGCTCTAAAACTCACACAAAAATACAGAAAAACACATTGCCTGCTGAAGGCAGCTCGGCACAAAAGGCTCATCACCAAAACCAGCCCAGCCTGAAAGTGTGGGTTGGCCGTGGGGGCAGCCAGGACGAGCTGCAGCTGGAGCTTTCAGGAGAGTAGATCAGCAGCAGCTGTGTCAGTTTCCAGAATTATCAAGCCATAAGAAACAAGGACTAGGTGAAAGGTCAGTGGAACTCAGCTAAATTTGGGGGAGAAAAGCGGTCTTGCCCCCAGGGCAAGGAAGCAGAAGAAGCAGCGGCCCTGCTGCCACCTCCCAAGGCTGCTTCAGAGCTCCTGGCCTGCAGAGTGCAGGGGGGCCAAGCAATCATTCAGAGGCTAAGTGCTGTTGTGTTGAGCAGCCTGGATCTGGATCATGGTCTTGGGTGGTGGTCCTGGGGTGCCTTTTCAGTGAGAGAAAGGTGGTGGGGACTGCAGTAGCATCCTAATAGCTCTGTCAACTGCAAAAACTCCAGCGATTTGGGACAGAGCTTTCCCCTCTGGAAGCAGAGTTCCACAGAGCTAAAAAAATCAAGTAATTCACTAGCAACATGAACAGGCAAAGAAAGCACAGTAAGAACAGCAACCAAACTCTAGAATCCTTTTTTGGGGACAAAAAGGATCAAAGCATGGAACGGGAAGAAGACAACACAGTCAGAACTCCTACACCAAAAGCCTCCAAGAAACACCAAAGACTGCCTACAAGCCATAGATCAGCTTAAGTAGGATTTTGAAAACCAAATAAGAGAAGTGGAGGAAAAATTGGGAAGACAAATGAGAATGATGCAAGAACATCATGAAAAGAGAGTCAACAACCTGAGTGAAGAAAATAACACCTTAAAAAATAGATTAACTCAAATGGCAAAAGAGGCCCAAAAGGCCAATGAAGAGAAGAATTCCTTAAAAAGTTGAATTTGCCAGATGGAAAAATAATCTCAAAAGCTCACTGAGGAGAATAATTCCTTCAGAATTGGAGTGGAGCAAATGGTAAGGTTGATGTATTGGTTAATTTTGCTAAATTCTTTTTAAATGTTCATTACAAGAGAAGGCTCACTGGATAGGAGAGGGGGAAGAAGAGAAGGACATATTCAAAAATTATATAAATAATATGAAAATAAAAGATATCAATGAAAAATATTTTTAAATTTATATTTATTTTACAACATTCACTTTCACAATCCCTTTGTGATTTAAATTTTCTCCCCCCCCTCTCCTTTTCCCATCCCCCTATAGCAGCATGTTATCAAATACAGGATCTATAAATACCTTCACATTAGGCATTAGTCAAGTTGTAAAGGATTATAACCAATGGAGTGAACAATGAGAAAGAAGAAACAAAACTAAACAAAAAAGAGAGAAAACAAGTCAGATTATCAAAGTCAGTTGTCAAAGATATGGTGTGTCTGTAGCTGTGTACAAAGCTCTCCTGGCTCTACTCTCCTCACTCAGCATGAGTTTATATATGGCTCTCCAGGTTACTATGAAGTCTGTCTGCTCCTCATTTCTTATAGCACAATAGTATTCTGTTACATTTATATATCACAACTTGTTTAGCCATTCCCCAATTGATCGGAATCCCCCTGATTTCCAATATTTTGCCAACATAAAAAGAGCTGCTATAATATTGTTGTACATACAGGTCCTTCTCCTACTTCTATGATGTCTTTGAGTTACAGTACTAGAAGTGGTTATTGCTAGGTCAAAGGGTATGCACTTTTTTATAGCCCTTTGGGCATAGTTCCACACTGCTCTCCAAAACAGTTAGATCAGTTCACAACTCCACCAACAATACATTAGTGTTCCAATTTTCTACATCCTCTCCAGCATTTATCATTTTTCTGTTTTGTCATCTTAGCCAATTTGGCTGTTGAGGTGTGGTACCTCAGAGTTGTTTTGATTTCCATTTCTCTAATAAACAATGATTTAGAGCATTTTTTCATATGCTTATAAATATCTTTAATTTCTTCCTCTGAAAACTGCCTGTTCATATCCTTTGACCATTTATCAATTGGGGAACGATTTGTATTTGTATAGATTTGACTCAGTTCTCTGTATATTTTAGAAATGAGGCCTTGATCAGAGACAATGGTTGTAAAAATTTTTTCCTAATTTTCTACTTCCCTCCTAAGCTTGGTTATATTGGTTTTATTTGTACAAAAACTTTTCAATTTAATGTAATCAAAATTATCCATTTTGCATTTCATAATGCTCTCTAACTCTTGTTTAGTCATAAAGTCTTCCCTACTTCACAAATCTGACAGGTAAAATACTCCTTGCTCTCCCAGACTGCTTACAGTATCGGTCTTTATCCCTAGATCGTGCACCCATTTAGACTTGATTTTTAGTATATGGTGTAAAATATTGGTCTATGGCCAGTTTCTGCCATACTATTTTCCAGTTTTCCCAGCAGTTTTTGTCAAGTTAGTGAGTTCTTATCCCAGAAGCTGGGCAGATTACTATAGTCATTGACTGCTGTGTCTCCTGGACCTAATCTATTTCACTGATCCACTACTCTGTTCCTCAGCGAATACCAAGTAGTTTTGATGACTGCTGCTTTATAATATAGATGAATATCTGGTATGGCTAGGCCACCTTCCCCAGCATTTCTTTTCATCAATTCCCTTGATATTCTGGAACTTTTGTTCTTCCAAACGAATTTTGTTACTATTTTTTCTAGCTCTATAAAATAATTTTTTTGATAGACTGATTGGTATGGCATAAAATATATTTTTAAAGAGTTAAGGCTACATTAAGAAGACAAATTTTTAACAATGTGACTCTTAAATGCTAAAAGACAAAGGTTAAAAAAGGAAAGGGGAAGATACCAAAAAGTCACAAGATCATCAGGGATTATGGACAGGGTGACCACTGGGAATACATCATTTTGCAATTGGTACATAAAGTTCATTTAAAATATGGCTTCAATTGTATGATGACCAAATGTGATAGACTTTGCTCTTCTCAGAAATGCAATGATCTAAGACAATTCCAAAAGATTCATGATGGAAAATGCTGTCCACATCCAGAGAAAGAACTATGGAGTCTGCATGCAGATCTAAGAATGCCATTTTTGTTTCTTTGTTTTTTCTTTCTAGTGGTTTCTCTCTTTTGTTTTGATTCTTCCTATGGAGTCTGCATGCAGATCTAAGAATGCCATTTTTGTTTCTTTGTTTTTTCTTTCTAGTTGTTTGTCTCTTTTGTTCTGATTCTTCTTTCACAACATGACTAATGTGGAAATATGTTTGATATGATTGTATATGTATAGACTGTATAATACTGTCTTGTGGGGGGAAGTAGGTAGGAAATTTAAAAACCTGAAATCTTATAAAAGTGAATGTTGAAAACTAAAAATGAAATAATTTTTAAAATATGGCTTGACTTTGATTTCACACTCTTCTCCTCTACATGCACACTACATTCCAGCTAAATTCCACTATTTTCTCTCTCTTTAGAAAGATACAGACACATGGATGATAGATAGAGAGACAGACAGACAGACAGACAGATAGATAGATAGATAGATAGATAGATAGATAGATAGATAGATAGATAGATAGATAGACAGACAGATACCTGGAATGTTCTTTACTCTCCTCAATTCTGCCTCTTAGAGTAACAATCTCTCTGCAAGAATTAACTGCTACCTCTCACATAAAGGCTAATAATTCATTATTCTTCTCACTTCTTGTAATGGGAATGGGAATTTGAAGATTTTCCTGTCCTTTAACAGACCTAGGGAGGAGTCTGAAGACCTCTCCTGCTGTGAAGATAAACTTCCCCCTAATAAGCTGACTGTTGTCACACGGAGCCTGTGGTGGGAGGAGTTTTGCTGAAGGGAAGCAGAGCACACAGGAAGCTGGTCAGAGCTAGCCAGAGGGTGGGAGAGAGAGGATATTCAGGCAAGGAGATAGAGAGGTTTTAATCTTTTATTGGTTTGTGGGAAGACTGAAGGATGCTGTGGCTCTCAGCATTATTATGGCTTTTAAATATCTTTGGTATTATGATGGAATTGGCTTACTGCTTTTGGGATTCAGTTTTCTGGTGTCTAAATAAATGCTTCAATCCTATTCTCTACCTGAAGAGTTAGGTATATTTTGTGATTGAACATCATGCAATACTTATAGTCAGGGTTTTTATCATGATCATGGGTGCTGTAAATATTGTACTAGTGTTATACTTCCCACCTCAAACACATATTTTTAAAAAAAAATTTGTATATATTTTATATTTCTGGGTTGTTTTTTTTTTGCTTTTTGAAGGACAATTGGGGTTAAGTGACTTGCCCAAGGTCACATGGCTAGTTTTTGTGTTAAGTGTCTGAGACCGGATTTGAACTCAGGTACTCCTGACTCCAGGGCCAGTGCTCTATTCACTGTGCCACCTAGTCGCCCTATATTTTATATTTCTATGACTGTGTACATGTTATTTCCACCTATGGTATAAGCTCCTTGAGAAAAGGGATGATTTTATTTTGGTCTCTATACCCAGAGTAAACACCCCATTTGTTGTTGTTTTTGTCATTTCAGTTGTGTCCAATTTGAGGTTTTCATGGCAAAGATACTAGAGTGGGAGATGATCTATTTCAACACCCTCATTTAAAAAATGAGGAAACTAAGGTATAAAGCTCAGCTTGACCAAGGTCAGATAAACAGTAAGTGGCTAAGAATTAGTTTAGCACCTTCCTACTGCACAATACTGCTACCATACAGTAGTGATGTTTTGAAACTGGCTTCCTTCTATAAAATATCTAGTGATATCACTGTCAGAGATGACATAATGACCCAGACTACCAAAGGTAATTCTTCTGACTTATTAGATGATGATGGGACTGGTATTATCATAGTCCAATCCTCCACTGATCTCCTATATAGTATCTCCTATATAATTAGTGAAATTATTCTCTCCAACAATGCAGCTTGTAACTCATTCATATATACTCCATACTATACAACTCCTCTAAATGTCTTCCCAAAACTTTGCCCCAGAGGATCAACTTGATCACAAGCATCTAAGTGCCTGCTATGTGCCAAGCACTGTGTTAAGTGATGGAGAAGCAAAGAAAAACAAAAAACAATCCTTGCTCTTAAGCAGTGTAATGGCAAGCAAAACAGGATTTTTTGTTGTTTTCTGGATTGAATTTTAACTAATCAAGTGCCTGTAATCCTCATCTTTGATTGTATCAGGAGTCTTTGATTGGAAACAGTATACACTGTATAGCCCTTAACAAGTCTAAGAGAGTTTGAAGATCTCCCCTGGCCCTTAAAATGTCAAATATAATCACATGGGAGCCCTCAGTGGGAGGAGCTTGCAAAAAGAGTGGAACTGGAAGGAGCGGATAAGAGCACGAGCTGAGCTAGGAGCAGGTAGAACTGAGAGAGAATATTTGTGATACTGGTGCTGTCTGTTGATCTACGCTGCTTAGACAGAAGTCTTGTCTGTTGTTCTGTCTTGATTTCTCAGACAGAAACCCTGTCTGTTATTCTGTGTTGATTCCTCAGGCACAAGCCCTGTCTGTTGTTCTGTGCTGATTTCTCAGACAGAAGTCCTGTCTACTGTTCTGTATTGGTTTCTCAGACAGAAAGTGAATTGAGATGATAGTGCTGATAATATGTGTAAATACTGTTGTAGCCCTGTTAAGTTTTAACTGGAAACAGAAATTGTGAAGAGCTTAGACTGGAGCAGTCCCCATGAGCTGAGATATGTAACAGGAGTGGAGAGCTGCCTACGTGCACATCCAGACAAGCAGTGGAAACAGTCAGACCATAGAGAAGGAGTTGTGGAGTTTAGAAGCCATTATCAAGTCAAGACGAAAGAGGACTTTCCTTCCAATACTCTGTACTGACTGATGAGATTTGTAACTTACCGTGTCCTATAGAGGTGGATGGTGTTTGTACTTTCTGCTACCCCTTAAAGACAACCATAAGATATACTGAATGATATGTTTTGTTTAAGACTATGTGGCCACCTTGGTAATATGTTGTTATGTTATGTTGTTGTGAATGTTGTGCTTTAGTTTCTTGAATGTTATTCTTTAGTTTATTGCTGAATAAATAAGAGAGTTTATTGTACTGTGCAATTAGACCCTTAAAGTTATTCACAGCATCATTTCTCAGGAAAGTTCCCATTGACTGGCTTTACAAGGAGTTCATAGTCTAATTTGGTAGAAAACATGTACAGGACTATGTACAAAGAAGATACGTGCAGGACAAATTAGAGATAATCAACAGGAAAAAAAATACTAGCATTGAGGGGCAACAGGAAAGGCTTCTTACAAGAAAGTGGGATTTTAGTTGATATCTGAAGGAAGCTAGGAGAGAGAGGAAGAAGAGAATTTCAGGCATGGGGAACATTACTGAAAATGCTCAGTCAGAAGGATAGAGAACGATGTTCAAGAAACATAGAGAAAACTAGTGTCACTGAAGTTCAGATAACATGGAGGAAAATAACAAAGGTATAACAAGACCTGGAAAAATTAGAAGGGGCCAGTTTGTGAGGGGCATTAAAAGCCAAACTAAAGATTTAATATTTGATCCTAGAGGTAAAACCACTAAAGTTTACTAAACAGGGAAGTTAAATGGTCACACATGTACTTTTAGAAGATTAATTTGATGAGTGGGGTGGAAAGAGATTTGAGGTAGGGAGATCATTCAGAAGGCTATTGCAATAATCCAAGCATATGATGATTAAGGCCTATACCACAGTGGTGGCAGTCAGAGTAGAGAAGAGATGTTACAAACATAAAATCAACAGGATTTATCAACTGACTGGATATAGGAGGTGAAACAAGATAAAGAGTTAAGGACAACCAACACCTACGCTGCAAACTTAAGTGAATGGGAGGACGGTAATAGAAAGGTCAGGTGGAGGGGAAGGTTTGGGAGGAAACATAATGAATTCAATTTTGGATGTCGAGTTCAAGATGTCTATGGGACATCCAATTCAAGATGTTCAATAAGAAACTGGAGATGTGAGACTAGAAGTCAGGCAGAAGGTAAGGGCTGTGTATGTAAATCAGAGATTCACCTACATAGAGATAATAACTGAATTCATGGTAACTGATGAGATCACAAAGAAAAATATTACAGAGGGAAAAGAGAAGAGGAACAGGGCTTTGCACAACACCCACAGACAGAGACTGTGACCTAGATGAAGTCCCAGCAGATTGAGAAATGAAGATCAGAATGGAGATGGAAAGACTAGAACAGAGCAATGTCATAAAAAAAAACCTAGAGAGAAAAGAGTACCAAGAAGAAGATGACCACCACTCTCAAAAACTGCTGAAAGGATGAAAAGTAAGAGGCCATTAGAATCTGTAATTAAGAGATCCTTGGTCAGCTGTGAACTCTTCTACCCAGTGTACACTTGCCTCCCTACTACTTTTGGGTGTGGCATCACCTGCTCTCTCTCTTAAGGGTTTAAACTTGACATTTCAAAGTCTGCCAATGATGATGATACTGCTGCTTGCTCTCATTGTTGAGAATGGCTCCAGAATGTGTGAAGCTGACTTAGTAGGAGACAATGTTCCTCAGGCTGTCTTCCCTTCCATTGCTGGGCACCCCAGACATCAGGGTAGGATGGTGGGTAGGGACTGGAAAGACAGCTGCATGGGGGATGAGGCCAAGAGCAAGAGAAGTTATTCTGACTCTGAAATGCCCCACAGAACATGGTAGGTACTGTAATGACATGGAGAAGATCTTGAATACTGCCATCAAAGCTGTGTTATCCCTGTATGCCTCTGGTTGTACCATCATTATCAGGATGGACTATAATGCTGGGGTGACCAACACTACAACTACCTATGAAATTTACATCCATCCCCAAGACATACTCCAGGATCTGGCTGGCCATGATCTGACGGACTACGTCATGAAGATCCTGACTGAGAGAAGGTATAGTTTTACTACCACAGCGGAGAGGGAAATTATGTGGGACCTCAAGAAGTTATATTATGTAGCCCTAGACTTCTAGCAAGAGTTGGCCAGTGCTGCATCTCATTCTTCTCTGAAAAAGTTATGAGCTCCCTGATGGTCAGGTTATCACCACTGGAAATGAAGGATTCAGGTGCCCAGAAGCTCTCTTTCAATCACTTTTCTTAGGTGTGGAATCCTGTGTAATTCATGAAACTACCTTCAACTCTCTCATGAAGTACAATGTTGAAACCCATAAGGATTTGAATACCAGTAAGACATTGTCCTGTGGTATCATCATGTACCCAGGCATTGCTGACAGGATGCAGACAGAGTTTATAGCCCTGTGCCCTAGGACAATGAAAATAAAGATCCTTTCCCCATCCGAGAGCAAATACTCTATTTGGTTTAAGGACTTCATCCTGACCTCTCTCTTTCTACTTTCCAAGCCTTAGTAAGACAATCTGGGCCATTTAACATAAATCCAGACAAGAGAGGGGGAGCAGGAGAAGGTACTTTAATATATCTTCTGCCTCAATAAATGTTCCTTTCTTTTAATTGTAAGAGTCACAATGGCCCCCTAATTTCCCTCCCTGCCCAACACAGATGTAAATGAAGGCTTTTTATGGAATTCTGGGGAACTTGATCAAATCAGTGTCAGTACTTAGGAGAGGGCAGGAGCTTTACCTATACAATGATTTAAACCCAGTTCAAATAGAAGTGAACATGTTAAAGAAATTTGAAGAGGGAAAAAGATCATTTGGTAACTTTAGAGAGGGGGCAGTTTCAGCTGAATGATATGGTCAGAAACTATATAGCAGAGAATTAAGAAAGAGTAAGAGGAAAGGAGATGGAAGCACAGATTACAGATGGATTTCTAATGGAGTTTAGCCAAAAAAGCAAGGAGAGACACAGGCTAATATAAAAGCAAGGAGAAACACAGGCTAATAGGTAGTGGGGATCAATGGATCAAGTGAAGGTTTTTTCAAGATATGGGAGAAATGTATATGTTTACAGTCAGCAGGGAAGCAGCCAGTAGACAGGAAGAGATTTAAGATTAGTGAGAGCTTGGGGAAGACAAAGATAAAAATCTTCCAAAGAAGATGGAATGGAATGGGAAAACTTGTGCATGTAAAAGGGCTGACTTTGCCAAGAAGGACCACTTTTTCATAAGACAGGGATAAAGGAGATAGTGGTGGAAGACATCCGAATGATATGAGGGCAGGAGAAGAGGGAGCTCTTAGTGAACCGTCTCAACTTGTTCAGTGAAATATGAGGCAAGGTGTTCAGGTGAAAGTGGAGGGGAAAGGAGAGCCATGGTAAGTTTGAAAAGAAATGACAAGGCTTGGAGAAGTCACTGTGGTGAGTGGGATAATGAATCAGTTAGCAAAGTATAAAAGGACTGGCTTACCACAGTGAGTGCCCAGGTGAGATCACATTATATAAATTTTATTTATTTTTAAATAGTGTTTTATTTTTTTCCCCAATTACATGTGAAGAAAGTTTTCTTTGATCTCCGGAATATATACCAAACCCTTTGATCCCTTACTGTAGAAGCTGCTAGATCTTGTGTTATCCTGATTGTGTTTCCATGATACTCAAACTGTTTCTTCCTGGCTGCTTGTAATATTTTCTCCTTGACCTGGGAACTTTGGAATTTAGCTATGATATTCCTAGGAGTTTTCTTTTTGAGATCTTTTTCAAGAGGCAATCAGTGAACTCTTTCTATTTCTATTTTGCCCTCTGGTTCTAAAATATCAGGGCAATTTTCCTTGAGAATTTCTTGAAGGATAATTTCTAGGTTCTTTTTTTGATCATGGCTTTCAGATAGTACAATAATTTTTAAATTATCTTTCCAGGATCTATTTTCCAGGTCAGTGGTTTTTCCAATGAAATATTTCACATTTTTTCATTTGTTTGGATCTGTTTTATAGTATCTTGATTTCTCATAAAGTCATTAGCTTTGATTTGCTCCAATCTAATTTTAAAGAAATTATTCTCTTTCATCACCCAGTTCCAACAGAGTTCCCCACTGACATTTTACTTTCTTGAAGTCTGCTCCAGCCAGTCTGTGCTGCTGGTTGGGGCACCATGGGGCTGGAACCACATGACTCATGCAGGACTGCACTTGGCTCCCAGCTCAGTGTGATAGACCCTTTGTGTCAGCCTGCCAGGCTGCCTTCAGCAGGAGATTTGTTTCTCTCTGTCACTTTATGGGTTCCATAGGTCTAAAATTTGTTTAGAGTTGTATTTTACAGGTATTAGAGGTGGTTGTGCTAGGAGCTCACAAAGTTTCCTGCTTCTACTCCCGTGAAGAAATTTTTCAACATTCATTTTTATAACATTTTGAATTGCAAACTTTTTTGCCCTCCTTTTCTCCCCTCACTCACCCTAAAATGGAGAGTAATGTGATACAGGCTATTCATGTACAATCATATTATACATATTTCCCCATTAGTCATGTTGTGAAAGAAGAATCAGAACAAAAGGGAAAAACCAAGAGAAAGAAAAAACAAAACAAAAAAAGGCAACTTCAATCTGCCTTTCATACTCCATAGTTCTTTCTCTGGATGTGGATAGTATTTTTCATCATAAGTCTTTTGAAACTGTCTTAGATCATTGTATGACTCAGAAGAGTTAAGTCCAACAAAGCCAGCCATCACACAACGTTACTACTACTGTGCACAATGTTCTCCTGGTTCTGCTCTCTTCACTGAACATCAGTTCATGTAAGTCTTTCCAGGTTTTTCTGAAATCTGCTGGCTTGTCATTTCTTATAGCACTATAGTAATCCATTTATGTATTATAAATTTGTAGTAGACCTAGTCAACATGTTTTTTTTTTACTTTCTCCAGTTTAATTAGGCATCATATAAATTAGAGAAAAGGAAACAGATGGTAGACATAATTCAAAACTGAGGCCTATCAGAGCAGGATTGGTGATAGAGGGCAAAGGACTTGAGAGAAAAGGGCAGCTGGTAGAGTAAAGAACTGGTTTGTCAAGATAGGGAAGGGCAGAAAATGTCACCAGGGCAAGGGTGATAACTTGCGAAAGAAATGATGAAGGGAGGATGACAATGAGAATGAGGAAGAAGAATGGGTTAGGAGTTCATGGCAGAAGGAGAGGTGGGATGAAATAGATTATGATCAGATAAGGGAATTTCAGACTTCATGAACATGGAAGTGGAACATGTGGGTAATGGCAGTATCGAGGGTATGACCATCTCTGTGTATAGCTGAGGTGAGGAAAGTCATGGGTATTTAATAAGTTGAGGAACTAGGAAATTAGGGTATTTGAGGGAGTATGAATGTGTATGTGTGTGTGTGTGTGTGTGTGTGTGTGTGTGTGTGTGTCTGTCTGTCTGTCTGTTTACATTCCCTAGAACAAGAGTAGGAACTGGGGAAGAAAGAAAGACTATGAGGGACCGAACTAATCGAATAAGAAAGGAAGACGGAAATAAATGGAGGCCACATCCCAGAATATCAAATGGGCAATAAATATGGATTGAACAGACCTCAAAGGAGGAGAGTTTATTTATTTATGGCAGTGAGTAGTAATGGAGGGAAAGGAGTATTCTGACTTCTTCACTACTTCCAGTGAGTTGCGGGTTTGAGTAAAAGTATAACCAATGCTAGAAAGAGTGAACTGAAATGAAGCCATGTCATCAGGAAGTACACAGATCTCCATAAGCATAAAAAGATGGAAGGGGAGAGAAAGGAAAAGGCTTAAGATGAAAGCATTTGTTACCTATAAAACTAAAAATCATGATCTAGACAAGAAACATATTCATCCACTTGGTTTTCCTGTGTAGATAATTACTAAAACTCTTGACTCTTTCTTTCCCTGTCTCTTCTCACAGACTGCATCTATAACCCTTCTTTACCCCATTTAATCTTCAATCTCTCCTCCTTCTTGGTCTTTACCCACAGCACAGGAACACACCTGGGTCTTCCATTCTTAAAAAACAAATAAAAAAGCAAAACAAAACTCTAGACCCTACATCCTCTAAAGCAGAGGTTCTCAACCTTCCTAATGCCATGACCCTTTAATACTTGTATGTGGGTGTTATCTGTATGTGGGCAGAGCCACCTGGAGATGAATAGAGGAGCAGTGTCTCGGTTCCTAAGACCGTCGGAAATATGTCTTTTCCGACGGTCTTAGGCAACCCCTGTGAAAGGGTCGTTTGACCTCCAAAGGGGTCACAAACCACAGGTTGAGAATCGTTGCTCTACAGCATGCCTCACATCTCTCCTATCTTCCACAGCAATGCTGTTGCCTCTACTTACTCTCCTGTCACTCACTTGCCAATCTCTTAGAGGACTTCCATAAATCTAACTTCCAATTCCCCTACTCAACTGAAACTGTTCTGTGCAATTACCAAGGATCTCTTAATTATCAAATCCAATGGCTTTCTTGACTATTCCATACTGATCCTCTTGAATTCTCTGTCCCATCTGACACAACTGATCACCCTTTCTTTCCTAGTAGTTTTTGAACCACCATTTTTTTCAGTTCTATTCTACTCTCCTATTTTATTCTCAAGCCTTCTTTGATGGACCTTCATCCATATCATCTCCCCTAAATGTGTACCCAGAGGCTCTGTCTTAGATCTTCTCTTCTCTTCTGTTCAATTGTGAGTGACTTAGCTATTCTCAGCAATACAATGATCCAAGACAACTCTGAAGGACTTGCGATGAAAAATGCTGCCATCCCCAGAGAAAGAAATGGTGTGTCTGAACACAGAGTGGAACATACTTATTAAACTTAATTTTTCTTGATTTTTTTGTCTGTGCTTTCTTTTATAACATGACTGTTATGGAAATGTTTGCATAACTATACATATATAACCTGTATCAAATTGCTTGCTTTCTCAATGAGGACAGGTAGGGATAAAGGAAAGGAGAGAATGGAAACTCAAAGTTAAAAGAATGCTAAAATCTGTTTTACATGTAACTTGGGGAAAATAAAATATTAATAAATGAATAACCTGAGAGTTTCTCCCTCCATAACACCTCTCAGCCCTATGCCCTTATTTCAGCTTCCACAGGCACTAACTATTCCAGTTCAGGACCTTAACACATATCATCTGGACTACTACAATAGTCTATTAATTGGTCTCCCTTTTCCAAGTTCCTCGGAACCCTTTGCCAATCTAGCTTCCACACAAATGCCAAATTGAAATTCCTAAAGAATAGGTCAGACAGTGTCACTCCTTTGTTTAATAAATTATACTGACCCCCTATTACTTTCAGGATAAAAAACAAACTCCTCTATTCCACATTTAAAGCACTTTACATACAATCTGTTCCCAACCACCTTTCCAATCTTATTAGACATAAATATCTTTCATACACTATCCAGTCAAGCAAAACTAGGCTTTTTGCTGTTTCTTATACATGACAATCCATTTGCTTTTGCCAATCAACAAGTATGTCTTAAACATCAACTTTCCATGCCTTTCCACAGGTATGAGCTAATTAAACTAATCCCCGTCCTTTCATTATATTTCCTCCTTACTGCTGTCTCTTTGAATCCCTAACTTCCTTTAAGGTTCAGCTCAGTAGCCACTTCCTACCTAAGGCCTTTCCTCATCCCTTTATCAGTGATTCATCACTCCTCCCCAAACTTACTTTTTATTCGTTTTTGAATATGTTTTCACTTAAATGTATTCATACTGGTTCTACCTATAGAGTGTAAGCTACTTGAAGGCAGAAAACGTTTTGGTTTTTCTTTTCATCTCTAGGGCCTGACACCCTGCCAGACATAGTAAGGACATAATAAAACATTTGGTGATTAAAGGTTGATACTAAATTATAATGAGAATTAAAGATATACTTAAACAGGAGATTTTTTTTGCCCAATTTTCCAAGCAAGCTTAAAAGTTTTACTTACAAAACAAAAAATACATTATTAATTTAGTCATAATAATGAATTCCAATACCACTAATTACTTTGTTTTTAAGCCACTGTCTCATTTTATTACTGTTAATCATAAAGGATTTAAAATCTAACTGTAAAATAACTGACAATGTTTAAAAGTCAGTGTCCACTTTAAAAGAGAGAAACAGCAAAAGAACATGTAAAGGCTTAGTAAGTTAAGTTAATCCTATCCTATTAGAAATGAGACCAAAGTTTTTCCTGCCTTAGTGGCCAATTCTATTTCATGATGTACCAGTAATTCTATGTAATTCTGACTTGCATGTTCGAAATTAGAAAATAGAGGACTGCCTACCTAAAATGGCACCAGTATCAATTTCAGGACTGTCTTTCAAAGTATATTTTTTAAAGTTCTTTACTGCCAAGGAAAAGATGAAAAGAATAAATTGCCTGCCACAGGACTTCTGCCTATTATTTATGGTCAGTCCAAAAGTAGCAGCTAAGAACACAGGAAAGCTTAAACATAAGGAGAGTAAACTGTGAAAATGTGTAACTAAATTTTAAAAAATTAAAATCTAATTAAAGCATAAAGATAAAAAATCCAGAATGGCAATATATATAGGTACCATGACAGAAACAATAGAGCAGCAGGAAGACAAAAGGTGGAGATGAAAATGAAGAAAGATCGATGAAAATGGCTGAAAATGGTTTAATGAGATAATCATCTTTTAAAATCAAAGTTGTTAAAATATTTTTCTCAACCTAGATCTTGGCTCTTGTATTAACTTATTAATTTGAATGCCCTCCCTGAATAACTTTTAATTTCCACATTTCAATTAGGGAGGCAGCAAGATAGGGTGATAGAACCTTAATTAACAAAGGGATAGGCTTTGATTCCAGGGTGCTAACATTTAAGGGTATATTTCCTCCCCTTGGCAACCAACATCCCTCCTCATGACCTACTGTTCCTCTTTTGGAATTTACCACTACAAAATGCAATCACCTTAGGGAGATTATCTCAAAGGTACTACCATAGTTTCATCTGGTTTTCTAGGACCCCTGTGGGATATGAAGGCTGGATTTTCTGGGGGATAAACTCAACTCCGCATCTACCACTGGACAGTTTTATGCATGAACACTATGTTATCCTCTACCAGATGAATTTGCTTCAAATGCAAATACTCCAATGTATGACTCTGTAGAGGCCTTCCCAACATGTAAGGCACATCTTTCTCATCTTTTTCATACCAATATTGTTCTAAAGATCCTATACAGACATAAATCATATCTTCAAAGAATCAAAATTGTACATTACCAAAAGGACAATGGAGAGACCAGTACCATAGGTACAAATATGCTACAGCATATTCCCAATGATTACTTCTAAGTAAGAAGCAGCATACCAGAACTCTTTAAAGTAATGCTGGAAAATGTTGTGGGCTAGCTATGTAGCAATATGAGAGATAACAGCCCATGTGCCTTTCCCTTAGTACCTACATAATGTCCAACAGATGGAAAGCAACTAAATGAATACTACAGCAGTATAGAATGCTTGACTAGGAATCAGGGGAAAGACCTGAGCTCAATTCCATCCTCAGGGACTTATTAACTGTGTGACCCTAGTCAAGTCACTTAATCTCTCTTAATCTCAGTTTCCTCATTTGTAAAAAGAGGGTTAATAATAGCATGTATCTGACAAGGATATAAGGAACAAACAAGATAAACTAATGTAAGGTGTTTTGTAAACATTAACAGTAGTTTCGAACAGATATAGACATACTGGCTGAACTCTGTGTGAAGCATTTATGGGACAACATGGACAAGAGTTGCTAAGGGTGAATGGGTGGATTGGTTACAATCTATACCACTAGAAGAATTATTCATATTAATGCAATCATTGAGTCACTTCAGTACCAAAGTATATTAATTAAAAGAATTATACATGAAGATTTTACTTTATCATCTCTGAATTTGTCCATTAAAAACACAGAAAATCAGGCAGATGCTATTAAACATATAATAAATATATTTAAAAGTGATTTACCTGTCAAAGTCAGAGTGCAGCCGCTCAAAATTCTTAACAACTCTAAAGACCTGGATGTCTTGACCAAGAAAACAAGGTGGCAGTAATCCGTGTATATTCAACTGTTGCCTCTCTTCCAAAGTGAAAGCCATCCCCTAAGAATAAATTAATATAACATAAATCCAAGAAAAAAGTACAAAGGACATTAAAAAGAACAGAAAAATGGTGCTTTGATTTTTAACTGTGAAAGACAGAATAGTTTACTTTGAAGAATACCACATTAAGAGAGCACTGATAATGCAAGACTACAGGTGTTTAACCTCACTAAGCCTCGGATTCAGGCCATACCACCTATCTTGTGGAGTTGCATAAAGATAAAATATATGATTGATAGAAATGAAACCTTTTTGACAAATACGCAGTACTATAAAAATATAAGGAAGAATCATTACATTTTAATCATACTGAACTGCTTACTGGGCACATTAGTACTTTCCCAATTCCCAACCTTTCCTTTTGAAATTTTACTCATCCTTTCAAATTCCAGGGCAAAATCTTGCATGAAGCTCCCATTGATTCCCACAGGTGGAAATAATCCGTTCTTTCCCAAGCTAAATAGTACATGTCCTTTTATCTCATCTTTTCTCTGAGTATACTTAATCTATCATTAGTTGCAAAATATTTATTATATAGTATTATAAATGTGCTACATCCTTGACCTGAAATATAAATTCCATAAAAAGAGAGCTATGTCTGAATTATCTTTGTTTCTCCCCCAGAGTATAACAACATTTTATCCATTGTGACCCTTATGAAATGTTAAACATAGTCAAGCTGCACCGAATATTACATTCTTTCACAGAATTAAGACCAAAATCAGGAAGTAAGCCTAGAAGAAGGAACAATTTTTAAAAATCCTACCATGAAAAGATCACTAGCCGTGTGACCTTGGGAAAGTCACTTAACCCCAATTGCCCTCCAAAAAGAAAAAAAGAAAAAGACAAAGTCAAATTATAAATAGAAAAATAAAAGAGGTAAATACTTAACAAACCAAGAAGAAATAAAGAAAAATTTAAGATACTGACCAATGGTATGCCAATAAAACTGACCTTTAAATGAAATGGATATTTACAAAATGCTGAGATTAATATGACCAGACAAAAGTGAATTCATAAGTAAACTCAAACATTTAAAGAAAAATTAATGCTAATGCTATTTTTAAAATAAGAAAAGAAAGGATCCTACCAAGTTCCTTTTATGATGCAAATACTGTTTAGACAACTAAATGAAGAGTCAAAGCAAAGAAAGAATACCACAAACCAATAGCTCTACTGAATACTGATGCAAAAATTTTAAATACAGTGGTATCAAAGAAACTATACCAGTATTTCACAAAGGTTATATACTGTGACCAAGTCAGATTTACACTAGGAATACAGGATTAGTTCAACATTAGGAAAACTGAAAACATAACTGACCATATTAATAGCAACAACAAAAATATTTTACTATATCAACAGATGAAGAAAAAACTTTTGACAAAACAAAAGCAAGTATTATAGCAGTGGTGACAAACCAGAGAAGTCTCTCCAATAAAACCAGGAGATAATAAAGATGTTAATTTACACTATCACTATTTGATGATACAGTGCTAGAAATATTAGCAATAATGAGAAAACAGAAAGGAATTGATAGAATAAGTACAGGCAAAGAGAAAATAAAATTATGACTTTCAACATATGATATGGTGCTTTATATAAGGAGCACAAGAGAATCAACTACAAATTGAAATAGTAACAATTTCAGCAAAATTGAAGGATAAAAAATAAACCTTCAAGCAGACAGACTTCACAATAACCTGGAGACACATAAACTGATGGTGAGTGAGAAGAGCAGAACCAGCAGAACTTCTTACACAATTAAAGACACATCGTATCTGTGACTACTAATGTTGATAGACTGGGCTCCTCTCAGCAATGCAAGGTTATAAGACAACTCCAAAAGACTCATGATGGAAAGGATATTCAAATCCAGAGAAAGTAACTACGGAGTTTGAATACAGATTGAAGCAAACTACTTGCTCTCTCTTGTGTTTAGTTTTGTTTTGTTCCTTCTTTCTAGTTAATCACTTCATTGGTTATAATTTTTCTTTACAACCTAATGCTTAATGCGAAGGTATTTGTACAGCCTATTGTTGCATGTCACAATGGGAGATGAGCGGGGGAGGAGAGAGAAAGGGAGAAAATTTGGAACGCAAGGGATTGTGGAGCTTAATGTTGTAAACTAAAAGTAAATAAACAAATTTAATAAAATATAATAAAAATAAACCCTCATAAATCACCAGCGTTTTTGTGAATCACTTACAAACCTTGCAGGAAGAGATACAAAGAGAAATGCCATTTAAAATAACTACAGAATTATTAAAATATTAGAGGTACAGACCTAGTAGTGGTATTACTGGGTCAAAGGATATACCCAGTTTTATAGCCTTTTTGGTATAGTTCTAAACTCTACCAACAGTTCATCAGTGTATCTATTTTCCCCTTATGGCCTCCAGCCATTGTGATTTATGACAGGTATGAGGTGTAAGGTACCTCTGAGTGCTTTTTAACTTGCATTCTCTATTCAAAAATGATTTAAAGCATTTTTTTCATGTAACTATAGATAGCTTTGATTCCTTCTTTTGAAAACTTCCTGTTCATATCCTTTGCCCATTTATCAATTGGGAAATGGTACTTAATTTTATAAATCTGACTCTGTCCCATATTCAGCATATATTTGAGAAATGAGGTCTTTATCAGAGAACCTTGATGTAAAATTTGTTAAATATGGCAAATTACCTCTTCAATCAGGTCTGTTTTTACTTTTGCTTTGTCTAAGAACATGACTTTTTAAAAATTTCAACTGAAACACATTAGATTATGCTCCAGCCCTTTATTTTAACTCTTTGTGTCTTGCTATTTCTAATGTGTCCTTTGTAAACAACAAAGTGTTGGAGTCCACTTTCCAATCCATTCTGCTACCTGATTCTGCTTTATGGGTGAGCTCATCCCATTCACATTCACTGTTACGATTTGTTGTTGTAGTTCAGTCATTTCAGTCATACCCAACTCTTCATGACCCTATTTTGCGGTTTTCTTATTGGCAAAGATATTAGAAACAGAGGCAAACAGGGCTAAGTATACTTGCCCAGGGACACACAGCTAGTGAGTTTGTATGTAACTTGAGTCTTCTTCACTTCATATCTGGTGCTCTATCCACTGTTATCACTTACATGGTCTGATCACCCACAAGGCAAATGTATGATTTTAAAAATAAAATGGGCTGGTCCTATAGCGAGTCTTCCAAACTTCAGTGCTCTTTATTTTCTTATAGGGCAAGACAGATTTCTCTACCTCATTGCCTATATATCTTATTTTCCAGTTGCATGTAAAAACAATTTTTAACATTTGTTTTTAAAACTCTTGAGTTACAAATTCTCTGCCTTCTGTCTCTACCCACCCCTACTGGGAAGGTGAGCAATTCAATATAGGTTATACATGTGCAGCTGCAATGGGTATAGGAATTTGAAGATCTTCCCTGCCCCTTAATACACCTGGGGGGAGTTGGAAGCTTCCCTCCTGTAAAGATGAATTCTGCCCCTGATAAGCTGAATACACTCACATGGAGCCTGTGGAAGGAGGAGTTTTGCTGAGGAGAAGAGGAGCCCACAGTAAGCTAGTTGAGAGCTAGCCAGACAGTTGGGGATAGTGTAGCTTAGGAAAGGAGATAGAGAGTTTTGTGAATAAATACTGATCTTGTACTGGTTTGAGGGAAGGCTAAAGGATGGCATGGCTCTCAGCATTATTATGGCTCCTGAGTATCTTTGGTAGTATGATGGACTCGGCTTACTGGTTTGGGGATTGGGTTTTCCGATATCTAAATAAATCCTTCAATGCTATCCTCTATCTGGAAAGTCTGGCATATTTTGCAATTGAACATTCATATAGTCACGGTCTTTATCATGATCATGGGTGCTGTAAATATTGCATTGGTGCTATAGTAGTTATGCAAAACACTTCCATAAACATCCCCAACTTACTCCATTTTCTCTTTTGAGTCTGTCTCTTTTCAGAAGTGTTTTATGTCTTACTACTCCTTCCCCCAATCAGCTCTCCCTTCTATCATCCCCCTTCTTATCTCCTTCCCCCCATACTTTCCTGTAGGGTAAGATACCCAATTGAATGTATATGTTATTCCCTCCTTAAGCTAAATCCAACTAGAGTAAGGTTCATTCATTCCCTCTCACCTCCCTCCTCTTTGCCTCCATTGTTAAACCTTTTTCTTGCCTCTTTTATATGAGATTATTCATATCATTCTATTTTTCCCTTTTTCCTCCCAATATATTCCTCTCTCACCCCTTAATTTTATTTTTTACATATCATAAGCTAGCTAGCTATTTCTTCCAACTAACCTAATACTGAGAAAGGTCTCATAAGTCATAAATATCATCTTTCCATGTAGGAATGTAAACAGTTCAATTTTAATAAGTCCCTTATGATTTCTGTTTCCTGTTTTCCATTTCATTTTCCTCTTGAGTCTTGTATTTGAAAGTCATATTTTCTATTTGGCTCTGGTCTATTCAGCAAGAATGCTTGAAAATCCTCTATTTCACTAAATATCCATTTTTGTCCACTTTAGTATTATACTTGGTTTTGCTGGGTAGGTGATTCTTGGTTTTAATCCTAGCTCTTTGGCCTCCAGAATATCATATTCCAAGCCCTTTGATCCCTTAATGTAGAAGCTGATAGGTTTCATGTTATCCTGAGTATTCCACAATACTCAAATTGTTCCTTTCTGGCTGCCTGCAATATTTTCTCCTTCACCTGGGAACCCTGGAATTTGGCTACAATTTTTTGTAGGAGTTTTTCCTTTTGGTATCTCTGTCAAGAGGTGATCAGTAGATTCTTTCAGTTTTTATTTTACCCTCTCTGGTTCTAAAACATCAAGGCAGTTTTCCTTGACAATTTCTTGAAAGACGATTATCTAGGCTCTTTTTTTGATCATGGTTTTCAGGCAGTCCAAAAATTTTTAAATGATCTCTCCTGGATGTATGTTCAAGATTAGTGGTTTTCCCAACAAGATATTTCATACTGTCTTCTATTTTTTCATTCTTTTGGTTCTATTTTATAATTTCTTGATTTCTCATACAGTCATTAGCTTACATTTGCTCCATTCTAATTTTTAAGGAATTATTTTCTTCAGTAAGCTTTTGGGCTTCCTTTTCCATTTGGCCAATTTGATTTTAAAGGCATTCTTCTCACTGGATTTTGGAGCTCTTCTACCATTTGGGTTAGTCCATTTTTAATGGTGTAATTTTCTTCATTATTTTTTGGGGTCTCCTTTAGCATGTTGTTGACTTGTTTTTCATGATTTTCTTGCATCATTCTCATTTATCTTCCCAATTTTTCCTCTACTTTTCTTACTTGATTTTCAAAATCCTTTCTGAGCTCTTCCATGGCCTGTAACCAACTTACATTTTTCTTGGAGGTTTTTGATGTAGGAGCTTTGACTTGTTTTCTTCTGATTGTATGTGTTTTGATCTTCTTTGTCACAAGTAAGACTCTATAGTCTGACTTTTTAAAAGCTGTTTACTCATCTCCCCAGCAAAATACTTGACTTTCTAATTCCCTGTCAAGGCAGGACCCTGCTTCCACTGAGGTTGGGGGTGGAGGTGGGTGTACTGTCCCATGCTTCAGGGGTTTTATATCAGACACTGGATTTCCACTGTCTGTAGGCTGGGAACTCTGGAAGCAGCTGTTGCTGCTGTGTCACGCTGGGGCTAGGATCGGACTATGTACTCTACTTTCACCAAGGTCTCACAAACTTTCCCCACTGACTTAAGAAGTCTGGAAATCACCACAGCTGTCAGTGATTCAGTCCACTGAGGTGTGATCAGTCCCCATCTGCACTCAGTGCACCCCATTCCAGACTGCTCAGCTGCCAGCCCAGTGCAATAAACCCTTCCTGCCGGCCTTCCATACTATCTTGGGTTAGAGATGTATTTCACCTTGTCATTTTGTGGGTTCTGCAACTCTAGAATTTGTGTAGAGTCATTTTTAAGAGATATTTGGCAGAGAGTGGGGGGGGTTGGGGGCAAACTCAAGCAAGTGTCTGCTTTTACTCTGCCATTTTGGCTCTTCCAGATAGGTTATTTTTAATCTTTTGAATTTGTTTCTCATTGTTTCTTGATTTTTCAGAATCATTAGCTTTCACTTGCCCAATTCTAATTATTAAGAAATTATTTTCTTCAGGGAGTTTTCTCATCTTTTTTTCCTTTTGCCCAATTCTGCTTTTTAAAGTTCGTTTCTTCAGTGAATTTTTGTACCTTCTTTTCCATTTTACCTATTCTGCTTTTTAAGGAATTCTTCTCTTCAGTGAATTTTTGTGCCTCTTCTATTCTTTAAGGTGTCATTTGTTTCAGTATTTTTGTGCCTCTTTTATAAAGCTGTTAATTCACCTTTCATAACTTTCTTATATCACTCTCATTTCTTTTTCCAATTTTTTTCTCTTCCATTCTTATCTTTTTAACTCTTCCAGGAATTGTTCTTAGGCTAGAATCCAATCAGCATTTTTCTTTAAGGCTTTGCTTTTAGATGTTTCACCCTGTTATTTTATTCTAAGTTTATGTGTTGGTCTTCCCTACCACTCTGGCAGCTTATGATGGAAAATGCTCTACAACTTCCAGAAAAAGAACCGATAGAGTGCAGACTAAAAGACACTTTTTTCTTATTATTCTCATGGGGGGGAAGGTAATCTGTGTGTGTTTTGGTTTTTTTGCAACACGGCTAAAGTGTAAATGTTTTACCTGGCTTCATATGGCTTCCTTATCAAACTGCTTGCCATCTCAAGATGGAGAAGAGAAAAGAAGAGAATTTAGAACTCAAAATTTTAAAAAATTAATGTTAACCTTTTTTTACATGTAATTGAGAGATATTTAATGAAATAAAAATAGATTTGGGGGAAAATATCTAAATGTAAAGAATAAATCATGTCTTTTTCTATCACTTTTCTGCATTTCATATTCCTTAGAATAACCATATTTTCCTTGACTAATTTGTATTTCTTTCTTTCTTGTCCTCAGAAAGAAATTTAATTACAATTTGAATAAACCTTTCAGTAGCTCTTAGGTATAAGGCACTGAAGGCATACAAAAACAAATAAAACTTAGTTTCTGACACCAAGAAGTTAAGAATCTAGTGTGGGAAATAAAACATGTATGCAAATAGGTAAAATAACAAACACAATATAATAAGTGATAAGAAGTACAAAGTGGTTATGAGAGGTCAGGTAAAAAGGAGATGACTCTCAGCTAGGGGTTAATAATTAAAGAAGGCTTAATAAAGAGTTTGGTCTATATGGCCAGTAGAGAATAGAGATAATTTAAAATGGCATGGATTGGTTTAGGAAAAGGGCATTTTGAGTACAGACAGGCACAAGAAAAGCAGAAAGATAGGGAACATATTCAGGATATAGTTAGTGGCCCAAGCTGGCTTGGACAAAACATTGAGTTGGTGAAAGAGACTGATCTAATTTTTGACCTTTTACAAATCTTTTTAAGAATTGTGTTCAAGGTGGCAGAGCCAAGATGGCGGCCCAGAAATGGGAAAACTCTGTGAGCTCCCCCCATAACCACCTCAAATACCTATAAAATATGACTCTAAATAAACTTTAGAGCTACAGAACCCACAAAGTGACAGAGAAAAAAACAAATCTCCCACTGAAGGCAGCCTGGCAGGTCTACAGGAAGGGTGCATCACAGAGCGCTGGGAGCCAAGCCCAGACCCACACAATCCCAGGGTTTTATCCCCAGGGTGGCCCCGACCAGCAGTGGCAGGAGCAGACTTTGGTAGAGTGGATCACCAGCAGCTGTGGTATTACCATATGACCAGTGAGCCAGATCTTGTGGGGGCAGCAGAGAAGACACCCAACTAATAGCCCCAGCAGCTGTGAAAACCCCAGCAATCTGGGACAAAGGTCTCCTCTCTGGAAGCAGAATTCTACTGTGGCAAAGAGCTCAAAAGTCAAGTAATTGAGTGGCAACGTGAGCAAGCAAAGTAAACAAAGCAAGCACAGCAATCAAACCTTAGATTCCTTTTTTGGGGACAAAAAGGATCAAAGTATGGAACAGGAGGAAGACAACACAGTCAGAACTCCTGCACCAAAAGCTTCCAAGAAACATATGAACTGGTTACAGGCCACAGAGGAA
>CM053593.1:246913510-246938420 GCA_028646575.1 Pseudocheirus occidentalis | reverse complement strand
AGGAGGGAAGGACAGCATTTAGAACTGCAAAATAAAATTGAGTTATAGAGGGGAAAAGAATGAGTTTGATCTTATAGGAAAAAAACCTTTTCCTTGTTTCATTTTGGAATTGTTTTCCAAAATCTTTCTTTTTATGCCTATTTGTATAAGCTAATTGCTAAATTATAAAACTGTCATTTCTTATGTATCAATTTCCTCATGAACATTTCCTACTTCCCATTAATCTTTTCCTCGTTGTTCCTAAGTCTTTATAAGCTAAGTGGCATAGTAGAAAGAATGTTAGACTTAGTTTCAGAAGACCTGTCTTCAAATTCTGCCTCAGATACTAGCTGCATGTCCTTGAGGCACTTGACCTTTCTGTACCCTAGTTTCTTCATCTGTTAAATTGCCATAATAGTGGCACCTATCCTTCAAGATTGTGAAGGTGAAATGAGATAACATGTTATGTACTTTTGCAACCACTAAAATGCTATATAAACACTAGCCATTATTAGCTATTATTGTTATCAAAGTTATTTCAGCTAGAAAACAGACCCAACATAAACACTTTTGTGCATTTCAAAAGCTTTATATGTTCCTATTTTGAAAAATGGGAAGAAAGCAATAAGTTTCACTACTTACTGGGAAAATTCTAGAATAAGTCATTAAAAATGGTTGGCAAAAAATCTAGAAAAGGAAGCAATGGTTCCAAAGAGACAGCATGACTTCCACAAGAAGAGTCATGCCAGATTTACTTAATCTGTCAGAATGGGATTGCTGAACTAGTGGATGAGGAGAATACTGCTGGTATAGTTTACCTCAGTTGTAAGCTTTTTTAAAAAACATCTCCTGTTGTTCTTGTGAATATGATAAAGAGACGTGGGCTGGATGATAATACAGTTAGATTCAGAGCTGGTTGGATGACTGGGCTTGAGTACTCACTCATTAATAGTTGAATGCCGTTGTGACAGAAGGCTTCTCATAGAATACCCCAGGGATCTATCCTTGAACCCATGCTGCTTAATATTTTTATTTTTGACTTGGAAAAAGTTATACTCAGCATGTTAGATGACAAAAAGCAGAGAGGGGATAGCTAACATACCCTGATGACAGAATTCAAATCCAAAAAGACCGTGACAGGTTAGAACATTGGGTTGAACCTAAGAAAATGAAGTTAAACAGGGAAAGATATCCAGTCTTACAATTTGGGTATAAAAAAATTAATAATATAACATAGTTAAAAGCAGTTGGTCTTAAAAAAAAGTTCTGGAGGTTTTAGTGAACTGCAGGCTCAGTGGAAGTCAGTAGTTTGATGTTGTAGCCATAAAATTGTGATTTTGGGATGCTTTAAAAGATAGCTTGCAGGAGTCTCAGCTCAGATCCTACATTCTAAAGGAGGCTTTCCAGTAGAGCACCGGCCGAGGAGTCAGGAGGACCTGAGTTCAAATCCAGCCTCAGACACTTAACACAGAGAACTAGCCGTGTGACCTTGGGCAAGTCACCTAACCCCAATTGCCCTACCTTCCCCCCTCCAAAAAGTAAATAAATAAAGGAGCCCTTCCATGGTCCTCCCAGCCGCTATTGCCTTTCCCTCTAAGGTTGTCTCCCATCTAAACTGTGTATCTCTCTAGGTACCTGGGTTTTTTTTTTTAATGTTGTTTTTTGCATTAGAATGTGAGATCTTGGAGGGCAAGGACTATTTTACCTTTCTTTGTATCCCCAACACTTAGCACACATAGTGGTTGGTATATTAATAGTAAATACTTAATACTGTTTTGATGGAGGGTTTGGGGAGAAACTTGTCATAGCCCAAATATTGACCTTATTCATCTACATCTAGGATTACAATAGATATGGATTCATCATGGTTCTAGTGTCACAATAGTAATGTAGTGAAGAGATGTATCTAGTGTACTTTTTACTATAGTTATCTAGTATATACAAATAGAAAGATTATTTTTTTAAGAATGACCTTCCTTACAGCACAGTTTACTTCTAATACATGAGCGTAAATAAATTCTTTTGAGCATTCAAGCAGCTATCAGGAGTGGGGAACGTGCGGCCTTGAAGGCCACATGTGGCCTTCTAGGTTCTTGGGTGCAACCTTTTTATGGAGTCCAAGTTTTACAGAACAAATCCTTTTATTAAGCGGCTTTGTTCTGTGAAGTTTGGATTCAGTCAAAGGGCCACATTTGAGGACCTAGAGGCCCATATGTGGCCTCAAGGCCACAGGTTCCCCACTCCCTGGTATTGATTCAGAGGGGAAAATTATCTTATCCTGTTAGACCATTACAAAATTGCCTTTCTCTTCAAGCTCAGTTGACTCAAATTTACTCGTATGGTTATTACTCTTTGACTCCTATTGTAAACATCTAATTCTGTTTTGCAATATCAGGAATTGACAAAGTAATATTAACAGTCATTTATTAATATTATTGCTAATTATTTGGCAAAAATTAAACAATAACATTTTTAGGGTAAATTTTGAAGCTTGGAAAAACTATCCATCTAAATAAACAAGTGTATATGCTTTGTAACGCAGTTCTTTCTTTGGTGATCTGAAAGCATTTTTTTCTTGCAGCAAAGTAATGGTCTCTAAAGCTGTGCTTTATGTGTTGTATAATCATTCTATTTAAAAATTTTTAAAGTTGTAAATATTTTATCATCTTATCTAATTGCAGATCTTGGGATTTCTGGTACCACATCAAAAAAGTAAGTACTCTGAACCATACTTTTTTGTTTTGTACTAAACTGAGAAGTAGAAAAGTATTTTTCTTGGAACAGCTATAGTCTAAAATTAATTAATTAAGCTGTTCACTATGAAACACATAAACTGTTATGGGGAACCAGCAAAGTAAACTTGTACTTTTTGTACATTAAGTGATAATGTGAAGGAATTCATTGCTTTTTCAGGGTGAATGTGAAGTTTATTAGTTATAAAATTTGGTCCTTTTAAACATCAGATTGGAAAAATATTAACTATTCACCCAATAAATGTGTACTTTATGGGAGAAATATTTCTCTTCAATTATCACTAAAATATATTTAAAATTATTTTAAAATATCTGATTTCATTATTGGGAGATGTTCCTTATAGTTATAAATACATAGTTTCATTTTGGACTATTAATTTTGAGTGCTAGCTATTGAACAGCATATATAGTATTTCCTATGGTTGTTTTGGCATATTTATAACCAATGAGAGATGTAACCATGTAGTTTAATTAACTGGTAAATTGGAATATTCTGAAATAAGAAGTAGAAATCCTATAATACACCTATTTTTCAGATCCTATTAAATTATCTTACATATCATAATAGACACTTAAGTAGGAACCTCCTAGCTCCAAGTTTTAACATATTTAAAATTTCAGTTATAATTATTTTCTGACTAGCTTATTCCATTTGCACATGATACTTTAGGGGAGATCTTCAGTGGAATGCTGGAGAAAGGAAACTGACAGGAGGAGCCAACTGGCAACCAAAAGTAGCACCAGCAACATGGTCTACTAGTGTCCCACCAAGTGGCCCCTTGGTATGTAGTACTGTATGTCCTCATTCAAACCTCTGATGTAATAGAATATTTCCAAAATATAGACAATTGTACTTCTTAAATTCTTTCATGCAACGTTCTACCACTTTTCAGCCATCACATATGAACAGGATGCTCAATTCCCTAGCATCTTAATTTCATTATTTTTATTTAACAGGGAGAAATAATGTGAGCATAGAACTTTATGTTAAATATGATGTTTTAATGGAGTTAAACATTAAAACAGTTATATATTAATAAGGCTTTCAGGAAGCATTTTGGTAGAATTCATTATTTTGGAGGTCTTCATCTAAAATTTTATTCATTATAGCTTTAATTATTTTTTACTTGTCTATCTTAGTTGTAATTAAAACTTTTTTTACCAGCAAGGTTGGGTAATTTTCTATTACATAAGTGAATTTTCATTTTAAAGTTCTGTAATTCAGCTACCAAATTTTTCACTAACTTGAGAGTATAACATCTTTGCTGCAAGACAGAATATATTACTAGCGTCACTCTGTGATAGCATGTTGTTAAAAGTACTACAGACTTGATTTGCTAGTTATTTTTTCCCCTAAAAGACTTGGGAGTACAATAAAAACATACTTCTAGTGTAGACAGATTGATGACTTGGGAATTATTTTATGAAATGCCAGTTCCAAAGAAATGAACCACTAAATCTCACTGCTTACTACTTGGGAACGTTGGCTTCTTCCATTAAGTGCTTCACTTTTTAACACATGTATATGGTGTAGTGAGGATGGGAAAGGACACTTTCCCAGTCAACCAGATAAGCATAGGCAGGAAGTGTTGGGGTTTAGGCTCTGCCCACCCAGGGACACCAAAAGCTTGTAGTTTCATGAAGTGTTGCGGTGGAACTGTCTTAAAGAATTCAGAGTCAGACCACCTCTAATCCAAGTACAGGCATTTATTGAGATTGATGCCTCTTATGAAGTGGGCTAAGTTCCAAGAGGAACCAGCAACATCAGAGAAAGCAAGATAGATTTTGGCAGGAGGGGTTTGTTAAGGGATTAGGTAATAGGGGAGGGGTCCCAGCCTCAGTGAAATTGTGGTTGCGATTACCCACAATGCATACAGAAAAAACCCATTGTGGAGTATGTATGGATGATAATAATATTGTAATAAGCCTCTCTACATCATAAGTTCTCTGAAAGGACAGCTAATACTGCACCAGGTGCCTACTTAGGGAAAGTCCCTTCTATTGTTTTGGGACCATGTCCTGCTTGGGCATCCTGGTGGTGCTGCTTTGTGATTGGCTGAGTATTGTGGTCTTGTCTGAGACTAGATGAATGTGGTTGTGGTTGAGTACATGAACATACCAGCTATTTCTGTAGGAAATATGAAGTCTGGGGGCAGTGACCAGCTAGAGGCAGTGGTTAGGATCCCATCACGTGGACACATCTGCTGTTTCTGGAAGGAATATGAGTTCAGGGACATGCCTGTTCTGGTGAGCAGTGAAGCATAGATGAAGAAGTTAGGATATTGAAAGGTGGTGGGGGGAGTGAGTGACCAGGCAGGGGCAGTGGGCCTGCTAGTAAGTGGGGCTTATAAGAAGTCAGAATATTCAGCTGGGAGCAGCTTTATTAGGATTGTATCATTCGCTATAAACAGAGGAAAAGAAACAGACATACAAAGTTAAGAGAGGTCCTTAATACCTATTGATCAGGGGCAGCTAGGTGGTACAGTGAATAGAGTACCAGCCCTGAAGTCAGGAGGAACTGAGTTCAGATGTGGCCTCAGTCACTTGACGCTTAACTGTATGACTTTGGGCAAGTCACTTAACCCCAATTGCCTTGCCTTCCTATTGATCTTATCCCATCATCAGTTAACAGCTTGTGTTCTCCATGACTCTGGGCTTGGGTAAAGCCAAGGGAAGACACAGCTGGGGTCTGTTGACACCAGCCAGACTTAAAGTCCGTGTGGTACGTGAGCCCAGGGCTGGGTTTGGAGAGAGGGACCTGGATTTTTCTATTCTGGTTCTGCCACCGCATGACTTAGTACAACAACAACAATAATAACCGGTACCATTTATATAAAACTTTAGGGTTTGTAAAGAACTTTACATTCATTACCTTACTAGAGCCTCACAACAATATTTTAAGGTAGATGCTATTATTTTCACCATTTTGCAAATAGATAAAATAAGACTGGGAGAGGTGGCAGCTTGTCAACAGCCACACAACTAGGCGATATCTGAGGTAGGTTTCGAGTCTACGTCTTCCCTGCTCCGAATCCAGCTGTTTAGCTGCTGTGCTGCTCTCTGCAAAGCTCTGTACCTCTCTGGGCCTTAGTTTCCTCCATTTAAAATGCTAGGATTCGGTTAGATTAGCTCTAAGGGACCTTCCAACTCTAAATCTATAGTTGTGGTTAAACCTTTTTAGTGAAAGACATTGTGCCAGCAAGCACTCTGGTCTGGGAAAGGCAGTTTGGAAAGCAGGCAAGCTTTTAAGTGCTTTCTATGAGTTAGGCACCATACTAAGCACTGGAAATATGAAGAAAAAGTAAAGACGATCTCTGGTCTCAAGGAGCTTACATTCTAATGGGAGAGATGAGAGACAGGCAGGGAGAGAGAGAGAGGGAGGGAGGGAGAGGGAGAGAGAGACAGAGAAAGAGAGAGAGAGAGAGAAGGAAGATGGGGAGAAGGAGAGGAAGAAAGAAGAGACAAAAAGAAATAGAGATGTGTATATCACACACACATACACACATACAATACATACATACATACACACATACACATTTCCTTAAGAAGGAAGGTACTAGCAGATCCTGGACCAGGTCAGGCCTCTTACAATAGATGCCACTTGAGCTGAGTTTTAAAGGAAGCCTGAGTGTCTACAGAGCAAAGATGAAGAGGGAGAATTTTCAGGCAAAGACATGGAGATGGGAGAGGAATTATCATGTGAGAGAAACAGCAAAAAAGCTAGATTGTGTGAAAGGGAATAAAACGTAAAAAGACCAAAAAAGTAGTTAGGTTATGAAGAGCTTTATATAACAAATAGAGGGGTTTTTTAATATCTGGAGATAATAGGGATCCACAGTGGAGCATGACGGGGTCAGAGCTGTGCTTTAGAACAATCACTTTGGCAGCTAATGGGGACATAGATTGAAGTATGAAAAGACTTGAAGCAGGGAGATTAATTAGAGACCCATCAAAGTAGTCCAGGCAAGAGGTGACAAAGTAGCTGTGTGAGTAGAGAGGAAATGGTGGTGTCTCAGAGTCAAACAAGGAGGTAATTCAAGGCAACAGAATTCATTATCACTAACTAGTTTGAATGTTTGTGGTAAATAGGACAGAACAGAACTCAACATCTAAAATTCTATAAGGTAAAGTCACTGCTAACTCTTAGTACATAGAGGATAAATTATGAAAGGATATCGTCAACAAACCTTTATTAAGTGTCCACAATATTCCCGAGCACTGGAATATTGCTAAATTCTGAAGGTCAAAAAAGAAGAAGAAATAGTTCCTGGTTTCAAGTCTAATGGGGGAGATAACATGCAAATAACCTTGTACAAACTAGGTATTGGATAAACTGGAGATCATTTCAGAAAAAAAAGCACTAAGATTAAGGAGGACTGAGAAAGGCTTCTTACAGAATGTGGACTTCAGCTGAGATTTAAAGGAAGCCAAGATACAAGGAGATAGAGAAGGAAAATTCCAGACAGGGGTGGTAGCCAGTGACAATGCTCAGAGTTGGGAGATGGAGTTTTTGTGTATGAGGAACATCAGAGAGGCAAGTACCACTAGGTTACAGCATGTGTAGTGGGGAGTAAGGTGTAAAAAGACTGGAAAGGTAGAAGGAGGCAAGGTTAGGGAGGCCTTTGTGAGCCAAATCGAAGATTTTATATTTGATCCCATAAGCAACAGGGGAGGGGAAAGAACGAGGTGTGGTGGGCAGGCAGGTGACATGATCAGACCTTTGCTTTAGGAAGATGAGCTGAGTAAAAGAGAAAGATGAAGCAGGGAGGCCAGCGGCAGGCTATTAAAATAGTCTAGGTATGAAATGGTTAGGGCCGTGCTGGGTCAGTGGCGGTGTGGAAGGAGGGAGACATGTGCTAGATGTGTTGAGATAGAACTGACAGGATTTAGCAAGAGATTAGTAGGAGGGTGAGAGAAAGTGAGAAGCGTCAAGGCTGTGGCAGCTTAGATTGTTAGCCTGGGTGACTAAGAAGATGGTAGTAGCCTCCACAGTAATAATGGAATTTTAAAGATGAGTGTTTGTAGGGGAAAATAATGAGGTCATTTGGGGACATGTTGAGTTTAAATTAATTTCTACAAGACATCCAGTTTGAGATTTCCATAGGCAGTCGGAGATTTGAAACTGAAAGTCAGGAGAGAAGTAAGGGTTAGACAAACAGATACTGAAAATCATCAGTGTGGATAGAGATGATAGTTAAATCCAAGGAAGCTGATGAGAGCTTTCAAAAGAGAGAGCAAATTGTTAATAATTACTTTAAAAAATTCTAAACCTTACTGATTATCATAATTTCAGATTATTCAAAATAATTAAAATGGCAGAAATAAATGGTTGAAAGATTGTGGGAAAATAGGAACAGCCATCCATTACAAGTGGAATTGCAGCTGAGTAATCTTTTTTAGAAAAAAATCTGGCAGTGCATAATTAAAATTACAAAAATAGCTGTACCCTTTGAACGAGTAATCCCATTGTCGGTAATATACTTTGAAAGTATTGTATTTTGAATGTGCCTATGCATATGCAGATAATGTATTGTTGGATTATAAGGTACTTGAGGGCAGAAAATGTTACTTTTTTATTTTGTATTCTTCACATGCTTAGTAGTTAGTAGCTGTTTTAAAAATGCTTGTCAATTAATTGCACCTGTTAAAGGAAAAGTAACTAGACAAAGAATTGGAGGGAAGGAATGAAAAATTGTTGTGATATTTCTGTTGCAGATTTTAAGTGTATTTTAAGAGGCTGGTGGTTTTAATATTCAGAGTTAAGTTTCTAATAAAAAAATTTTTACCTTTCAAAAGAGATCATTGTCAAGTGGCAGGGTCAAAATACAGATTTCAAGGGATTGAGAAATGAGTGGGGGGTGAGGAAAATGGAATTAATTAGAGTAGATACTTTTCTAGGAATTTGGTAATGAAAAGAGAAAAATATAGAATGACACATTGAAGTGGTGTCAGGGTCAAGTGAAGGCTTTTTTAAGGATGGTGTGACCTAGAGGAGAGTGACTTAGGTGTCATTCACCATAGAGGTCAGAATTGTAGATTCAGTGGGTTCAAGTTAGAGAAGAATTTTTAGATCCTTAGAACTTTTTCACGGGGATAGCTTTCTAAAAATAGAGTGGGACTTGTGGGGTAGTGATCTCCACACTTCAGGAATTATTTAAGCAGACAATGATCACCAGTTAAGGACCAGTTAAGGACCTCTTTTCTCATGGGATTCAACCTAGGAGACCCTCCTTATGACTGAAACATTCTCTGTAATAGAAATTTGGCCACAATAGTTTGATCTATCTTAATAAGGAATGAGAGAAAATAGATTATATATGTTAGGGGGTTTGTCTTTCCAATTGAAGACTAAAAAATAAAACATTACTTTGGGAGAATTAAAACCTTATTCTAAATTTTTTTCTTTTCCCCACGTTGACCCCTTGGTGAACCAGTTCAACTCTATAGTGTCTTCCTCTCTTGAATCCCTAGCTTCCTTATCATCTCATTGATAATGCCCGGCCAAGCCTGATCCTTGGATCACCCCACCTTTCATCACCTTCTCCCCTACACAAGTGCTACTGAACAAAGTTGGAGAAAATTCTAACTGGGTCCGCTGCAAATTGTGACACAATCTCACCTGGGCCCTCCCTGCTGCTCGGCAATCCTTCTATAGCTTCCTTATCAACTCACTATTCCACGCTCCACATTGCCTCTTCCAAACCTTTTCATCCCTCTTGAAACTTCCCCATTGTTCCTCTACCACGACTTTCTTAGCTCTCATATTTTACAGAAAAAAAATGAGGTTGTTTGCCATTAGCTCACTCTTTTTCCCTCTCCTTTATCTTCTATCACGCAGATGTCTTCTACAACTATGTCCTCCTTCACCCCTTTCTCATGTGAAGAGGTGACCTTACTCTTTTTCAAAACTCACCCCTCTGTTTATTCAAGCTATGCCATTCCATCCCATCTCTTACAACAGATTGTTCCCTTTGTCAGCCCCGCTCTATCACTTTTTAAAAATCTCTCCCTGTGTACTGGTTCCTTCCCTACTGCTTACAAACATGCCCATGTCTCCCTCAGCTTAAAAACAAAACAAAACCCTCCTTCCCCCCTTACTAGCTTCCATTCTGTGTCTCCTCTGCCCTTTGTGGGTAAAGGCCTTAAAAAGGCAGTCTGTGATAGGTGCCTCCACTTTCTTTCCTCTCAGTTTCTTCTTAACCCCTTTCAGTCCAGCTCCAACCTCCTCCTTCTACTCTTCCCAAAGTAATCAGTGATCTTAGTTACTAAATACAGGGGGCTCTTCTCACTCTTCATTCTCCTCAGCCTCTCTGTAACCTTTGACACTGTTGATCACTCTCGTTTCCTTCATGCTTTTCTTTGTCTAGGTTTCTGAGTTTTCACCCTTTTCTGGTTCTTCTTTCTGTCAGACCACTCCTTGTGTCTCTCCTGCCGGATCCTCATCCACATCATGCCTTCTGAACATAAGCGTGCCTCAGAGTTTCGTCCTGGGCCCTCTTCCCTCCCTCTGTACCGCTTCACTTGGTGATCTCATCAGCTCTCATGGATTTAATTACTATTTCTATGCTGATGATTCTCAGATCTTCCTATGCTACCCTAACCTCTCTACTGACTGCCAGTCTCACATATCTAACTTTTTTCAGATGTCTTAAATTCACCATGTTCAAAATTAAATTCATTATTTTTTCCCCTTAAACTTTCCTACCCACCTACCTTCCCTATGACTGTTCACCCAGTCACCAACACCGTTCACCCAGTCCCTGAAGCTTACAGCCTAGGAGTCATCCAAGATTCCTCACTTTCACCCCCCCCCCCCATGTGGAATCTGTTGTTGCCAAGGCCCGTCAATTTCTCCTTTAAACCCTCTCTAAAATCCATCCCCTCTCTCCTATGACAACACTCTGTTTCAGGCCCTCATCATGCCATGCCTAGACAGTGGTATAAGAACCTGCCCCTGAGTCTGTCTTCCTCAAGTCTCTCCCCACTCCAGCCCACCCACCATTCAGCCACCAAAGTGATTTTCTTAAAGATCAAGTCCAGTCATGCCACTCAGTAAATCCCAGTGACTCCCCATCACCTCCGAGATCAATACAAAAGACTCTCATCAGAGCCCTTCGTCATCTAACCCCTTCTTTTATACTTCTCTTACACCTTATTCTTCACCATGTCCTGCCCTTTGATCCAGTGGCGCTGGCCTCTTGGCTGTTCCACAGACAAGAACTTCTGTCTCTCTCCTAGGCATTTCCATCTCCATCTCTACCTCCTGCTTCCTTGACTTCTTCCAGGACCCAACTAAAATTCTCTTTTCTACAGGAACCTTTCTCAAACCCTTTTAGTTTTCATGTCTTTCCTCTTTTAAGTACTCTCTTTTTACCTTTAGCTTGTTTGTCTGTGTTTTCTTTTTGCCTCCCCCATTAGGTTGTGAGTTTCTTGAGGGCAGAGACAGCCTTTGCCTCTTTTTGTATCACCAGCTCTTAGCGCAGTTCCTTGAACATAGTAGGCACTTAATAAATATTTATGCACTGTCTAAATATCAGATTTTAAAATAATCACTAGACAGTTTGAATTAGGTGATATATCAAGAATGTGAGGCAAAGTAAATCTAATAACACATTTTCACATCCCTTAAGAAAAGTTAATGCTTGGCTCACTTCAGTTCCCTAACTTTCTAACTGCTTTTACTTTCTTTGTATCCTATTTTGTGAGATAATTTTTGTAATCTGTCATATGTAAATGTTATATAAAGCTTAAAAGGTTAAAATAAGGTGGAAAGGAGTTGTGCATAAGTGATAAATGTGAGAATGAGAGAAGAGAAAAAAACTGGTGAGGAGGCAAACTACATGTCAACTGGTAGCAGGCTATTGTATACCATCAAACCATAAAAGGGGTAACCCTTTCTACAGTTAGATTTGATACTTAGTTGTGAAGTCTGAGAGACAAAATATAAAATTCACATACTATGAACTCACTCATTTTGAAATAATATCCTATGAACTTTAAAAATTGTGTGCATATTTTGCATGTTTTTTAGCAAGGAGCTAGTACAGTTCCTCCTGTTGCTGGTGCACCACCTGTTGGACAGCCAGGCACAGGATTTGGAATGGTAAGAGATCACCTTAATTAAATTTATTTGTATAATAGATTCATTTTCATGTTCTGAAGTTTTAAATAATATTTCAGCCTTCTGCTGGAACGGGTGTGCCCATGATGCCACAGCAGCCAGTTATGTTTGCACAACCTATGATGAGGCCACCATTTGGAGCAGCCTCTGTACCTGGTGCACAGGTAAGTTTTTTTTGTTTTGTTTTGTTTTTTCTTTAGTGAAATAGTAATGTAACATTTCAAGAATATTGATTGCCATGCAAACAGTTTAAAAAACATTTACTTTCCCAGATCTCTTCTTACAACTTCAGTGTAAGGGCAACTTGGCAGCAAGAGTAGGAAGGACATTTGAGGATATTTGGAGAAAAGTGTATAAATAGTGTCAGAGTTGCACTTGGTGCACACCTGGCATTTCTATTCTTCTAAAAGGGCGGAGATGGTAGGGAACAACAGGGCTGCGAAGTTGGAGGTTACACAAGAGTATAATGCTGTGGAAAAGCATAGCGTCTCTTTGTAGCTCACAGTGTATGTTCTCTTTATCTACAAAGAATAATGCATGACCTTGGAACTATTGGTTTTTCAAGAGTGGATCCATCTTAATTCTCTGTGTTCTTCATGACTGACATTCTGCATTTGCAAAATGTTGAACCAGGATAAGAATAATACTAAAGTTTAATCTGTCTCATGCCAACACAATATCCACAGTGCCAATAGTGACTGTAAATATGCCAGTACAGTGTTCAAATGCAAAATATAACAGACTTTCTGTATAGAAGACAGAAGCAAAATATGTATTCAGACACCAGAAAACTGAATCCCCAAACAGAAAGCCATATCCATCATAGTAGCAAAGAAGTTCTTACACCATAACAGCACAGAGAGCCACAGCATCCTTTAGCCTTCCAATAGGCCACATAGAATCAATGAGATACATTTTATTCCATCCATCAACAGCTAAAGATAACAGATTGGTTGTATTATTACCTCCTTGAATACAGTAATCCCTAAAAGTTTGCTGGACAAAAGGATTCTGACAAATACCTATAAATTTCAAGCAGTTCATGCTATCTACCCATATTCCTCCTAGATCTTCAAATTACCATCACCATTTCAGGCTAACTAGTACCACCCTCAGTCTTAGCCTTGTTAGCCTCATGCTCTATCCAACAGAGCTGATTGAGAGAAGAAAGTCTTATAGAATTAAATTCATCACTTTTCAGGCCAGTACTATATGCAGTTCATTTGCTAGATGTTGGAGATACAAGAACAAAAAAGAAAACAGTTCCTTCTCTCAAGAAGCTTATAGTTTAATGGGGGTATACGACATATATGTGTGTGTGTGTGTGTATTTGGAGAGATCAAAAATAGTAATAGCTAGTGTGTATTTATATCTTGCCTAGTATGTGCTGGCACTGTGCTGAGAACCATACGATTGTTATCTCGTGTCATCTTCACAACAACCCTGGGGGGGTGGGTTCTGCTGTTATTTCCATTGTACAATTGAGGAAACTATGGCAAACAGAATGAGATGTTCTAGAAGTAACATTGCCAAGATCTGGCAGCTGATTAGTTCACTGACTAATGGGGGAAAAAAGTTAAAGACAACTCCAGGGTTGTGAAGCTGAGTGACTGGGATTGTGGGATCCTCAAAAGGATGGATTTGGGGGAAAATAATGAGTTCTGCTTTGGGTATGTTGAACTTGAAATGTCAGTGGGACATACAGATGTAGCCGCAGGCAGTTGGTGATTCAGAACTGGGGCTTAGGAGAATGATTAGGACTGAACATATGCCTATGGGACTTGTCTGTGTACTGAAGATTCTTGAATCCAAAGGGTGGTGTTAAAAATCAGCAATTAAATTCATCCATAATTGGAGTCAGCAAAGGGTACAAGCAAGAGAGAACCTTGTCACAGAAGCCAGGATAGGTGAACAACAATTGTCTAGGAAGAGACAGTGTTTAACAGAATCTGAAGTGGCAGAGAGAGGTCAAGGAGATTGAGGATTGAGAAGAAAAGCCACTGAATTTAGCAGCTTAGCTCACTGCTGATCTTGGTTAGCAAGTCATTCCTGCAGGTTGATTGGGTTAGAGTCCATATTGGTAAGAACTAAGAACTGAGTGGTGATGAGAGAGTGAAGTCCTTAGAGTAAATGTCTTTTCTAGGAACTTGGCAGTGAAATGAAGAAGAGATATGAAAATTATATGACAGCTTTAGGGGAGGAAAGGATCAAGTGATGGGGTTTTAAGGATGGGGAAGACTTGGGAATGTCTACTGGCAGCAAGAGTTGGTGAATAGGAAGAAATTCAAGATGGGAGAGAAAAGGAATAATCAATAGAGCAAAAGCCCAAGACGAGATGAGAGGAATTAGTGTGAGAAGCACAAATAGACTTGTCCTGAAGCAGAGAGGGCCAGACTGCAGCAAAAACAGAATGAATATTTTGAGAGTTAGAAAGGAAGAAATGAGGGAACTCATTCACCACAAATGACCTTAACTTTCTCTGTAATAGAGAAAGCAAAGTCATATGCTTCATGAAGAGAGCTGGAGGGCAAGGACAGCATAAGAGCTTGTAAGGGGAGAGAACAACCATGTTAACTTTTTGAGCCTCAGTTCCCTCATCTGTTAAATGGGATTAATATTCCCTTCAATACCTACCTCCTTGGGTTGTTTTGGGGAAAGTATTGTGTAAATATTAATGTGCTATACAAATATAAACTATTATAGTTCTAACAACTTACTCTACATCAATACTAGTTCTGTTTTGGTTCCTTTTCCAATTCATTTCAGTTGGTGGAGATTACTTCTCACTTGAAGTTGTTCATCATTAAAATGATACCTTGAATTTCAATAGACCTTATTGCCTGACAAACTCTAAACCTAGCTTATATCTTCATGTAAAAATTTTCATCAGCATGAGGATTCCCAGTGTGGAAACTTCCTCCACTGATGCAGATTAGCAGATCCTCTCATTTAGCACCTCAGAAGATTACCTGGGAGCATTAGAAGATTGTCACACCAATAAGTCAACATGCATTTATTGTGATTTGTCCACAGTTATGTGACTGGTATATCCCTGAGACAGAACATGAACTCAGGTCTTCCTAATTCTAAGATCAATCTTTTATACCCAGATCTACACTTCCTTTCATAAGACATTGTTCCTACTTTAAAATTGGTAAACTGAGAGATAAACTTTGCTGTAATAATGTATCTAAATCTTCTTTCCCCTCAATTAACCCACCTTTCTTGCTTCTCTGAAGCTTTGATTATTTGATATAATGTAAAAGACACATCTAAGTCAATTATCCCTATGACAAACATTATAAAACTACACAAATGTCATTTAGAATATTTGTGTCTTATAAACAAGGAGCTTATTTTGTTTGGTTTTGGTTTTTTTTTTCCCGTTCCTTTTAGCAGAAAGGAAACCAAAAACTACCAAGTTCCTGAATCCTCATCTGTAGTCCAGGCACATCATAAAAAGACTTACATAGCATCTGAACTGAAACAGAGTCCAGCTTTTTATTTTAAATTTTATATAGATATTTACCTATATAATTAAGAGACATTCATTTTACTATTAATAATCAACTTTACCATCTTCTGTCTTAAAGGCTAAAAAAATAACTGGCCAAGAAATAACAAGAGATTGCTTTTAGAGACACAATTTATCCTGATAAATTTATCTAATTAGAATAAACTTGCTTATTTTTAATTAGCACTTGTTAGCATGAAATCCTAAGTACACTTTACTAATCACTGAGTAATTCTTAAACAACTTTCTGCAAACTCATTCTTACTTGAGGAAAAATCCATTCAACTTTCTTAGCTTAGGGATAACTAATATCTTGATATAAAAATTCCTCCATGTGGAGAAATGGGTTGTTGGGTTTTTGTTTTTGTTTTTTTTTGCCTTTTTGGAGGGCAGTTGGGGTTAAGTGACTTGCCCAAGGTCACACAGCTAGTTTTTTTGTGTTAAGTGTCTGAGGCTGGATTTGAACTCAGGTCCTCCTGACTCCAGGGCCAGTGCTCTATTCACTGCACCACCTAACCACATGAGAAATGGGTTTTGACTATACACTTTTGATGTAAGTGTTTGTGTATGTCTTACTAAACTAGCCTAGCTGTTTACAGCATCCCCACAGTAACTGAAGACTTACTCCCTGACTTTAATAAATAAAATTTTATTTTTTTCAAAACCTGATATTAAAGTGTTTGAAGTTATATAAACTATATATTTTTCCGATCTCAAATCAGATGTTATATTTTGATTAGAACAAAGTATTGTGGGTCTTGGGTGCTTGTTTTGTTTTTTGTAAATTTTAGGCATATAATCTTTTGCAAGTTTGTTCCGTGTAGTAGTTCGTGTTCCATCTAATGCTTATATACCTTTTTGCTTTCTTTGGCTGGCTTTTCTTCCATTAGCTTTCTCCAAGCCCTACACCTGCCACTCAGAGCCCCAAGAAACCTCCAACAAAGGACCCACTAGCAGATCTTAACATCAAGGATTTCTTATAAACAATTTAAGGTATATAATATTGAGCTTTTTTGTGGGTTTGTGTGCAGTAATTACATAGTGTTCAGTTCTTTCTTGTGTTCAAATCATTACATTTAGATGATATAGAAAACCTTTCTCTTACTGTGAAAGCTAATTTAAAACCAAACTAAGACTTTTGGAACTCTTTGTATAACATAATTGTACTGCTACGAAAGATTGATGATTCATTGATGTGATAGGTCCCTCTGGCTATATAGATCACACCATCTCCATGCTTTAGAAGATGCTTTTTTAATGGTAATAAAAAATGTCATCACTCTGACTAATCTATTAGTAATGAGTCTCTCTGCACCAGACAAGATTGATCCTCATATAATAGGTATTCCATCTATCATTGGTGGAACCTGACACAGCATGGATGTGATAACATAACTTTCTAGAATCCAGCGCCATCTTTATGCCATGATGAGGAGGCATTGGAATAGAATCTTGCAAAAACTATCAATGAATTATTTAACTTTATTTATTTAATTTAAATAATAAGAGGCCCAGTCTCCAGACTGTATACTCCAAGGTTATCTAGGTAAAGCACAAATGACGTTTTCCACAAGTTGCTTAAAAAATATGAATACCAGAGCAAAGCCAAGGATTGCACAGGGAAGAAGCCAAGGGGGGCCGCAACTGAAACAAAATGAGCAAACTGCACCCGCCCAAGCCAAAAAAATGTACGGACAAGAAACTATCATTGAAATTAAATGGTGGGAGGCACGTCCCAGGAATATTGTGGAGATTCGATCCATTTATGAATCTTGTGATTGATGAATGTGTTGAGATGGCACCAGGTGGGCAACAGAACAATATTGGAATGGTGATAATCAGAGGAAACAGTATCATCATGTTAGAAGCCTTGGAATGAGTATAAGGAATGAAGAACTGTTGATGCCCTGGGGCTCCACTTATCCTTTACATTCCCAAGAGCCTCTTCTTTTTTTCTTTTGATACATAAAATTAGGCGTATATTCTTCATTTAACTTTTTGAAAATAAACTTTTTGTAAAATGAAAAAAATATGAGTACTTTGATCACACATTTGGCTTAGAAATTATAGAAAGTTAAAACTTACAATGTTATAATTAGGAAATATATTTTATTCTAAAAATATACTTATTTGGATTTTAAGTAATCTTATTTTCATTTTATCAGTCATAATTTAAAAATCCCACCCTTAAACCTTTTCAAGAATATTTATACCATTGTTTAAAGTTATATGTTAAGAAAAATTGATGGTGTGCATTTGTACTAAGGGAAACCTTGTTTCAAAAATATTTATTTCTATGTTGTAAATTTTCAAGGATTGGGAGGCTTCTGGTTTATATTTTCATGCATTCATATGTCTTTATTTGGAGTCTCAACTCTACCTAAATTCATCAGTCATCTGGTAAAATAATAATCAGATTTACTGCCTTTAGCACCCAGGTATCATTTTTCTCCAGTTCCCTCTGCTTTCATGTGGTCTGGATTGGACTGGAGCAAGAGGGAGACACTGAGGACAACTCCCACTCCTATTCAAAGGTTTAAGGAGAGGAGCACCAAGATTGATGTTGCCTCCCTTTATAACACCATTATTTCTCACAGGCCTTTTATCACATTGAGATTTGATGCAGTGACTCACTCTATTCTCTTCTTCGTCACTTGCTTTAGTTCATAGCTCCCTTTTACAATAAAACTGAATAGAATGGAAGAGGCAATTGTATGAGAGCCTTTTTTAATAGCTGTACTTAAAAGTAAAACATTCAAAACTAAACTAAATAGTAATCTAAGATTTTCAAGCAACTGATATTTGAAAGTTTCCCCAGCGCATTTTCTGAAGAAATGTTTTAATCCCACTCGTGATTGTTTTTCTGCTCATTATAATTAAGAACATGTACTGATGGAGCTTTGGAGAGGTACAGGGAGAAATGGTCAGTGATCTATAAGTTCAAAGGAAAATTCAGGCTTCATTTCCCCATCTGCAAAATGAAAGATGATTAATCGTCAAGGTTTCTTGTAGCTCTTAATTGATGTCAGACTTTGAGGGAACTTAAACAAATCTGAGATATACTTTGGAAGATACTTTTACATTCTGCTTTCTAATTGAAGTATTTTTTTGTCTCGACAGCTGCAGTTTTTGTGACTGAATAAGGGGGGGACAGTGAGTTTGGAGACTACAAATAAGTTTGATGCTCAGAGTTTCAAAGTGAGCCACCAGTACCAAACCCAGTGCTTCTTCATATCTTCTCTTCCAAAACGTGTAGCCCAGCTGTGAAAGTGAACATTAGGAATGTGTACTACCTTAGCTGTTATCCCAACTCTTTCACTTTTAGTGTATTGGGGTTATTTGTGTGTTTTACAATTTAGACAATGGATGTATGTTTCTGATGCCTTTAGTGCTTTTCTGAACCTCCTGTGGGACAGATTATGCAGCTGTTGTATGGTGAGCTGTTTGCAGCGATGTGTCTGTGTTTTTTGAAGGTTTCAATGTATATAACTTTTGGACAAACCCTAAAACTTTCTCCATAAGTTCTGTTTTCTTCTGTATCTCTGTTACAAGGCATATGTGATAATATCAGATGTTAAGGAAAACACTCTTAAATATACAAAACTCTTTTTTCGGTGTGGAGTACATTTTTCCAATCACAGGAATTTCAATTGTTGTGAGAAATGTTTATTTTTGTGGCACTGTATATGTTGAGAAATATTATTTAAATGAATATAAAGGTTAACTTCCATAATAAACACTTCTCCTTGAAGCTACCTTACCAAGAATGAAGAATCACATTGGAAAGAATACCATATGTATCATTGTTATATTTTAAAATAATATATTTTAATTACATTTGACAAGTTTTGCATCTAAATTGGCTTATTTATCCAGTTTTGCTTGAAAGCGCTGAAGAATAAATAAACGGTCAGTTTCTCCTCATGTAGATGAAAAAAAGCAACCGTAAATGTGCTCTCTCGTAAGGGGTTTAAAGTTGTTGTGGAGGCACTATTTGGTGTGTAGGTAGTGAGAATATTACTGCAAAGAATGTTATTTTTACTTCACCTTTTATGTACATCTGTGTAGTAGTTGTGTGTGTGTGTGTGTGTGTTTGTGTATCATAGACTAATGTTTCTCCATCCCTAAAATGAGCTCCAAGTAGGATTTTTTTTGTACCATTTATAATTAGGATTTAAACTAATTGAATGAATATGCTCTTTCACTGTACATATTGTATTTTCCCCTTTTCATTTTTTTTTCCATACTGTTTGTGCTGATGGCTTGGCTGAAGATTTCGGTGCAGAAATGAGGTCACTGTTGATCAGTGTTACAAGTGGCTTGGCAGCTCTTTGTGAAAGCATACTGGGTTGGAAAGATATTCACCTAAGTCTTTCAAATTATTTAATCGATGTATGGTACCATTTACAAGTGGTTGTATCTGAATTTACTGTGGGGATAACATACACTGTAATGGGGGAAAAATAACATGAAGCTAATTTCAAAATGGCTTTTCTTTGTATTTTGGTTTAAAAACCCAGTGCATGTATGTATGCCCTCTGAGATGCAATAAACACCTTGAACAAAGAAAATGCAAACAGAATTCATGTTTCTTTTGTTTTATTGGGGGGTAGGTGGTATAGGGAAAGACTGTTGCAAATTGAACTGTAACTGCAGGAATTGATTGAATTGAGGAACAGCCGGAAGTACAGTTTGACTGGAATATGGAATGTGTGAAGGAGGATGATCTATGAAGTAAGTCTAGGATGGAGATGGGATCTAGAATGTGGATGGCTTTAAATGCCAGGCTGAGGAGGTAGTGTTTTATCACAGAGGCAGCAGTGAGCTACTGAAATTTTTTGTAGGGGAGTTACACTGTTTTGGGCATATTAATTTGGCAGCCAAGTAGAAGATGAATTGGAAAGGAAAGACTTAAAGCAGGCAGACCAATTAAAAGATTACTTCAGTAGACCTAAACTAAGGTAGTGTATTTTAGTAGAGATGAAGATACTGCAAGGCATGCTATGGTGCCTATTGTATCTGGCAAATGATTGGATATGGAGGTTGAGGTAAGTACAAGACAGGGAAGATTCAAGAATTACTCCAATGTCATTAGAAGGGTGTTGGTTTACTCTGTAGAAATAGGGAAATTTGGAGAGAAAAAAAGAATGAGTTCCATTTTGGAAGTTCAGACTTTGAGATACCATCTAGGTAAAGATATATAGAAAGCCATTGGTTATATGTAACAAGAGTGGACCCAACATGTGTAGTAGGGCCCCTATGTAGCAAGGTTTGTAGTTGAGTGCCTTGAAGGGAGGCAGAGTGAACATCTCTAGCTTCTCCCCTCACCCTTCTCCAAAGGAAATATGTCAGATAAAGGAGCAAGAAGTTGGGAGCAGAAGTAACTCTGTTGTCCTCAGAGAGGGGAGACTGGGCTAAAATTATATCTATCAGCTCCTTTAAATATTATTACTCTAGTGGATATGATGAGGTTCAATCTAACTTCTGATTACTTTGTCATTATTGGAAGAATGGGATGCTAAGCTCTATACCCAAGGCTTGATCCCTTTCCCACTGAATATCATTTCTACAATGAACACGGCAAATAGGAAAGAAACCCAGTTATCCAAATCATGGCAAAACAGAATGTACCAGACAATACAAAATGAAAGCACTCTCCCATTGATCTCACCCAAGGAAGGAACACCCTAAAGTCTCTAGGTTTAGCAAGCTAGAGGTTGGGATATGATTCCCATTTTTCTCAGAGTATTTTCCTTGAGCAAGCTGAAAAGGGATTGGCCTCTTCCAGTTTCTTGAAGCTGGAGGCCAGAAGCACCTGAAAGGACTCAAATCTCAAGGAGTCCTGTCAACCAACTGAGAACTGAAGCTTTCTTGGGCTCTTATTTGGGGGCAGGCGTTTGTCTCTGATAAGGAGAGAATCCCATAGCAATGGGCTTTGGGACATATAGATATAGATATAGATATAGATGGATGTATAAAATATGTAACAGGAGTTACATATTATTTATATATATTTAAATATAAACATATATAGAACATATTATATAATATATATATATATATATATATATATATATAATAGGAGTTCAGGAAAGATTGAAACATCATACAGGTTTGGGAACTATGTGTATACACACTGTTGAACCCAGGAGATCACTATGAAAATACAGAGAAAAGTGCCCTGAATAGATCCTCAGTGGGACACCTAGAGTTGGCAGAGAAGAGAGGAATCCAGCAAAGGAGACAGTGCTCAAAGAGATGAAAGGGAGAAAAAAACAAGAAAGCAGTCCAAGAGAAGATGAATGGTAATTATAATAAACTGCAGAGAAGGGTCAAATACCATGGACCATTGAATTTAGCATTTAAATCATTGTTAACCTTGAAGTGAGCAGTTTCAGTAGAATGATGGGTTTGGAAAATAAATTGCCATATTTTGAGAAAGAAGGAATGAAGGGAATGAGTATAAATGACTTTAAGAGACTGGCTTTGAAGGGTGTTACTTTCAGGGAATGGCAGGATAGATGAAGTGGAGGCTTTAGAAATATAAGGACAACAGCTGTTTGAGTATAGTTGTAGAAATTTGACACAATGATTGTCTGCTACAGCTTGCTAGGTGATGTCATGGATAGAGTGCTTAAGTGAAGGTCAGGAAGACCTGAGTTCAAATGCAGCCATAGACACCACTGACCTTAGACAAATCTAGCCTCATTTCCTCCCCTATAAAAAAGGATATAATACTAGCAATCTACCTCCCAGAGTTATTGGGAGGATCCAATGAGATATGTGTAAAATGCTTGGCGCAGTACCTGGCAAAGTACTATATAAATATGCTATATATACACTATATAAATGTGTATTCCCTTCCCTCCCCTTTCAATTCAGTTCAAATGTAGTTGAATGGCTTGAAGGGAGGCAGAGTGAACATCTCTAGCTTCTTCTCCCCTCACCCTAAATCTAGGTCAAAGCGTGATCCCTGAGACTTTTTAGGGGAGTTTGTGAAGTCAAAACTGTTTTCATAATGAAACTAAGGTGTTTCAATTTCTGATATTGTAAACATCAATAGATGTAACCCACACAAATAAAAGCTCTTGGAGGATGTGGGTAGGGGGCAATGGGCTTCAATAATTTCTAAGAGTATAAAGGGGTCCTAGGACAACTGGGTTAATCCACATGCCCCTTGACACTACTTCCAGATGCATTATGGGAGCTGAAAGAAATGCATCCCAGGCCATTTGTAAAGTTGAGCTGGGGGAGATGCTGCTGATAGGGAAATTGGAGTCATTTTTTAAAAGACAGATTTAACTCAGGAATTCTGCCACACCGGTGGAATTTGACAGTGATTCTATCTCTCTCGTGAAAGACCTGAAATAGCTGTGAAGCTATGGTGCTTTTTTAAAGTTATAAATGTTCTTTCTTTGAAGAGAAGAAGCCAAGTTAGAGGGAAAATATCAGATGAAAGAAACTACTTAGTGGCAAGCCGTTGGATGATCAACAGGTGGCAGCAGCAGCATAACAGAAGGCAGGAGATGTCATCTGCATCTCTTAAGGGGAAGCAACAAGTAGATCTGGAGATAGGGGGTCTCCAAATCTAGGAGACAACCTTAAGGACATGAGTTTTTCAAACTACAAAAATTCCCTCTCTTACTGGTGGCATAGGAATCTGTGGGAAAATGTGCTCTTGTATATGGAAGAATTTTCGCTATTCTTTGTCTAATGGGTTGATCTGATAAGAGGGAAGCATCAGATGGAGGGGGTAGGGAGGACACCTATGAGCTGACCCAATGGGTACCTTAATACTAGATGTAATTTTCAGAAAGCCATTTTGAGGACAACCTGGAGAATATAAAAATGGGGGCAGTAGAGAAGGAGAGTTTGAAGATGAGATAGAAATGAAGTAATGAAGGGGAGGTCAGCAAAAACCTATCAAGAAACAGAATAAAGAACAAAAGTTAGAGGGGGTTAGCTTGGCAGAGACAAGTGCCTCCTTATTATCAGGAGACCTGTAGATGAGTGCAAACATTTTAGAGACAAGGAGTAGGCCAATGTTCAATAATAGTCACAAAAGTAATCATGACTTTCACCCCAGTGATTTCATTTCTAGAATTTTATTCCTCTAAAACATTCTCAAAAGGAAATGTAAAAATGGAAATTTGGAAATGGAAAAATGGGGGGAATATAAAAATCTATAAAATGGATCCATTTGTAAAAAAAAAATTAATTAAAAACAAAAACGAAAGCAACTCTTATTTCCGACACTTGAAGAATAGCTGGATATATGAATATCAATGAAGTATGCAAGAAATTTATGGGAAAACTTTTGTGAAGTGATTCACATCAAAATCAGACTTTCATATAAATTGAGTAATATAAAAAGGGGAAAGGAAATAGAGTTAAATGTAGCAGAGCACTTGGTTCAATGCAATAATTTTATAGATGAGGAAATCAAGGCACAGGGATATTTTGACTTGTCCCAGGTCACACAGATAATAAGCATTAAATGTGAAATTTGAACCCTGGTCCTCCATAAAACCAGTACTTTTTTTCCACAGTCCACAAGTTCTGCCATTTCCTTTATGTTTTGAATTAATTTGTTTTTTTCAAAATTAATTAACTTTAGTTAATTAGTAATAATAACAATAAAACTCTTAATTAATAATGAGTTTGTGTAATGTTTCTTTATTTTGATAATGTAACAAGACACTAGAGAATATCCACCGGTGGATAGAAACCTCCAGCATACCTCTACTCACTCTCCCACGGAACTCCCCTGATCCTGTGACAGACTGGGACCAGATTATGACTGACAAGCCATCCACTTCTGTTCCTAATGGAAGATAAAAGCCTCAGTGAGGAGAGGAAAGCAGCACCACTTGGGCACACAGAGAGGCAGATACATGGTGACCCTGACAGGCAGAACCAGGGCTATTGCTGCCATTATTGGTAACTGCATTGGGAAGTGAGAGGAGCACTGGGGGAAACCCATGGAAGCATGAGACCCTCAGCACTGTTCTATAGGACAGCAACTCTACAATCGAGTCATGTACCAGAGACACAGAGTAGATACTGCGTTTACTGACACTCTTCAAACTACTGAGACCAAGGCTGGTGATTCTTCGTTTTTCTTCCTCTTCTCATTGTCTCTCTGTTTTGAAGAGACACGTGCCTCTTCCCTAAGTCTCCGCCTCATACGAGTGCATTTGCTTTCTGCATTTGGGTTTGGTTTTTTTTTTCAGGTTTGTGTGTATGTTAGTGTGTGTCTTCAAGTACACTAGTAATTTCAAAATAAAGATAATAATACCTCGCAGGCTTGTTGTGAGGACATATGTACAACTTAAATCAAAGGCGATCCAATGAGATAATATATGTAAAGTGCATTATAAACCTTGAAATACTGTATAAACTCTAGCCACGGTGATGCTATCTTAAATGCAGCTCCATTCGTGGTATTGCATTAATATTAGTAACGTTATTAGTAGTGCATTAGCAATATGTGTTTTACTGCTTAAATGCAGCAGAGAAAATCAAAGGAACACATGGGAGAAA
>CM053593.1:246897072-246913010 GCA_028646575.1 Pseudocheirus occidentalis | reverse complement strand
GCACTAGGGATACAGTGAAAAAGCCTCTGCCCTCAGGGAGCTGACAATCTAATAGAGAAAGACAGGTTGGGGGACAAAAACAACTAAGTACAACCAGGCTATACAGGGTAAATTGAAGGTTTAACTTCAGAGAAAAGGCATTGAGGGAGGCCAGGAACCAGGTCTCACAGAAGGTGGGATTTGAACAGAAGGAATTTGATCAAATCAAGGGTTTGCTCCTGGAAGTAATTGGTAATTGGGAGGCACTGGAGTTACTGATAGGGATGTGACCCAACCAATTCAAAGGCATGGATCATTCCTAAACTCACCCCTAAATATACCTAAACTGCACTAACCTAGCCTTCTAGGTTCTCCTCATTGTGGATGATTCAAGGCATATCTGTCATATCCTAACCTGAATTGATAATCTCCAATTGTCAAACAGAGTTTCTGGAGACACAAGGGAGGACAGCATCCACCAGGGATTAAAATCCTATGGCTTTCAGTATTTGCCACAGAACCAGGAGCAAAGGAATAAACTAGTTTATGGCATCATAGATTTTGAGTTGGAAGGACCCCTAAAGATAATCTAATCCAATTCTCTCATTTTACAGGAGTACAGAGCATATTTTACAAAGTACAGACTTGCTCACATTCAGCTAGGATTCAAACTCAGTTCCACCGACTCCAGTTTCTGAGCTCCATACACTGTACCACATTGCCCTACAACATAGGGAGAAAAAACATCAGATTTTTTTTAAAGTAAAAATAACATCCTCTCTGAAATCATCTGAGTTAAATCCTGGATGTTATGTAGGGCTATAGTCTTATTTCTTGACTCTGTGGATAAAGTTCTAGCTTGAAATTTTTTTTTCTAATTGGCTCATTGGTAAGCTTGGTTACAAGTTTAGTTTAGGCCTCATCCCGCAGAAGACTGGAGAGCATTTTTTCTATGGGACACTTCTCTTAAGTAATATTTTACATGCCTCTTATTCTTTGAATGACATAATTATTTTTCTATTATATTAATAACCAATTATTAAATTAGAATTAAGATTTTCCTTCTTATATCCTCATTCAGGGACCAGTCCTTGTAGGTAATTCAGTCAGTCTCTGAAGAACAAGACTAATAGATGAGTTTGGCCTAATCCTCTGGCACATGCTGCACCATCTTGGGAGGACCCCACTCAACTAGAAGACCTTACTTCTGTTTAAGTAATCTACAAAATCTAATCTAGGTGCATTGCAGCTCTAAAGTACTGACCAATGCCCTTGCACCCCTCCATTGCAGTCTAGGGGAACTCAGCTCATGAAGGACAAAATCAATCAGAGTGGGCTGGGTAGTGATGAATCCCTTTGTCCAGATTGATGGAGGCAGCTGAGTGTCATGATCAAGTCACGTTCTCAGCAGGAAGAGATAAAGACTTTTAGCCCAGCTCCTCATTAATATGTCCACTCCCTCATTAACTGTTCACCAATGAGGGTTGATTTTCACCCGTCAGGGCCACCTCCTTTTCCAAAAGTAAGCATTCAGGGATCGACATGGATTTGTCTTTGGTTATGGAGAGAAATCACTGACCATCAGTTTATTATCAGGTAGCCTAACTGATTATTCATTGCCCATAAACTCCATTTCTCTGGCTTTTTCTTCATTTCACCTTTGTCAGCAGAGAAGCTTGCGAACAACAGTGTAACAAAAGCATGACCAATTAAATTAACTTGTTTAAAATGTTAGCATATCGCTTTGGGTGGTCATTGCATCTGTGGTCTGTTAAAATCACACTGAATCTAAGGTAAAATGAAGGTTTTTTCATGTTATTTACTGAACAACAAAATGATCAAGATTTTGGTTGTTGATAGGGATAGGGTAGTAATGGGAGTGAATAAAGGACCAGGAAATGAGAAGGGAAGAAAACTGAAAGGGCCTGGGACCCCATTTGGCCACTCTTAATGGCAACCTTAATACTATCCATATCATTAAGATGCCTCCCACCACTCAAGACTGTAAGAGGATTAAACTTTGGGCATGATTACTACATATGGGTACCTCCGAGCTAACCTATCTTGTGCACATCAGAATTACTGTTTATCTTAGCTGAAAAGCCACTTCAGTCTTTGTTTTGGTTATTGTTGGTTTTGAGGTTTTTCTTTTAATTTTTAATCTCAAGATCCACCATCTTCAAGAAAGTTCCCCTTTATCTATAACCCTACTGACCGTGCATTTATTTTTTCCATCATCCTGCCTTTCTCTGGCTTCAGGAAGGCGAGAGACTGTGATGTTCTGCAACACTATGGAGGAGTCTGATAGCTTCACTGAAAACTTCCAAATTATAAAACTGGGCATACCCTTTGATCCAACAATACCATAGCTAGGTCTATATCCCAAAGACATAAAAAAGGAGAAAAGGACCTATCTGTACAAAAATATTTATAGTAGATTGTATGTGTGTGTTTTTTGTGTGTGTGTGTGTGGTGGCTAGGAATTGGAAATCAGATGGATGCCCATCAATTGGAGAATGGATGAACAAGTTGTGGTGTATGATTGTGATGGAATATTATTGTACTACAAGAAAGGATGAACAGGATGATTTCAGAAAAACCTGAAAAGACGTACGTGACTGATGCATGGTGAAATCAACAGAACCAGGAGACCATTGTACTCAGTAACAGCAATATTATATGATAAAGAACTGTGAATGACTTCGTTATTCTCAGCAATACAATAATCCAAGACAATCCTAAAAGACTCATGATAAAAAATGCCATCTCCCTCCAGAGAAAGAACTGATATTATCTGAATACAGACCGAAACATGCTATTTTTCATTTTCTTTCTTTCTTTTTTTTATTCAAGAGTTCTTGTACAAAATTACAGATATAGAAAATGTTTTACATGATTATACACATATAACCTATATCTGATTGCTTATCATCTGGAGGAGGAGGTAGGGAGAGAGGGTTAGAATTTGGAACTCAAAACTTTTTAAAAATATTTTAAAAATTGTTTTAACATGTCATTGGGGAAAAAATAAACGATTATGAGGGGGAGTAGAGCACCGGCCCTGGGGTCAGGAGGACCTGAGTTCAAATCTGGCGGCAGACACTTGACACACTAACTAGCCGTGTGAACTTGGGCAAGTCACTTAACCCCAACTGCCCTCCAAAAAGCAAAAAAAGAAAAAAAGAAACGATTATGGGTTTTTTTTCATCTTCCAAGTTCAAAGCATAAGGACCTATAAAGAGTTCATTTCTCCCTCTGTCTCATATCTCTTCATGCCATTTTGCAATGGAACAAAAATAAAGATTTGGAGCAAACTTGGACTTGATAAATTGACATCTAGTAAAAAGTCATCAAGTTTTTTGAAAGAAAAATAACCATAACTAATTGACATGTCTAGCACAATTTAATATTTGCAAAGCATTTTGCACAAATGATCACTTTTGAATCTCATGCCAACCCTTTGACATAGGCACTGCAGACACTTTCCCCATCTTATAGATTAGAAAACTGAGTCTAAGAGGAGTGACAATAGTGGTTGTAAGAGGAGTGATGTAGTGATATGCCGAACATCCTACAGCTAGTAAGTCTCTGAGGAAGGATTTAAACCCAGGTCTTCCTGATTCCAGGATCCAGTATTCTGACCATTGTGTGGCATTGCCTTTCCTATGCAAAGTTAATAACTAGAAAACTGGCATTTGATGGAGGCCTGAGCCAACCCAAATACTTCTGGGAAAAATTTTCTATATTTAATGAGCTTAAATATTCTCTCTCTCCTTCTTTTTCTGATTTTCAAACCATTTTAAATACACAAGCTAATGGTGAATAGAGAATTTTCAAGTTAGTTCGTAATAAAGCAAATCATTAATCAGAAGTATGAGGAGAGATGCTCTCTTTTTGTCTTTTGTATTTAAATTCAAAATGGATTTTAAAAATTTAAGTGTGGGGAAAATGATTTTTAAAATGAAAGTATCTCCATTGTGCCAGTTATGTTAACTCTTATTCACATTCAGCTGAGACCTTCTGACTATAACATTCTTCACATCTACTCCAATTTAAAATAATGATAAGTTAATACTTGTCAAGCATTTACCTTGAGGATATTTTAACAGGTTTGTGGGTTGCTTGCTACATATGTATAATTCATGTTTGAAATAGCTTAGGTTTTCTCCTCTATAATTTTCTGTCCTTTTAGGTACCAGAAAAGAACAGAAAATATAGGGCCAGAGAATGAATTGCCTGGGTCATTTTGACCTAAAAAGTTGCATAAAGTGATTTTATATCGAGACCTTAAAAAACAAAGATTGAGTTGCTATGCCTTATAGAGAGAGAAAGAGAAAAGATACCATTCTTGCAGCTGATATTTGCCAGGCATTTACTCAGTTTAATTGGTTTAAGAACCCCTAGGTCCAGTGACAACCCTGGAAGGTGACTCCAAGTCATCTGATCCTAACCATGGACCAGTGGTTGGACCAATGGACCAGTTGACTTACCTGGCAATTGGCCAGAAAGCAAATGCCATCCCTGCAGGTACTGGGGATGAATGAATATTACCTACCATACAATGAGACAGTATGAGGTGATTGTGGTGAGCCTAGAGGTAGTTCCACGCCCCACCCTTTGACTTCTAAGCCTGAAAATGCTTGAGGGTTAGTCCTTCCACCAACAGAGTCTGTAGATGAAAACACCTGGCACAAAAGAGTAGGTGGGAAGTTGAGATTTCATGTCTTACATGGAACAACAGATCCTTGCCATTTGTTTCCAATATGATTAATTTTGTTCATATATCATAGGAGTATTGGGCATCAAGGTGGCACAGTAGATACAGCACTAGTCTTAGAATCAGAAATCCTCATCTTTCTCAACTCAAATCTAGCTTCAGACACATATTAACTGTGTGGCCCTGGGTAAGTCACTTACCCCTGTTTGCCTCAGTTTCCTCAACTCTAAAATGAGCTGGAGAAGGAAATGGCGAACCACTCCAGTTTGCCAAGAAAACCCCAAATGGGATCATGAAGTGTTGGGCCCTATGTCCTCTCCAAGCTCCAGCCCTGGCTCTGCTAACATGGCTAAAAGAAGCAAGAAGGTCGGAATTGTTGGTAAATATGGAACACGTTATGGTGCATCCCTCAGAAAAATGGTGAAGAAAATTGAAATTAGCCAGCATGCCAAGTATACCTGCTCCTTCTGTGACAAGACCAAAATGAAGAGATGGGCTGTGGGTATCTGGCATTGTGGATCTGTATGAAAACAGTAGCTGGTGGTGCATGGACCTACAATACCATCTCTGCAGTCAGAGTCAAATCTGCCATCAGAAGACTGAAGGAATTGAAAGACAAGTAAAATCTTCTTATCAAATATCTGTAGCCCATAGTCCAACAATAAATGGGTTAATTTATGGAATAAAAAAAAGTTAGATTAAAACAACTAAACAAGTACTGTAAGTAAACAACAAGAAGTATTAAGTGAGCAGTCCTTTCAGGTCACATTGAACTTGGTGAAGGCCAATGAGAATCTTAAATGAGAACGAAAATGAGGCAGTGCCTATGTCAAAGGGTTGGCATGAGGTTCAAAAGTGATCATTTGTGCAAAGTTTCCCTACTTCCATACTCTAGACTATAAGAGCCAGAATCTGGATAAGGCATTAAAGTGTAGGTCAAGAGTTCCTGTAGATTCCTACACAAAAGGACTCAAGATGCTCCTTAAACTGTGGATCCCAACCCCATATGCAGCCGTGTACCCGAATGTGGGGGGTCATGAAAAATTTGGCAACAGTAAAAGATTTTAAAATGCACAATGACAAAAATTCATTCAAAATCAAATGTGTAATGAATCCAAGATGTTTCTGGCAGCGCTTGCCCATGTTACATCTTACAACTTTACAACAACCTTGGTTTTGAACACATGACTTGTACACTTTGTATTGTGCACGCCATCATGCCACACAACACCAACAAACCCTGACAGAAACTCCTCGGCTCAGATTCAACACTATTGTATGTTATGAATTGCAATGTGTTTACCATACATGCAAAATCGCTAAATGAATGTTGACTTGGGATTAGGACAGAATTTCCAACAGTTTCTGAAATGGCCCTAATCATACTTCTGCTATTTTGTATTATGTATTTATGTCAGCATTGACAATTATAAAATCAAAATATCAATCAACCCGGAAAAATGTTGAAAATGCTCTGAGTCCTATAGTATCAAATATTGCACCAAGATTTAATTCTTTATGTAAAGATAAACAAGCACATCCATCTCATTAGTATGCAAATTTGCTTTCATCTTTAATAAATGGTAAAACTATATTATGCCAAAGAATTGTTTTAAAATAAATGTCTAGGGGCAGCTAGGCGGCACAGTGAATAGAGTCCTGGCTCTGGAGTCAGGAGGACCTGAGTTCAAATCCAGCCTCGGACACTTAACACTAGCCTTGTGACCTTGTACAAGTCACTTAATCCCAATTGCCCTGCATTCTCCTCTCCAAAAAGAAACCAAATATTTCAATCCCCCCATAATACATTATGCAGTAACAAAAAGTACTCTTATCCACATTTGATGGAATGAGGGGTTGGGGAGGACTGGGAGGTAGTGAAAGGAATAAGTATATGGCATCTACTATGTGTTGAATACTGTGCTAAGCACTTTACAAATACCATCTCATTTAATTTTCACAACAATCCTGTGAGGTAATTGCTACTATTATCTCCATTTTGCAATTGAAGAAACTGAGGCAAACAAAGGTTACATGTCTTTCCTGGGGTCACACAGCTATTAAGGGTCTTAGGCTAGATTTGAACTCGGGCCTTCGTGACTCCATCCCAACATTTTATCCACTGTACCAGCTGGTTACCACTCATATGGCATTTAATAACTTCATAATAAATTAAAATTCATAGTTAAGTATCTCCAACTAACCACAGATTATATGAGTTCTTAAGCAAGGAATACGTGATTTATGCTAGCTATATCAAACCTTCAATGCAATTTTTTTTTATTTAACTAGAGTTTTTATGCTTTTGATAATGTTCAGAAATCTACTCAAGAATTAGATAAACAGATGAAGCATTTATTCAACACTTACTACATGTGCCAAAGATGAAAAAGCATAAACAACTTACTTATAATATTTCTTAGGTAAAGCATTTCTTTCAAAGTGAAACCATAATAATTTTGATGTGTCCTTTTAAAGAAAAACTGCCAATATTAAAGACCTCAGTGTAAAATATTGCAACTTGGGTTTTTTCAAAATTGAATTTTGTCTCATTTTATTATGAGCCAAGAGAACATTTTAATGACCAAGCTTTCACATCCATTTGTAGGATTTTGAAATTTTACAAAGAAAGCAAATTATCAATGTATTTGCTGTTTCTACTTACAAGGAAAGTATGGGAGTACACTTACAGGTTATAAAGAAATAGAAGCTTCATGCTTTTCATTATAATTCATCTGGGCTCTTAAAATACCAATTTTGACATACAGGTCAGGAGAAAAAAATCCTTAAAAATGTTCTAAAGCTGGATCAAGAAATTAAATAATACCAAGCTTTGAGACTTTATCAGTATAACTAAAGATTGCAATGGATACAAAAATAGTCAGTCAATAAATATTTATTAGTCACCTTCTATATACCAGAAACTTTCCTTAAGGGAACCTTAATATCCAGGGTTAACACTGCTAGCATGGTCTCCCCTTTCACCATTTTGGAGCTTTGTTTATTGGTTCCTTTTTCTTTCTTGTTTTTATCTAATTCTTCCCCTCTTTTTTTCCTCTAAGTCAAGTATAATTTCTCTTCCTCTCTTCCACTTCAATTTTTGTTCATTAGTTTTTAAAACTTCATTTTCTATGCCTTTTTCTAGATGCTGGCAGAATCTCTAAAGGATACAACCAATCTTTGGAATCAAGTATAAATGATAGGCTTCATATTTTTAAAAAGTATGAAAGTGTTACTTGAGTTTGGGTATGTTGCTATGAAATTAAATTTTAAAACAAATTTTAAAACCATTTAAAAATGACTATTGGACTTTTTTGAGTATTCCCTGTGATTTCATTGCTCTGGCTCTGGGCAACAGATCCACAACTTCTCTGTAATTCATAGTCTTAGAGATGTGCCAGGATACTGGGAGTTTATGTGCTTTGTCCTTGGTCACCCAGGTAGTATCTGTCTAAGGTGGACTTGAACCCAGGGCCTCTTTACTCCATGTCTTACTCCCTAACCACCATGAAATGCTGACTCTTATTAAAATTAAAATGAGTATATAAAATATTTAAAACTTCTCTCACTGACAATTTAAATATGAGATTTTTAACTTTAAAATTCATTTAAAGATCATGAGCATAAACACATAATCCAACAGGAAAGTTATTAAGAACAGAAGGGAATATAGCCTTGAAGTCATCTAACCAAGTCAAAAATCTATTAATACATTTATCAAAACAAAAGAAAATTAATTAACAAAGTGAGGAGACAGAGGACCCTGTGGATTCCCAAGAAAGTGTTGAACTATTGCAGGCTATTCCTGAATGATTCAAGAGAGAAATAAGAATCAGGAATGAAGAAGGAGGAAGAGGAGGAGATTAAATGGACCACCATGGTGATCCAAAAGAAAAGGATTGGCTCCTTCTGAGGGCCTGAGGAGAATCTATGAAGCACAGAGGCTACCAACATGAACATCAACAAGTCTTCCAAACAGCACCTGGAGTGGTCACAAAAAGGGCAAGGTAAAATGCGCAAGATTGCTGGTCATACCTTCTCCTCCAGCAACACTCTGAAAGGGAACATTTTCTAATAGATGCAAGACCATATAGCTAACTCATGATGGATGAGTTGAATAACTCTCACTCATAAGTTACCTGAGACCAATGTTTAATTACAGACTGGTCTCCTTATACACGTATGCTTTCAGGTTACCTCTTCCCACTAAAGCTATATTCAGAAGATGACAACTAATTTGGACATATGTCCCAGTGAAACTGAACTGGGAGCTAAGAACATGTTGCTCAAGAATATTGCAAGGTCAAAATTAAAATTATTTTTTAAAATTATCAGCTACTTTGGTTGGACGGAATCCTGGCTCTTCACTTGCTACCAATATCCTCTGGCAAATAGGTCCTTGGCTTCCTCCACAATTTCCTTTAAAATAAGGATGTTGGACTAAATGAACCGTAAGGTCATTTCCAGGGCCAAAATTCTGAGCGTATATATATATATATTTTTTTATTTTATTTTATTTTTTTTTTGCAAAATAATTGAGATTAAGTGACTTGACCAGGGTCAGACAGCTAGTAAATGTCAAGTGTCTGAGGCTGGATTTGAACTCAGGTCCTCCTGACTACAGGGCTGGTGGTATATCCACTAGCTGGCTAGCTGCCCCTCTGAGCCTATACCCATAATTTTTCTAGATTGTGCCTAACATTTTTCAAAGACAATTAAGATTTAACTGGAGGTGTTGCTTCAGAAAATAACATGTTTAATTTTCTTTTAGGGTCCAATTATCTGAAGATCCTTTCCCTTTCTTTTTTCCCAGAAAAGTTTGTACCTGGTGCACTTAGTGCTATGGCTATTTTCCTCAGCTAGAGCAAGCTTCAGAGAAAAAAGGTAATTGTTGCTGCCATTTAAATGTCAATTTGGATTCAAGTGAAAGGTTTTCAGGGTCTGTGATGAAGAATGAAAGCCCCTGCACGCAAGGTCCTTTAGCACATAAAAGTGTAACTGAGAGTCTAATACTTACATCAAGGAAGGTGCCATCAGTGGATGTAAACATAATTGCGCTGAATTGATCCTCCTTACCTCAACTGTCCTTAAAATGACTGTCGGTAAGAAGAACTTCCTGATAAAAGACTAGGAGAAATAATCTAGAACAAGAGGTGAGGAGGGTGTGATCCTCAGGGGCCCAAACTTCATTCCCTTAAGGCAGTGGTTCTCAACCTTAATACTCGTATGTGTGTATCTCTGCATGTGGGCAGACCCTCCTGGAGACAGATAGAGGTGCGGTGTCTGTTTCTAAGACCATCAGAAATATGTGTTTTCTAATGGTCTTAGGTGACCCCTGTAAAAGGGTCCTTTGACCCCCACAGGGGTCACGACCCACAGGTTGAGAACCACTGCCTTAAGGGAATCTTATCATTTAGGAAACAGAGTTAGAGCTGAACAATAAGAGCCATGAACTTTACTGTAATTGCTCCTCCACATGGAGCCAGGCGGAACCCAGAACATTTCCATCTCTGGCTGTGAAAGTACTACAGGATGATTTGTGATGATGGAGACTCTAGAGCTCCAAACCGGAATTAAACCACACGTACGTATCACAAGGTATCATGTCACAAGATGACAGCAGATGGCAGTAAGAGGTGTGTCACTTGTACGCTATGTGTCCAAAGAAAAGTGCTCACAACGTGTTCTTGGAGAATGCAAATAAGAGCGAGTTTGAGGAGTTTGTGTCTATGATATTTTTATCATATTTTATCATTTTAAAATGTTATTATCAACATCCTACTTATGACAAACCATTTCATGTGGCATATAGAGTCATTACCAATCCAATATATATACCAATTACCAGTTTTATATATCTATATCTGCACCAATATACCATTACCAATACATATTACATATAAATTCTATAGTTGCTAAGGTGTTACGGGAGAGAGAAATATTTCTTTGTAGACAGCTTCCCTGTCATGATCAATTCTGACCCATTATAGAGAATCTGAACTCAAAGAGACATTGACTTTGGAAGGAATTAAGAAGTCTGTATAATTACATTGCCCCTCCCTGCCCAAGGTTGGAAGAGATCATTTGAGAAGTTGGAGAGGTGCCAAGTCTTTCCTGCTCATTCCTCCCAACATTTAGCAGCAAATGTTCTCTAAATGGATGGTTGTGTAGCAATCATAAAGTGAAAGCCGAGGTCAATGCATAACTTGCATGTCCAAATTTGGTTAATTGAAGGATATGGGATAGCTTGATAGGTCTCAAGACATCAGGTAAGGGTAATGGAAGATGACACCAATGTTTCTTCCTGACCTGTGATGATTTTACATGTCTCATTAGCACCACATCTCTAGAAGGTAGATTGCTCTCTTATTATCAACTCTAATTTCCGTAATTATCAGCACTCTTGAGCTTTTATCCATCATGATAACAGTTTACTCGGTTTCCAGCTTTACTCTTTTTGGCAAAACAAAACAGTAACAAACCAAAAACAAAATCCAGAGTTAAATGTCTACATTTTTAAAGAATCTCTTAGCACTATCTGATCTTCTTCCAAGCAATGAGCCTATCTTCTTCTTGCTATGAATATTGGGAGGGAGGGGCGAAGGGGGAAGGCAATCAGGGTTAAGGACTTGCCCAGTGTCATGCAACCAGTTAAGTATCTGAGGCCAAATTTGAACTGAGGTCCTCCTGACTACAGGGCTAATATCCACTGTGTCACTGAGCTGCCCCTTGCTCTAAATATTTTTTAAAAGTCTTTCTCGTTGTTCTTAGCTGTTACACAAGTCTCAACACTGGCTCTAACCTACCTGAAATTATTCTTGCAAATGTGTAGGCAATTCTGCATTTTCCTTTACTTATAGGACCCTCAATCCACCTTTTGTTTTCACCATTCAAATCTGAGTTTATCAATTTGTTAGTGCAAGAGTAGGGGGTAAAAACCTCCAGTCAATTAACTTAAACACAAAAGGTTCAGATTTCTTGATAGGATCAATCAACAAATCAAAGATATAAGCTATGTATGAACAAGTCTTTATTTAATTTGGGAGGAGTGAAGCTCCTGGAGGAGATCCTGATTTGGGAGGAGATCATGAATAAAAACAGATTGGTTTTCATTTGATTTTTTTTTTGATTGGCTGAAAACTCAGATGCACCCCTAGGCTTACACATAATAAAGAAAGCCAATTTAGAATTTGGTGATCCAATTACTTAGTAGTCAAGTTCTGGGAGTTTCCAGGCTCAGGAGCACCTTGAGAAGGCAAGGGCTGCAAAAAGGAGGGGAAGTAAGAGCAGAGGGAGTGTTGCACTTTCTCAACTGACCATGACATTAGAGAAGTTGGACAAGTGGATAATGCATCCACCTGGGAGCTGAGAGGCACCAAGGACACTCTAAACAGAAGGATGGGGGGGAGAGAGAGAGGAGAGAAAGAGAAGAGAGAGAGGAGAGAGAAAGAGAGAAACAGAGAAAGAGAGAGAGAGAAAGAGAGAAAAAGAGAGAGAGAGAGAGAAAGGAGAGAGGAGAGAGAGAGAGAGACAGAGACAGAGAGAGAGACAGAGAGAGACAGAGAGAGACAGAGACAGAGACAGAGACAGAGACAGAGACAGAGACAGAGAAATTATCTAAGGAAAAATGCATGAAAATATTACAAAGAATTTCTAGTAACCTGAAGCTGTAAATCACCTTTTTGCCACACATGTGTCCTATCTTTAATGCTGACCTCATCATCATTTCACTCTAAGTTTGAGCATGATCTTCCCATAGACCTGAGCTTATGTTTGTGGAAGAGTGTTCTAGACTTTGAGGATGGGGGATGTTTTTGTGCCAATTATTCTTATGATATGTCTTAGTAAATACCTTTTCTTCCCCTTAAAAAATGATTGAGTCTACTGGCTGATAGTCAGTGGGAAGTACATTGGATGGCATCTCATGAGCAAGAGTACAAGAATCCCGAGGGGCAGAAGGAATCATTACCTTCTAGGGACCCAAGTTCTGCTTGTGGGAATTAGAAAGGGTAGGGTACTTCACTGATTGTATGAACACTGATTATTGACCAACATTTATTGGAATCTTCCTTTTCCCACTAACTAGCTCTGTGACCTTGGGCAAGTCACTTAAGCTCCCTAGCCCTCCATTTCCTTACCTGTAAAATAAAAGGGTTGAACTAGATGACTACAAGACTCATCTAAACAGATGAAATAGATATCCTTAAGAGCCACTATAATGTTTATGGGATTTAAGATCTTCCCCACCCATTAACTGGTCTTAAGTAGAGTCCATTAAGGAAAGCTTGTTTAGGGGAAGCTTGCTTATCACACCTTTTGCTAATTTCTAATTAGGCACTGAGTCAGAGGGTTGCAATGCCTTTTGACTCTGAGAAGTGTGTGTGTGTGTGTGTGTGTGTGTGTGTGTGTGTGTGTGTGTGTGTGTACTCTGAGTTAATATTTTGTTTTGGAGGCTAGTTTATGAGAATGATCTTGTGATTCCCTGGTCAAGATTCTGAGTGGTTGTATGTTCACAGCTCCCTGACGGCTCAGAAATAAAGGCTCTCTAGATCCAGGGATGTATGTAAAGTGTATGACAATATTCCTTTGATTCAGGCAGTCAAAGCCCTGTCTGTTGACCTTTATTTTTTGCTTGTATTTTCTCTGTTTGTATTTTCTCTGAAGTTCAGGGTGCTGACTTTTCCCCTGAACTACTGAATGTAATTTAAAAAGATTGTTGACCCCTTAAACAGTAAAGCAGATCTAAGACCCTGTGCTAGCAGCTATCCTGGGTATACCAGTATGGTTGCCACTATAATCACTCACCTTGTTTAATCTATTGTATAAAAAGGGGAGATAAAGATGAACCAAAAAGATCCCAAACAGTGATAGAACTAGAGGTTGTCATGCTCTGAGCCCCCATCCAATGTGCTTGCCATTGATTATCAGTCAGTAGATTCAATTAATAGCTAGTAAACCATCTAGCAAAGTGGAAAAATTGGGCAAAGGAAATTCTAAGGTTAGTTGGTATCTACAGCAGACACATGTCAAATGCAGAACTGTCCTACATCAAAATTCACTGAAATATCAGCACTCCTGAAAACATGAGATTTCTGGTTGAACTGGCTCAAGAGAAACTTATTTGTAGCCAGATGCTATGTAGTATAATGGATAGTGGCCAGAATGAGAGAAATTACAGCTATAACTAATGCTGAAATTGATGGTTTTTCAGTGGATTTGATGCTTTAGCAGAGAGAGAAAGAGACAGAGAGACAGAGAGAGAGAGGGAGGAAGGAAGGATCATAGTCCTGTTATATGCTCCAATAATAAAGGAAGGAACTTGTAGCTTGCCAATGAGGTCAGAGTCATAGGTGACTGGTTTGTTTTGTTTTGCATTTTTCCCACTTGCTCCAGTTAGTTTTGTACTGAGAAAAATTCTATGCCTTGACCAAGATCAAATTCCTGACCTTAACCATCTGTCTCACAGCAATGCATACTGTCACAAAGGGATTTGGGAACAAATGTAGCCTCTATCTCACAAGCAATGGATCAGGGTTTAAAATTCATTATAGAATTATATAATACATATGTTTATTGCACTATTCCTGGGAGATGGATGTTCTCCTCCAGAAGTATATGGTGGAAAAGAGTGCTTTGCTGGAAGTGAAGAGGCTTGGCTTCTGTGCCCGAATCTCTCACTAACTTGTAACCTTAGGCAAATCACGCTCTTTTTTTTTTTTTTTTTTTGGAATTTGGTGTCTTCAGATCTGTAAAATGAGATGGTTGTGTTAGATGCAACTCAATGCAGAAGATATACACAGAATCATGTAGTTGGCAGTTAATTCAGAGGTCATCTAGTCCAACCCATTCCTGAAGAAGAATCCCCTCTAGCTGAAAAGTATTTGCCTCCAATGAGAAGACCTCCAATAAGGAATAATCTGCTAACTCCTGAGGCAATCTTTTTCTTCTGAATAGTTCCAGTTTTAGAAAGTTAAACCTAAAATTAACACCCATCACTCTGAGTTCTGCCTCTGGAGCAAGCAGACCAATGCTCCACCAATCTATTGCAGTTTTGTACTTTAAGAATAACCCATCATAGGGGCGGCTAGGTGGCGCAGTGAGTAGAGCACCAGCCCTGGAGTCAGGAGTACCTGAGTTCAAATCTGGCCTCAGACACTTAACACAAAAAACTAGCCGTGTGACCTTGGGCAAGTCACTTAACCCCATCTGCCCTCCAAAAAGCAAAAAAAAAAAAAAAAGAATAACCCATCATACCCCTAAAGATATCTCTAATGTCCACCCTAAGTCTTGTCTTCTCCAGGCTAAAATCCTAAGTTCTTTCAAGCCATTCTCTTATGAAAGGAGTTTTGGAGGATAAAAGTCATTTCTACTTAATCTCATATTCTTCCTGGAACCCCTTATGCAAGCTTTACTTTTCTTAAACCAGGATTTGCTTGATGTGAGGGCTCTATTGCCAAGAAAAAAAGTAGCACTGACTAAACACTTCAAATTAAGGTTGGTTTTGAAGATGACACTAAATTCTGAATTTACCACTGAACTTAGACCATATGCTGAATAAGGCCATCACTGTGGTTGGAAAAATAGTATATGCTAACTAAAGTCTTCAATCTGATACTTGTCATTTCAATTCAGAGCAGTATTTAACCAGAGCAGTTCCATCAACAGATATAGAAAGTGAATTCAGCCAGCACAGTCTTCGCAAAAATTGCAAGGTTCCTACCTAGCACACTGAAATTAAAGACATATCGCTGGTGACTCAAAGGTAGCGTGATGCCATGTGGACAGCCTTGGTTTATGAGCCATTCACTGTTTAGTCTAAATGAAACAGCAGCTCTTTGACCATCTTCCAAATCCGACTGCTTTTCTGGAGCATTCAGATTCTCTCGCTTCTCTTTAACCACATATCACACTTGGATATACAGTTCCCAATTTGAACCAATTTGTGGGCACAGTAGCCAGTTCCTAAGGAAGCCAGTGGTCTGGAGCATCCTTTCTCCCTGAAGACTTCTGGTCACTATGCTACAGTAAATTGGCAGAGAGGCTCTAACGCTAAGCAGGATTAGAGCTGGTGGTGGTGAGCCCTGTACAGAGCGTTGCCCAGTCAGTAAGTAAGCCCTGCTGTGCCACCTCACTGGAGTGGGGTTCGGGCTGTGCTATATCAGTGAGGTAGATTAACCATAGGGCAACTAGGTGGTGGAGTGGATAGACTGCTGGGCCTGGAGTCAGGAAGACTTATCTTCCT
>CM053593.1:246841052-246896572 GCA_028646575.1 Pseudocheirus occidentalis | reverse complement strand
TTTTTTTTACCATAATAACCACAGAACATACTGCTTTAATAGAGGATTACTCACAAGGTCCCAAAATAATAGAGAAGGGTAATGAAATATGACTCCAGTGTTCTTCTCTGAACCTGTGATGATTTTACGTGCTTCATTAGCTTCCATATCTGTAGATGGCAAGGTACTCTCTTTTTTTTTCTTGTTGCTGTGAGACAATTGGGGTTAAGTGAATTGTCTAGGGTCATACAGCTAAGTAAGTATTAATTGTCTGAGGTCAGATTTGAACTCATGTCCTCTTGACTCCATGGCTAGTGCTCTATCCACTGTACCACCTAGCTGCTCCAGGGTATTCTTTTTCTATTAGCCCTCTAACGTTGAGTTCTAATTTCATAATTATCAGTTCTCTTAACTTGAGCTAAGGTAACACTATAGAGCAATGTGATACAATGGAAACTGTTCTAGATCTGAGTGCAAATCCTGGCTCTGCTACTTACTACCTCTGTGACCTCTAGTAATCAATCAACAAACACTTATTACGCACCTACTGTATTCCAGTCACTGGGCAAGTCACTTAACCTCTAGGAGCCTCAATTTAAACAACCGGGGTAAAATGATTACTTCATTGGCTATTCAAATAACTACATCTCCTATTCTTGGAATGCACGGGCTCAATTCTAGGTTCTCTTCTGCAGAAATATATAAAAATCAAATAGTGTCATCGATGTATCAAAGATCTGTGGTTTCATCCGTGTGGGAACTCTCTCCACCAGGGTAGATCATAACCTAGTTGTAAAATTTGGGCAACTCTTACAAGACTTAACAAAGTTCAGATGTTAAATGACTTATCCATGTGTTATGTCGTCGCTAGGAAGTGTCAGAAGTGGGATTTGGACTCAGGTCTTCTTTACTTGAAGTCCAGCATCCCATTTACCATACCATACTGCATCTAATTAATTCCAATATGAAAAGTCTCAGTGGCACATGCTATTTTTCAAATTGTACAAATCAATTGCCTGGCACTCACAGGAATGAAACCCAATGGTCATGACTAGAATGAGACTAGCACCAGTTCTGACTGTATAGTGAAAACAAAAAGCTTTCAGTGAAAATTGCACAATAAACCCGCAGTGAGCAGGCTTACTGATTTACATAAGCACAAAATGTGCAATATATAATTTCTATTTCTCTTATCTTACTTTTAAAATAACAAGATAATATTTTAGAAGTGAAATAAATATTTCAAAAACATGATTGAGCTCTGAACATAAGAGTATGGAAGTGTCAAGAACCCCAATCCTGGCATTATGTAATTATTACATAAGAATTATCTATTCTTTTTTAATTGAGAAAGTGAGACCTTAAGAAATATCCCAGAAGAGGGGTGGGGGGAAGCATAGTAAAGCCGTGTCCATACTCATCTTTACAAGGAGAAGGCAAAGACAGGAACAGAGTTCACAGAACCGTGTGATTTAGAGCCAGAATCAATCAGTTATACTAAGTGTTTACTATGTATGTACCAGGGCCTTGAGCTAGGACCTGGAAGAAACCCTAGAGATTACCTAGCCCAATTCCCTCATTTTACAGAGGAATAAACTGAGGCCAGCGAGATGAAGTAACTTGTCTAGGGTCAGCTCATTGGTCAGTCAGCAAGCATTTATTAAGCACTATGGTGTTCCAGGCACTGGTGATACAATGAAAGGCAAAGGACAGTGTCTGCCTTTGATCAACTCGGAGTCTAATGGGCAGTAAAGAGGCAGAGCCAAGATTTCCACCCAGGCCTTCCAATTCCAGAAGTAGTACCCTCTTCACTAAACCACAGGATTCCTCTGCATGATTTGGGAAAAGAAAAACAGAATTAAGGTAGGACATGGCTGAATCACATACTTAAACAATTGTTTGAATTTAAGCTTTGAGATTGCTTTCATAGCTTAGCACCATACCAGGCACACAGGGGGTGCTTAATACATATGTTCACTGAATTGAATTGGATTTCTGGTTGATTTTCCAAATGACTGGCCTCTCAGCTGGGCATTGCTTTATTCCTGAAGTTGATATATGTTTACGTGCCCATTTAAGTACTTAAGTACAAAGGACACAAATGGAGAAGGGAATGTTGTAGAATGAGATTTCTTGAGTGTATTTTCCTCTGATGTTACAAAGCTATCTCTGAACAGTAGGAGGCAGGGTGGTACCTGAGTTCACGTCTTGCCTGTGGCATTTACCTGGGTCACCTCGGGCAACTCATATTTCACCATGGGCCTCAACTGCCTCATCTATAAAGTGAAGGAGTAATGCTAGGTGGCCTCCAAAGTTTCCTTTGCCTTAAGTCTATGCTTTTACACTGAAACTATAAACTATAGAATGTAAGCTCCTTGAGGGCAAAAACTGTTTTACTTCTATGTTTGTACCTCCAGCATAGCACAGCTCTTGAGGTACTGGCAAGCACTTAATACTTGTTGCCTGATTGATTGATTGTTAAGTCTATGAGCCTGTGAACCCCTGGCATTCGAGAAATCCAAATTCATATTGTTGAAGGGAATCACTTATCTGGTGAAATTACAGATCTTTTAATCATAAAGAAGATGCAAATCAAGACACTCAATTGTCTGTTTCAAAAGAGGATACATCTCAGGTGTTTTAATGAAATTCATTAAAATAGATGACAAATTCAAACTTTAAAAAGCCATTCAAAATGTTTAACTGTGCTTTTTTTTTTTTTACCAATTTAAAGTGTGATTTTTTTAGTGACCACATATAAATAAGGCAATTTACTATAGAATTATAACCAACTGCAAACTGGTAACATTAATTTCAAAGTTATATCTCCAAATGCAAGGTGTCCCAAAAGTATTAGTATAGTTTTAAACTATTAAGTTTAGAGACTAAGACTTTGGGGATATCTTGTATTATATTATCTATGAATACATATACAAATACATATACATACATGGCACATCATATGGGCCTCCCTATCTCATCCAGGCTCAAATGCAGTCACCACTCATTGTAGCAGTTCCAATACTGATTCATATAGAGGCTTTAATGTGCTCCATTTTTCTGACCTGGGCTCGTTTACCCCCTGTTAGGCAGCCTGGCAGCCCTCTGCTCCTATGGGCTCATCATGTTAGTATCAGCCTTAGCTCTGGCTTTTGCTGTCTTACAGCTTAGCATCCCTGAACTCAACCATCCACCAGCCTCAGCCTCCCCAGTAGCAAAGATTACAGGAACACTGTCAAATTGAGGTTCATATTATATTCAAGTTACCATGATTTTTTTTCTTTGAGGCATTTGATTATGTTAACACAATAGTTCTGCGGTTTTTGAGAAGTGAAGCAAGCTGTAGAGTCTTTGACTTGCTTATCAATGTTCCCAAAACATTCTCTCTAGAGATGGGATTAAGCTATAGCCTAGAATTTACTACATCAGTAAAACTGATGAGTAAATAAAGAAGTAATTTCTAAAGGATATCCATATACTCACAAGCTCTGAGAATCGCAAGGAACCCCAAAACTCAAGAGTCATCTAATCCAACTTGTACTTAATCAGGATTCTCCTCTATGACATGTCTTGTGTGTGTGGTTGCGGTTGTGGTTTGTCTTGCGTTCTCCAAGAGGACCGTGACATCAGAAAGATGATGACATGACTTGCAAGTGAACTGGCTTTAAGTGAGGGAGGATTAAGTCTCTACTTAAAGGTCTGTCGTGATAGGGAACTCCCCATGTCCCCAAAATAACATCAATAATAGTATTTGTCTAGCACTTTAAGGTTTTCAAAGCACTTTATATATGTTACTATCGTTACCTTCCTTTTACAGATGATGAAACTGAGGAAGAGATGAGTCAGCTGAACTGCACAGGGTCATACAGCTCATAAGCTCACACACTGAGAAGTGTGTGACCTGAATTCAGTTCTTCCTGACTACAAGGCCAGCGCTTTATCCACCGTGACACCCAGCTGCCTGCATATCACTGTGAGATAGATCTGCTTATTAGGAATTTTTTCCTTATATCAAACTGAAATTATCCTCCATACAAATTCTGTTACTTCAAGCAAAATAAATCTAATTATCACCTAAAAATATTTAATATCAGCAAGTGTGCCTCCCACAGGTCTTTTTTTCCCTCCAACCTAAATATTCCTAGTTCCTTCAACTAAACCTTTGTAATGGGAATGGGAATTTGAAGATCTTCTCTGTCCCTTAATAAGCCTAAAGGAATTTGAAGACCTTTCCTGTTTTGAAAATAAACTCTGCCCCCTAATAGGCTGAATGTAATCACACGGAGCCTGTGGTGGGAGGAGTTTGCTGAAGGGTAGAGCAGAGCCCACAGAAAGCTGGGAGTCAGAGTCAGACTAGGCAGTTGGGAGGAGAGCATGCTTCCCAGGGAGACAGATAGATTTGTGAGTAAATATTGGTCTTATGTTGGTGTGTGGGAAGGCTAAAGGATTCTGTGGCTCTTTGTGCTATTGTGGCGTATCAACTTCTTTGCTACTATGATGGAATCAGCTTACTTGTTTTGGGATTTGGTTTTCTGATGTCTAATAAAATGTTTTTGCTTCTGTCCTCTATTTGGGGAGTCTGTTATATTTTGTGATTAAGCACCATGTAGGTATATTTATAGTGATCATGGGTGCTGTGAATATTGCATTGGCACTACAACCTCAGATAACATGGTTTCAAGATGGTGAATGACACTACGTGGTTAACCTCATCTTTATATAGTCTAGCTGGTAAGCTTTGGACATGTCAATAGACAACGTCAAGGACATTGATAAATGTCTTTCCAAATATTCTAAATGTGGTCTAATTAAGGCAGATTATAGTGGTACAACTGATTTATTCCCTTATTCTGAATCCCATGCTGTATTAGCCTAAACCCCTAAATAGACAAGCTCACTGATACTCAGGTTCAAGTGACAGTCCTATGGTAATGGAGTTAGCCCAACAATAAACTACAAGACTCCCCATTCCCCCCAACCCCTACATGTATCTATTAATGCAGCCCAAGATTGCCCTACTTTTTCTGATGTGTCATCCTCCTGATTCACATTGAACTTGAAGTCTACCAAGACCCAAGGTTTGTTAGGATTTTTTTCCCTATGAACTGTTGTTGACCCATGTCTCTTTCCCATCACCCTGTTTCTATACAGATGCCATTGATATTTTTAACCCCAATATAAAGCTTTATGTTCACCTCTATTAAATTTCATCTTATTAGATTTCACTCATTATTTTGGCCTAGGGAGAATTTTTTTTCCAGTTCCATCATCCAATGTGTTAGTTCTTCCTCCTTGCTTTGTATCATCCACAAATTTGACCATGGGGTGCAGAATGGGATGCAGTCCACCATGGAATGCAGAATGGATAGAATGATGGATTTGGAATCAGAGGTCCTGAATTCCAGTCCTGATTCTGCTATTTACTACTTGTGTGACCTTGAACAAGCACTTACTACATGGGTGAAACTGATTAGTAAATAGAGAAGGAATTTCTAAAGGATATTCATATAATCACAAGCTCTCAGAGTTGCAAGGAACCTGAAACTCAAGAGTCATCTAATCTAACTTGTACTTAACTAGGATTCTCCTCTATTACATGTCTTGTGTGTGTGGTTGTGGTTGTGGTTTGTCCTGCACTTTCCAAGAGGACCATGACATCAGAAAGATGATGACATGACTTGCAAGTGAACTGGTTTTAAGTGAAGGAGGATTAAGTCTCTACTTGAAGATCAGTAGTGATAGAGAACTCATGTCCCAAAATAACAATAACTGAGCCTCAGTTTTATAGACAAGGCATCTACAAACTGGGGATATAATAACTCACCTCCTAAGTCCTCTCCAGTTCTAAAACTATGACTGTATGATTTATATTTTTTTTCAAAATCATTGATAAAGACTTTGAACAGAAGAAAGCCAAGGGAAGAGCCCAGCAAGCAACACTTCAGAAAAGATATCTCTCCAAGTTGACATCAACAGATAGGGATCTTGTAGAACTGAATCTTCTTAAGGAAAAGGGTGGACTACATGACCTCAGAGTGATATATACATTTTTGTTGTTTAGTCATTTCAGTCATGTCTGACTCTTTGTGACCATATTTGGCAAAGATTCTAAAGTAGGATTTGCCATTTCCTTGTCCAGTTCATTTTACAGAGGAAGAAACTGAGGCAGACAGGGTTAAGTGAGTTACCTAGGGTCACACAGCTAATGTGTCTAAGGCCAGATTTGAACTCAGGAAAGTGAATTTTCCCACTCCAGGGCTATCACTCTAACCACTTACCTGCCCCAATGTATATAAATATAATACATTTAACCTTAAGCACCTACCTCCTTTTTTTCAAGTAGAGCCTGTGATTTCATAGATGTAAGAGCTCCTTGTAGGGCATGCCCTCTACCAATACACTTGCCTTTAATTTATAGTCTTAGAAAATTCCCTGTTCCACTGAGAGCTTGAATGACTCCCCCCAGGGACACACAACCAGCATGTGCCAGAGGCAAGACTTGCATTCAGGTCTTCCTGACTATGCAGCTATATCCTACTTTCTCTTGCCTAGTGTGAATATATGTAACCACAAAAATGTTTATTTCCCTCAGATCCGTCATTATCATAAGATGGTCAAAAAAAGATTTTTAATTGGTGGCTCCATAATGATACAGTCTTGCATTCAATGGAGCACCAGCATTAAAGCATTAATCAGCAAATTAGCATATAATTATTTCTTACAAGTTCACACACAGTACAAAAGAATGTGTGTTGGAACTATATTTAAGTTGATTCCTCTGAATCCTCCATCACAGGAAGCTGGTATTGCCAATCAAACATAGCTTGTACAATGGTAGAAAGGTATGCCTAGGTATCCTTAGAAGGAAAAACAAAAACATTTTTATGCTAAGCAAAGTGTGAATTGGGTGAAGGTTAGGAGAGTGAAGGAAGTTTAGTAATGTCTTCCAGATACTGACTAAGGATCATAAACCCACAAGTCTTACCAGGGCTGTTTGTTTCCTAGTTAGAAGAGCCTTAGCTTGGGACATCTTTATTAGCTAATGGGTCCCGAGACCATACCCACTCTGGGGGATGTCCCAAGGCCATATGCTGGTTAACATTCAACTTGGGTGAATTCATGTAAATGCTCCCAGTGGTGAGATAATCTGACTAAAATGACCAATTCATTCAAAAACATGAAGTTTTTTTTTATAAAGAAACAGAGCATATTAAAAATAGAACAGACATCAAAGAACTGACATATGTGAAAAGAAAGAAGATAATATTTGTCAGGAAAAAAACTGTTTCTTGAGAAGTAACGGAATTTCTACTTTAAAAAAAATAGCACCTAGTAATACAGAGTAATACAGTGTTTATACTCACTGGGTTCTCAGTATCTCTCAGTCGACCTATTTTAAATGCTATCCATCATGGATTACCTGCTTCTGCAGATACAGTTCCACAAGTTCTATGGAGTGTCCATTACCTTAGCAACTAACTAGAGCAGAACCCTGAGAACAAGTCTATTGAGAAATTACCTGTTATTTGATAGTACCAGCTTGAGGCTTCAAAATTTGCCTTTTTTTAAGGCAGAAGAAAATACATTTGTTCACAAACAACTTAACATGACCACAATTTAAAGAAAAGCATAAACTTTGGCACTGGGGTGCCTGTTCCATTATAGTAGCTATACAGACTTAAAATTCTCTTTTTGAAAAATTCTGAAAATATTCTCATCTTTAAGGAATAGTTTTCAAAATGCTGAAACGCTGATGATAGGTGTCAAAGTCAAACATAACCTGAGATGAGGTGCTGTTGTAGTCACTTGAGAATGGTTTTTGCTTTGTTTTGGGAATTGGCTTTTTGGGGTGGTCCCAGTTACCCATAAGTACAATCAGCATCATTTCCATGGATCCACAGGCAAATCTGTGCATACTTGAGAGGAGTGATGCGGACAGCGACATTATAATCCTTCTGAACTCCGTTGACGTCCATCTGCTGGTGGCCTGAATAGATAGCAATGATCTTGCGCTTCCACTTCTTGTCCAGGTCCTTTAGGCGGAGATAGACCCCAGAGCCTGTCGAGCCAGGCTCTGCGTCACAGTACTGGTAGAAGAGGTCATTGGATTCATCTGATATGCTACAAAATCGGTAGACCAGTTGCCCAGATCTATCGTTGTCAAAACCTGAGAAATGAATCATGTTCCCAGGCATCTTCTTGATTGTCGGGCTGATGCCCAACTCCATATATTTCTTTTTGTGGGGGCGTTTCAGCTCAAGAAGAGCATAGTCGTAATCTAGAGCAACATTTTTACTAACTCCTCTAACCCAGCCTTTGGGAATGTGGGTTGTCTTGACCCTGGTCCACTGGAAAGAGGGCTTACCCTCAGAACCTCTCTGACCCTTTCCTGATTCTTTCTTTCTTCTCCTTCCCTTGGATCTCATATTCAGTTCCTCTTGGGTACCCTGTGGTGGTTCTCCATGTTCAGCTTCTCGTCGACTCTTCTTAGAACCTCTGGGTTTCTTGCCATTCCTCTTGGACCTCATCTTGAGCAACCCCACCCTTAGTTTTTTGCCCCCTTTTACATAGTCCTGTCCATCATGAATACAGTGAGCTGCCGTTAAGACATGGTTAGGGGAGACAAGAATACCGCTACAACCCGTGGAGAGCTTCACTGCTGTGCTAAAAGGGAAATTGGTTACAAATCGCTTGTCCAAGATACTGAAGCGACTATCAACGCCATATACCTGTCGCTTTCTCCTAGATGTTATTTTTCTTGAAGTGTTCTGAATACGTTCAACCATCAATCCCTGGACATTGACTTGGGTCAAGGTTCGAGTGCCATTCTCGAAGACAGTCTCATAGGAGAGGGACTCCTCCAGCTCAGAAAGGCTTGGCACTGGGAGTTCCTTTTGGCATTCAATACCACATACTCTGTTTAACACCAATTTAGTATCTGCTTCAAATTTGGGGCTGGAAAGATGCAAAGTTCTTTCACTGACTACCCGAGGTATTTTTCGTAAGTGCCAGGTAAAATCCTGTTCCGTTTCAGAGCCACCAATGATGGTCCATGCGGGTGTAGAAAAGATCAGCCAGAACAGTATATTTTCCATTTTGATAGTACAACTCAAGCTAGTCCTTCAAAAAGAAAAAGAGAAGGATTAGTTTTTTACTGTTTGAAGACGCTCATCAAATTTCACTTAAAAGTAGCAGCAACTCTATTTCTTTACCTTTCCGATACACTGAGAGTCTATAAGTGAATTTTTTTTGTTTGATTGCTGTTCAGAAAATTAACATACTTACAAGTTAGAGATAAGGCATTATCCTTTTCCATAGATTCCCCTTTAGTCTTTCCAAGTACCAAAGAAACACTCACAATCCCCCCTTCCCATACCCTAACACAGAGCCCCAGCAATGGTAGTCAGAGGTACTTTCCTATATCTTTTACAGCTCTAGTTCTTGGGGAGTAAAAATAAAATTGCTTGGTTCCCTAAGACTTCTTGTGAATCAGCTTTTGAGGCTCTGATGTCCATGCAGGGATCTGGATCAGTCACAGATCATAGTTTATGACCACTAGGTGGCAAAGTTTTATTAGAAAAATAGGTCTAACAATAAAGCTGAGCTGGTAAGGACAGAAATTGGATACAGTCTGGACACTGGGAAGCAAAGCAGAGACTGCCTTTAGTGGAGCATCAATGTGTTTGAGCACTGAGGAGAATTACTCCTTTTCTCATACATCTGCTGATGCTCCAGAATGAGTATGAGAATGGTGAGAAGTAAAGTGGAATTTTTGTTGTAGAAATCACCAATCAAGCAACAACAAGCATCTATCAAGCCCCAAATATATGCCAGGCACTCTACCAGGAGCTGGGGATTTTTTTGAGAGGGGAAGGCAAAGCAATTGGGGTTAAGTGACTTGTCCAAGGTCACACGGCTAGTAAGTGTGTCAAGTGTCTGAGGCTGGATTTGAACTCAGGTCCTCCTGACTCCAGTGCCGGAGCTCTATTCACTACTATAGCTCTATTCACTGCTACCTAGCTGCCCCAAAGTGCTGGAGATATTAAAAAAAAGCCCCTACCCTCAAGGAGTTTTTATTCTATAGAGTGATACACACAGATAGACCAAAAAAATGCTACCTATGTATATCTCTATCTCTAAATCTATCTATATACATACATGCATTTGTGTGTATGTGTATGTATGTATATGGGAAAAAATGCAAAATAAATACAAGGTAAATTAGAGAGAAAGAGAGCAAAGCAGCCCTGCTGCAGTGGTTTAGGATCTATAAATGCCTTCCTTTCCATGTAATTCTTTGTTCTCTGCTGACACATCTTTCATCCAGGAAAGGAAAGCGAAAGGTCCTATGTTATGTGTGTTTTTCTGGGCATGCATTGTGTATCTGTCCTACAGAGCTATCCAAAAATCCCAGGAGAAAAAATACCAGTGACAGTGAGAATGACACCATAAATCTATAAGCATTTATTAAGTACTTAGTAATGACAGACACTTGGCTAGGCTCCAGCGATGCAAATAATCCCACTTCACAGTAAAGTTACATTCTAATGGATTCTAATGAATAGAGATTCAGTTAGTGCTGGCTGTTATGTCTTCTCATTCCTTTCCCCTCAAATTGATTCCATAACAGAGAACAGAGACCTTCTCACGACTGTTAACACAAGAGCGAGCAATGTAGCTGGCACATGGAGGTGTGATGTCACAGTATCAGAAAGCCCAAGGCTGCTTCTACACCAGCAGGACCTGAAGATGGATGGTATGTTTGAGGATGACTGAACACCGCTGGTGTTGTTAACACAGTCATAGAATTTAGAGTTGGAAGGGGACACAGAAATGATTTAGTCCAGATTGTTCATTTTACAAGTGAGAAAATTAAGCCCTAGAAAGGCTAACAAACTTGCCCTAGGTCACAGCAGCAGTATAGAGCAGAACCAGGATTTGAATACAGATCTTCTGACACCCACGGACAATAGCTATCCTATTCAGCCTTTTCATTATCTTTCAGTCTTGTCTTTCTCTTATAAGGAGGTGGTGAAATTTAGATATTTCTTAAATAAAAGGTATCTTTAGATAGAGATGCATAAAGATTACATGCCATAAGGAGCCAATGGGGGCTTAAATCATATGTAAAAAGTGCCTTGGGAAAATGAGACAAAAGGGACAAATACCTCCCTGCTGAGGAGAAAGAGGCATGAAATTTTCACTAGAAAATCTCCTAGAATGTTAGAGGCAGAATAATAATTAGTCACCTACTAACTCCTATTTCTATGGCATGTTAAGGTTCTTAAAGTCATTTTCACACATTGCTTCTGTGTAGTAGTAACACAGGTATCATAGTTCTCATTTTACAGGTGAAGAAAACAGGACTTGGAGAGGTAAAGGAATAAAAGTGCTGAGACTCACTTAAATTCTTAAATTATCTCATTTGATGCCCATAACATAATAGAAAGTAAGTGATACAAATACTGTTGTATACAGTTGATAAATGAGAAAACTGAGGCTCAAAGAAATAAAGCAAGTAAACTTCAGACAAAAGATTTGAACCCAAGTTTTTCCTGACTTCGCAGCGCTTGCTGTATTCTAAGGATATTGGAGATCATCTTATCCTGCCTATCTATAAGTCTAGAATGATCTTTTATTTTTTTGGTCCTCTAATCTCTTTTCTTTAGTTTAATTTATTTATTTTCTTGTTTACATCATTCATTTCCATGAGATTTTGAGTTACAAATTTTCTCCCCATCTTTCCCCCACCCACCACCCCAAAACAGAGATCCCACTGTATAGTCCCTCCCCCAATCTGCTCTCTCCTGTGTCCTCCCCTATAACCTTTCTAACTTTCCGGTAGAGCAGGATGGGTCTCTCTACCCCAGTGTCTGTATATCTTAATTCCCAGTTGCATGTAGTTAATGATAATAATAATAATAATAATATACACACACATATATATTTTTTAACATTTGATTATAGAACTTAAAATTCTAGGTTCTTTCCCTTCATCCCTTGCTACCCACCCCCATTGGAAAGAGAAGCAATTCAATACAGGCCACACATGTGTAGTTATGCAGAACATCTCCACAACGGATATATTGTGAGAGAATGATTATATGTTCCTCCTTCCTATCCCGCCCCCCCCTTGTTCTATTCTCTACCTTGTCCCTGTCCCTTTACAGAAGTGCACGCTTCTAACAACCCTCCCCTTCTCATCCCACCTCTAATCCCCATCCCCCCTACTCTCCTTTGTGGCAAGATACCCAATTTAGACTTTATGTAGGATGACCTTTTCATAAATAAAGCAATGGCTACTCTTTTTGATAACTGTTAACTTTTCAAGATTTTCACTAAACCATCCTTTTAATAATTTCATTAGGAAGTAAAATCAAACTCAATGGCCTCTAGTTTTCAGACTATTCCTTATTTGTTTTTGAAAATCAAAACGTGTTCTTCTCTAGTCTTGCAGTGCCTCTGTATCCTCCATGATATTTCAGACATCACCAATGGGGGCTCAACAATTCCAACCAACAATTCTTTCAGTACTCAAGGACATAGTTCATCGGGGCGTGGTAACTTGAATTCCTCAAGGGCAATTTAAGTACTCCCTTGCTTACATCCACAGCATCAATTCCCCAATAGGCATTTTTGTTCTTTCTTCTCTAGTCTCTCTAGTTCTCTAGTCTCTCTAGTTCTTTCTTCTCTAGTCTCTTTAGTTCTCTAGTCTCTCTAGTTCTCTAGTCTCTCTAGTTCTTTCTTCTCTAGTTCTCTAGTCTCTCTAGTTCTCTAGTCTCTCTAGTTCTTTCTTCTATAGTCTAACGGTCATTCTCCTTGGCAGAGAAAACAGAAGAAAAAAACCGAACACTGCCTTCTGTGTTGCTACTTATCTTCCCATCCATCCAAAAGCCAAGGTCCTCTTTCTCCCCTGAGCCTTCTCTTTTCCCTTACAACTTTAGAACAACAATAATAATAACAACCACAAGTCCTCTTTTTGATGCCCTTCACTTTACTTTTAAGCTTCAGTTCATTCTGAGCTTTAGTGCTTCTACCATTATTCTCACACTGCCGCACTTCTGCATTCATCCTCTGTTAACTGACTTTGTCGGCATCTTCTGTACCTATCTTTAGAGAATCTAAATTCATTGGTGAGCTGCCTATACAGCCACATAACTTCCTTCAGACAACTCATGGATTTTCTCCTCATTGGAATTACTTCTCTTAGCGTCTTCAGAATTTCACCTTTGAAAGTTTCCCATTCAATTTAGGTCGATTTCCCCCAAAGAATTTTTAGTCCATAGATTTTTCCCTATCCTTCCTTTGAATCCTGTTAAATTTGCCATCTTCAAGTGTAGGTGCTGTCATGTGAATGGGAGTTGAAGCCCTTGGCCCATTAATAGGCCTCACCCGGAGCCCAGCAAGAGAAGCTTGATTAGGGGAGACTTGTTTTTCAGGAAGGCCCACACCTTTTGTTACTTTGTAATTAGGTAGTGGGTCATGAGGATTGTAATGCCCTTTGACCCTGAAGAAGTGTATATACATATGTGTGTATGCATATGTGTGTATATATACATATACATACATACACATACATACATATAGATATAGATTATATAGATATACATATATACACTCTCAGATTAGCATTTTGCTTTGGGGCTTACTCACGGGAAGAATGGTTGAGTGATATAGCAGGTGAGATTCTGGGTAGCAGTTAAGGAGCCCCCAGGCTTTGAAAGCCCAGATATTGGTGCTTCTCTCTCTGGTAATGATGTATGCATTGTCTTGGTCCAACAGCTGGATCTGTCTGTTGATCTGTGATGTGTGTATTATTTGGTCGGATGGTTAGAAGTCCTATCTGGTCTTTATGCCATTATGTCTTCTTGTAATTTCTGTTTGCATTTTCTCTGAAGTACAGGGTGCTGACTTTTTCCCCCTGAACTAAATAAATTATATATGTTTAATGAAAGTAAGATTGTTGCTTTCCTTTAGAAAAGCAGATGAAAAGACCTGTGCTAGCAGCCCTCCTGTGTTATTGGTCTTACATCGCCACAGAAGCTGCAAGCAGTGCTGCCATTACAGGTGCATGTCAGATAATTCTCTATTTTTTCTCTCTTCTACTGCAAACTTTAGGAGGCAGTGGTTTTTTTTTTGAATCAGTGTATATTTCTTTGTCTTCCTCTTAGTAGGAAGAAGTGAAATTTAGATAGTCAGTGGTAAAATTAAAAATAAATTTAGGTAACCTGACGTGGGTAGAGTACCAAAAGTCTACCACACTGCTATTTCTCATTGGCTGAGTTGAGTCAAAAATTGTAGACTTGACCGATGCTATGGAGCATCCAGAAGGACCAATTCCAGAATGGCTACAGGAAGTTGTTGGTAGTGGTATTTTGGGGACCCTTCATGGGGTCCATGAGGGAAAAGATACTTCTGACTGTGAGGGAATCACGATGGGCACAAGGGCCAAACTAGACTCAAGGACAGTAGCTAGAGAGAAGAGCATCAAAGCTAAGTACTACCAGGTCCAAAAATGGAGAGTTTTATTTTTATCTTCACTTCTAATTATCTTGCTCCAGCATATTATTTCTGAATTTGTATACTGTGTTTTCTTTTCCGTTATAAATAAACTTTAGAAAACTTGTGGTCTGGAGTTTGTGGAAATGGAGTAGAAGGGAAAGAGGGAACAGATGCCAAAATTGGGCCTCTAGTTATAGTGGTAGTGGCAAGAGAATGGGGAAAGGGAATTATGGATTGAGTACATATCTCCAAACCCATGGAGCTAAAGAGCCTCAGGGCCAGTGGAATTCAGGAGAAACTGTCTCAAACTGGAGTTCTGTGATCAGGAAGTAGGGGATGGGACTGGGGAGAGGCTATTATTAAGTAGTCAGTGGTGAAATCGCTGGAACCAAGTAAAAAGAGATGCTGGCTTAGATTGGCAAGGCCCAGGGCTGGTTCCTTGCCAGGTCACTCTCACTTTCTTCCATACCCTAGGACTCAACTGCACTTATTGCTCTGCTATGGTCACAGGTAGAGCAAAGTTGTTAGTAAAACTATTTTATATAAATATTCAGCAAGAACACTTTGTGTACCAATATGTACATTGAGGAGTATTCTGGAGCCTGCTCATACAGTTCCTGAGAAACCACTGCTAAATTTTCAGTGCAAGCTTTTATTTACCCTTGGAAATTAGCAAATGCTACAAACAAGGTCTTTATTGTTTTGCTGACTATCTAGACTTTAAAAAATGATGAAGAAAATGTTAATAATGAAGGCTAAACTTAAAAACATGATGTAAGTACATTTTTCCCCCAGAGAGCCAGCTGGTAAACATTTACCAGCAAACTCCCGCATATTCCAGTCCCTTGGGGGTACAAAATTAAATTTAAGCATGCTTCTTGTCTTCAAGGACCACTGAACCTTTCCATCTGACACTGAAGCCTTTTTACTTGTATCTCTAGCCCTTAGCACAGGGCCTTACACATAATAAACATTTAATAAATTTTTTTTCATTCATTCATCAGAATAGTAGCATATATGTAAATAAATAAATAACCTGCCCATCTGCTTTGGAAAAAGTGTTTACTTACTCTAGTAAAAATGATCATTTCAGCTGTTTTACACAAAAATGGCAGTCACCACCCAATGCATCATTTTATTTATTTATTTTTTTACAGAATAAAAGGATTTTTATTCAAGTAACTGCAAATAGGAAACCAGAAGTGTGGGGGGGCGTGCCTCATGACAGTCTAGGACCATCCCTTCCCCCATTTTGGCTGGCCCTCCTTCCCTTAACCCTCCCAACTTGAAGATTACCAAAGGAGGGACTGATAAAAGTGGGGACAGGCAGCTCCCCTGGGGACCACCTCCCCAAACAATGTCACTTTTGAATAAACTAGGCCTGGTGTCCACTCTATCCCCAAGCCCCCCTTTGTGATGATTTGGGGAGGATGAGCAGGGTGGATGGTAGAGGGCAGGTGAACATGAGAACCAACAAAATTGCCATGGCTAAATCTGGAAGCCACAGAATGTAAGAACAAAACTGTTGAAAAAAAAAAAGAAAACCAACAAAATGTGTTCAGAGGTAGATTGTGAACTGAGGGAAGATGTAACCAGCTCCTAGGGGAAGAAAGATCCTTGCAAAACACCCAATGTATCATTTTAAAACAAAGGATGGTGATTCAGTTCAATAAATAGTTATTGAATACCTACAATGCTTGATACCAGCAAACTATGCTAGGCAGTATAGGAGACTTAAAGGGTATGGAGTGATTTTGATTGGTGGGGACAGAAGGGAGAAGGGGAATAATAGGAAAAAGGTCACCACCTTCACTAGGTCCACCTAGCTCTTCAGGTCCTGTACCTGAGCTGGTTTGCATGACAACCAAAGACATTATGGGGATTGAAAAGAATCTCCTCACTCTCATCCCGCTCAGCATCTTTGCACATTTGCTACATGAAGTCCTTGGAATGAATAGAAGGGGACCATGACTGTTGACCTGATTATAGTTGTGGTTGTCTTTGCTTCTAGAAGAGAACCATGACATCAGGAAGGTGATTCCATGATTTTGTAAGTGTATCGGATTTAAGTGAGGCAGGGCTGTACAAAGTCACCAGCCTCACTTTTTCCTCCAGAACCATCTGGGTCCAGTGGCCAGATACAGATCAGAAACACTGAAAATGGCCCCTGCTGTCCCAACAGTATAATAATTAAAAGAAAATTTAGATCATAAGAATTCAGGTAAATATTTAGACTGAAAACAGTAGGAAAAAAAGAGTTCAAAAGACATACTTAAGAATGACTAAGTCTTCCATAGTTAGCTCTCTCTGTACTGACTGAAGAAGTAAAGAGAGCTCTTGGGATCCATAAACCAAAAAGCTGGGTAATCTTTCCACCTTAAGAAAAGAGGTTATTTCTTAACTGAAAACCTGCAGGTGGCAGCAGAGAGCAGTTCAGCAGAGATGCCTAATAGAGAACAACTCACCTCAGCACATTGAATGGATGAATGAATGGGCATTTAGTAAGCGCTTACTGTGTGCCAAGCACTGTGCTAAGATAAGATGACATCAGACATGATAACTCTGAAGCATTGGAGGCATGAATATCTCTGGCTTATATTAATGCCGGGGCCTCTTCACGGGTGTTATATTTCCTCTCTTCTAAATATTTGACACCAGCTGCGGGAGAGTGTACCTATGTGTGCTTGGGGGTGGAGGAATCTTTGTTGCAATTTATTTGGCTATACAAAATGGCTTTTCCTTCCAACTTCTGTATCCTCTAGTTGTCTAGGGAAAAAAATCATTGGTGGGAGCATGTAAGCTGTGATTTTGGGTGAATACTAGCCCAGTAACCTTGCACCTATGATGTTTTTCTTCTGCCTGTATGTAAGGGGAGCTTCTGTGTGCTACATTTAAATAAAGCAAAGTTTTTTTTCCCTCTTTAAGCTTGGATTTAAAAAATTATTATGGAACCACAGAATCTTAGAGCTGAAAGAGACATAAAAAATCACCTAATCCAAATGTCTTATTTTATAAGTGAGGAATGTTGTTCAGTCGTTTTCAGACAAGTCTGACTCTTCATGACCCCATTTGGGGTTTTCTTGGCAAAGATACCATAAGGGTTTGCCATTTCCTTCTCTAGCTCATTTTATAGATGAGGAAACTGAGGCAAAAAGGGCTCAGGGACTTGCCTCAGGGTCATACAGCCAGTAAGTGTCTGAGATCAGAAGTGAACTCAGGAAGGTGAGTCTTTCAGAAGAAGTTAGGAATTCACACGTAGAAAGGTAAAGGCCACACAGCTAATTAGAGACAGCTGCAGGTCTAGAACTCAGGTTTCCCGATTTTTAACGTAATACTCTTTCCACTACAACACCCTGTTGTTTTATTGCATCTGAATTTAATCTGGGTTTTTATTCTTTTTTAGCTACATTAAGTAGCTAGAAATTTGAGTGCTAAAGATATTTAATAAGGAATGATTTTTTTAAATCGTTTCAAGCAAATGCTTTAATAACATTTGCTACTCCACAGGTTATTACTTTCAGTCTTTTAAAACCATTACCATAATAAATGTCATCTGCCAGCTACGTGACAATATTTGAGTATGTCCAATATTACTATAACACACAACCAAGTCTAGAAATACCACGGTCAGCTTACAAAAGGCAGGGCCTTACAATGTGACCTCAAAATCAAAGCAATTAGAGACTATGCATTCGGTTAACCTTTCTAATTTAGTCTATAATTAAGCATGTTTTAAAATAGGATGAATACTGAAGAACACTTTACTTTGGAAAATCTGAGTTTGCCTTGTGGTGAAATTTAAATGCAGCACCAGTGATAGCTGGTGCTGATGGAAGAAGCAACCATGAAACAGGAACCCAGGCTCATCTTCAACAGAGCCTGCAAATGACATTCCTTTTTTAAGCAGCCCCATCCTGGGGGCTCAGGTGTGTGTGCCCTGCCTTCTCCCATTTCCTTTTCTTTGTCCAACCTTCCTATGTAACCATGTACTCTCTGTTCTGACTTTCCAAAGGACTAGAGCTGTCTGTTCCAAACCCCAGCCTTGGATAATAAGGCTGAGGTCAGAGCAGTCATGCTCTAGTGTGAGTCAGCCTACACAGCTGATTATGGGGTGGGCAGAGCACAGATGGGAACACAGGGAAATGGAGAGGCTTACAGTAACAAAATGAGAGTATATTATATATGTGTGCACATACATACATGCGTATATGTGTGTGCATGCTATATATGTGAGTATATACACATATAAGTACTTTGCAGATCTGAAGGCACTGTATACATGAGCTATTATTATTCATTATTGTTACTATTATTCATATTTGTAATCTGACATCAGTTAGTGATGGCACAATTATGAGTCTATGAGATGACATTCTAGATGATCAATACCAAAAAGTGTTCAGACTTCATTCTAAAAGGACAGTAAATTTTGTTTATGTAATTTTAATCTTCCTACTAGGCCTTTTTTCCATTTTTTATCCCAGCTCAGCTGTCCCTCTCACACCTAATATTCCATACCCCATTTCTACGCCTTTGTCCAGGCTGTCTTCCATTCCAGAAACACCCTCTTTACTCAAATTTGCTTCTTAGAGTTCCTAGCTTCCTTCAAAGCTCAGCTCAAATTCAGCCCCTTTCCTGATTTCTCCCTCCCACTAGTTACTGCTAGGGCCTCCTGATTGCAAAACTTAACTTTGCATGCATTTTGTATTTATACATATATAGAATGCAAGCTCCTTGAGTGCAGGGATGACTTTGGTTTTGTTTTTATATCTCCAGTGCCTAATACATAATAAGCTCTAAATAAATACTTGTTGACTCATTGATCATAATTTATTAACCACCTCTGGGTGTCAATTTCCCCATTTCTAAAATGAGAGGATTAGACTAGATCTAGAGTGGGGAACCTGAAGCTTCAAGGTCACATTTCTAGGTCCTCAAGTGTAGCCCTCTGACTGAATCCAAACTTCACAGAACAAATCCCCTTAATAAAAGGATTTGTTCTGTAAAACTTGGACTCAGTCAAAGTCACATCCAAGAACCCAGAAAACCACATGCGCCCCAAGGCCACAAGTTCCCCACCCCTGGACTAGTTCATCTCCATGTTCCCTTCCAATTCTAAATATATTATGATGCTATATTTTGAATATATTTATGTTGAAATATGTATATAATAATTTTAAAATATATATTTATTTTGAATTTTTGAAGCCCTGTAACTACTCCTTCATTAACACTGAATAAATTTATAGTTCTGTAACATGTTATAGTATTAGCTGAAGTTACAGGAAAGCTATTTTAATGATCTGTGTTTTGATATCCATATTGATAGACATTTAGATTTTTAAGGAGCCCTCTCTCAATCTCCACTTGTTAATATCGTGTCTATCTTTTTAAGGTCCAGTCCAAATACGATCTCTTCCATGAAGCCTCTTATAACAATCCTCAGACTTCCCCTCCCCCCCTTAGACCTCAAATACCACTTCGTTTTTACTTCTTATGGGAACACATCATGCAGCATTTTGTATTTTAGTTATTTGTGTCTGTCTGTTTATAAGGTTATAAATTCCACTAAGGAAGGAGCCGTCTTTTTTTAATCTTTATATTTCCTTCAGTAAGAGTATCAGCACAATGTTCTAGAAATACCAAGTAAGTGTTTCATGAAGTCTTAGAGCAGGAAGAGACCTCAGAGGCCACAGAATCATAGATTTAGAGGCACATGGGACATCCAGTGACCACTTTGTCCAAGTCTCAGATTTTACAGAGGAGGGAACTGAGGCCCAGAGAGATTAAGTGCCTTGTTCAATGTCATACAGGTCAAGAAATAAGTGAGAGAAGTGAGATCTGAATTCAGGGCCTCTGACTTCAAAGCTAATGCTCTTTATGCTCCACCTAGTCCAACTTTTAGCTGAAAAGGACTCCCTTCCATAACTTTCAAAACAAGCTGACTCTAATGGTAAACTATTCGACTGATCTAAGACAACCCATTCCATTTCTGATAGCTCTCTTAGGAAGTTTTTCTTTTTCCTTATAATGAAGTGAAATTCAATTCAATCCAACAAGGATTCATTAAATGCCTGCTGTGTGCAAGATACAGTGCACGGTGCCAGGAATACAAATCCAAAATGAAAAACTATACTAGCCTCTAAGGCACTTATATGTTACTAAATCTGTTTCTCTACAGTTTCCACCCATTGCTCCTACTTCTACCCTCTGGGGTCAAGCAGAAGAGGTTTGATTTGTCTTCCACATGTAGCTGAAGTTGAAGTAAGTTGTAAATTCTTACTGGCAATGTCAGTAAATAAGTATACCTTCCCTAAAACCTTTTTCTTTGTCTCTCCTAGTTAAGGGTATTTTTAAGATTCCCAGATTCCTATTAGCTAAGCGACACTTGTATTTCAATAACTTTTTTTACAGATAGAAAATTCAGAATTGGTTACAAATGTGTATGTAACCCATTTTCCTCTTCATATTTAAATGACTCCTAACTCTTAATCCCTATCTTCAACATTAATATTATGCCAAGTCCTACTGTGCCTTAATTATTGTCTAGGAGTGCATTAGGAGTTTTGTCTTCATCACTAGTAAAGCTCTCAGTTAAGCCCTTGGGGACTAAAAAAATATCAGTTCCGAGGCCAAAAAATCTAGAAATTATGCTCAAGAAGAAGAAAAATCTTCCTCACTGAGTTTTCCTTAGGGCGCACATCACTACATTTAGAACCTATAAGGGAAAAGAGTTACTTTTTATGTCTAAGGTATAGTTTTTGTCCCACAGGCATTCAGATTTATAGGATCATTGACCTAGAGCTTATGCATCCCAGTGAGGAAAACCAGAAAGTTAAGTGATTTGACCAAGTTCACAGAGATAGGAAGCATCAGACGTATGATTTAAACCTAAGTCTTCTGATACCTCTTTCCACCACACCACAATTCTAGACTAAGGATAAGTGCATAATAAATGCATGTAGTCTGGGAAGCATTGTGGTGCATAGCCACTACATGTGGAGTCAAAGGACCTCAGTTCAAATTCTGACTCTGCTTCTTACTACCTGTGTTGAACCTGGATAAGTCACTAAATCTCCCTAGGCTATTTCCACATTTGTGAAATGAGGAAGTTAGACTACATAATGTCTAAATTCCCTTTTCACTCTAAATACTATGACTCTATAACTGAAAAAAGTCAGTTATAAAGAGTAAGGTCTTAGCACTTAGCACAGAGTAGGTACTTACTATTCATGTGACTGTTACTACAGAAATTGAGAACTGAAACAGTATCAATGCTTCTTTGCACAAATAACCCTCGGACACATTTTAGCAACTGTGATCTTAAGTGCCTTCTAGTCCTAGAATTCTCTGATTTTTTAAAATGAGAAACATTAATTTTCCACAGTTTGCAGGCACATGGCACAATTTTTGGTTCCAGGCTAGAAATTCTCATGCTCTATGCCTCATGACCACTAGGTGGCAGAAGTAGACAGAACATCATAATTCTTGCCAATTGGACTCAGGGACTTGGAATGTTAAATTGAAAACTTTAGAGGCCTTCCAATCTGACTGTCTCATTTTACAGCTGGGGAAACTGGGGCTTACTGTATCCATTTGAATCGTTATTCAGTGTGCCACAACTGATAAAGAATGAGCCCAACCAGGAAGCTCTGAGGTTTAAAATCCCTGTTCTATGGGCTCTGGGTGGCTTTCCAAGATAAGGTACAGACAAGGTACTGACCTGCATTAGCAGAGGGAGTTTTCTTTTTAGATAATTCCCTGTATCAATGAATTCACTGGTATAGCCTCTATATCTCTTCCTCTCCCTATTATTCCATTAGCTGTGAATTATATTTTAGCTGAAAAAGATTCAGTACAAAAATGGTTAACAGAATAATAGAATAAAATGCTTTCATAATAATAACTGACAGAATACATTTTTTAATTTGAACCTTATGACACACTCCATGAGGATAGTGCCATTATCCCCACTTTATAAATCAGGACACAAAGTCTCAGAAAAACTAAATGATTCTATACAACTGGTTACTGTCAAAAATGGGACTTGAACCCTGACTTCCAAGTCTAACTTGCCATCCATTGCCTCTCACACATGGAATGTATTACATTAAGAAAAGCCACCATGTAGTCTACATAGTATGAATTAATGAACTGAGGGATAATATTATCCATTAGCAGCCAACTTTCTGGTAGATGTTGGCCAACCATCACTGTTCTGCCAATTGATTTCCCCTGACCCAGATCCCTGCTGAATCTTCTAGAGCTGTACAGCCATCCCCATTCATCATGCTGAGGGAACACTCTTTAGCTCACTCCCTATGTCATGTATGTCGGGACTTAGGAATACTTGAATCAATCAACAAATACTAAGCTTTTTGTTGGCTTCCCTATGAAAACAAATGACCAAAGACTGCTCCAAATGATTTGAGGAATGTCTGTGGGCCTATTTTTAAATGTAGTTTGAAGAACGGAAACAGAATAATGGTAGTGACATTTGGCCATAGTGTGGGTGGGAAGGTTGGTAGCAGAGGCACAGCTTACTGAAATTCAATCATATTTCAGTTTACTTTTAAAACTTCCTACTGTTTTGGGTGCCTCAAGTCTTAGTACAGTCTCCCTATACACAGTAAGTACATTTCTAGAAAGCTTTATTTCAAAGAAATTTGGATCAGTCAACATGGAACTTACTAAAGAAATGCTGCGCAATGAATTCTTCTGTAAAATAATGATTCCTGCCAAGAGGATGAGGAGGAAACAAATAACAAAATGAGTAAGGCGAGTCCTCTGGGTTTGGGCACACTGGGTTTTCTTAAAGCAGAATACACATAAATTCTTGTTGGTGGGCTACTCTCCAGGTTTTTCAGTTTACTTAAACTCACAATGCTTTTTTAGCTTAGACACTGATCACTTTTAACTAGTCACACAAAATAGGAATAGAACGTGAAATCTAGAAATATAAATTGCTGCATAGAATGTAAACTTCTTGGGGTCATAGACTGTCTAAACAGTTGGCATTATTATTATTGTGGTCTTTGTATTGCCAGCACCTAACATAATGTCTGACACATAGGAGCCTCTTATTGAGTTGAAATGAACTTAATAAAATAATGTTGTCCTTTCTTTCCAATAGAAGGTAAGTTGCTTAAGGGTAGAAACTTATATTTTTCTCTTTGGATATCAAGTAGTAGGAAATAGTAGGCATTTAATACATGTTTGTTGACTGATTGATTCTGTGTTCTGAGTCACAGGATTTCAAGTTGGAAGGTGCCTCTGAGGTCATCTAGTATGACCTCTGCATATTAGAGATGAAGAAGTACCTTCTCAAAAAGGTAATTTTCTCACACTATGGGTAAACACCACATCTTAATGCAGTGAATATGCCTTGGTGGTCTAAGCTGGGTTGAAACAAATGTTTCATTCAGTGAGAAAAAACTCAAGGGTAACCAATACTCATTACCTTTACCTCTCCTTCTCTTCAGCACTTTCCACAGAAAATACAGATAAAGTAAGGCCTGGATTTGGAGGCAGAGGGCCTAGGTTTGCATCCTAATTATATTATTTAACCACTTGTTTGTTCTGAGACAAATTATTCAACAGTCTCTCTGGGTCTCAGGTTCCTTGTCCTTAAAATGAAGGGAGTGGACTAAGTACCTCTAAGATGCCTTCTGACTTGAAATCTATGATTCTATGAACATTTATTTATAACTAGACTAAATGTCACACTGCCAACATTGTTTCCAAGTGCAACTTTCTAGACCTGAAATCCTCTGACAATTCTTAATCAAAATCAAGGCTTGTAAAATGCTTGGTTACTGTTTTCAGACCCAAATGGCTCATGTAGGTGACATCTCTTCTCTCTCAAATGTTGAACCAGTTTGGTTCTAAATGTGATTCTACAGATGGCAAAGTCATTTTCAAGAATTTTCAGATCTGCTCATTCCCTGGACCCCTGATTCTCCAGCCATGAAAACCATCAGGTTGAAAGGGGCAACTCCTATTTCAGAACTCTGTAGGGGAAATTAAAAATAGAGAAGAAAGCCAGACTGTACTTACAGTCTCCTCCTCCTGTCCAACAGAGGCACTAATGGGGAAATGGTGAAGGGGATGGGCAGCCCAAGTCTCTGCAAGACTTTGTGAATGCTCCCTCTGGGCTCTTTTGCTTGTCTGTGTGCAGCTAGGTTGATAGAAAAAGGAAAACAGAAATAGAAAACCACCCATTATAAACCTGCCAAAGATGCTTTCAACAAGAAGAGTAGGCTTTCCAGGAATGGATTTTACACCTTTTTTTAAGTGCCATCTGTTAATAATTATATAAATTAAAAGGGAGGCAAATCCTTGGGTACTGCTTGACTAGCAAGAATTTCATTTGGATTCCAAATGAAACACTGTCACTTAATATGTAAAGCATCTGCAGTAGCAGAAAACTTCTCTGCAACCCTATTGCCCAGACCAGAAGCTGTCCAACAAAAAACTTCTGAAAGTGCTGAGCTTGGTCCGAATCGTTGGGACACTTAAGGGCTCTGTTGTCTCAAGAGTCACATCTCTTTTCCAGGGATACTCCCAGGGTCTTTCAGATCATAGGAATGTAAGTTAAGCAAAAATGAGAAAAATTCTCATGCCTTAGAGTCGTGGGATCAAAAAATTAAAGCTTTGAACTGTACAGCTCCTCTTCATTTTACAAATGGAGAAACTGAGACCAAGGAAGTGAAGTGACTTGGCCGAAGTCAGTGAGAGGCAGGATTTGAATCAAGATCCTCTAACTCCCAACCCGGCATTCTGAGTCATGCACATGCATCATGGGAAAGGTGGCTTGCTCCCTACCTGTTGGCTCCAGAAATGTGAGTGGAAGGACGGCCGCAGAAATGCTACCCAGCTTGGCTTAGGAGATTCCTGTTTCGGTCATGGAGACTCGTGGGTGGGATAAAGGAGATCTCCAATGCCATGGGCTACCAGGGCATAAGCAAGGGCTGGAGTCACCACCAAGGAGCACTGGAGGAGACTGAGAAGGCGCAGTGGGAGCCGGGTGGTTCTTTCCAGAGAAGGGGGGGGGGTAAGAAGGAGGGAAGAGGGAGGGGGGCAAGAGGGAGGAGGGAAATAGAAAGGGGAAAGTGAATGACTCCCAGGCTTCGGAGTGAGCTCGGGGTGAAGAGATATGGGAGGGGTCTTTCTCTGGAAAGGGAGAGAAAAATGAGAAGAGGGTGGGGAAGGAGAGAGGGAAAGGAATCTGGAGGGCAGGGGGAGGAAATTCTTCGGGGACTGAAAGAAGAGAGAGAGGGAGGGATCAGAAATTCTGGGGAGTGCCCTTTCCTCAATGAATTAAAAGGAATAAAATAAAAAGTGACCTTGCCCTAGGAATTCAGTCACAGCATCTCCCAGCAGGGATGCCTGCTTCCCTGGGTGATGGGATGGAGCGGTCCAGTAATGAATTAAAGGGTCCCTTGGGCTCTCACGGGGAGGGGGGTGGGGGAAAGAAACATGGGCGGGGAATAGGGTGGGAGCTCTCGGAGGAATCGGGAGACGGAACTAAGCTCTACAAGTCCCAAGAAAGTTTTGACTTCTTTGCACTTAGACAAAGCACAGAGCGCATTTTTTTTTTCTCCGCCTGGCAAATCCTTTGCCTCTTCCCTCGAAGAAAGGCTTCCCCTCCACTTCCAAGACAGCTAGCCTTCCTGGAAAGTGAATCCCTGGTGAGCGGTGCACCCTGTCCCCCGTTCTGGAGAGAGGGAAGACGGATCTGGGGCGACAAAGGGAGCCCGGTGGTCAGACGCTCTCCCGCGGAGAGGCCATAGTCTCGTCACTCTAGTGAAATTCCTATGTCGTTTCGGCCCATCGTGAATCTTTGAAGACCATATGGGATTCAGGGTCAGGACATCTGGGATGATACCGACACTTATTAATTGTGTAGTAACTTGCCGCTTAAATTCCTCGTTTGTAAAATGAGACTAATAATATAGGGAGTTGAAAGGAGGGCAGTGCTGTTGAAAAAAAATCTTAAAACCATATGTGAGATAGTCTGAGGAGATGCAGTGCCGTGTAATGAATGGGAGACATAAATTGAGGTCTTGCCTCTGACACCCTAGGACCTTGGATCAGAGACGTCGGACAAGTAATTTAACTTCTCGGTACCCGTGACAACTTTTTAAGATTGAGTGACTAAAGGGTAAGGCAGAAGGACTTTCAACCCGGAGAGTTCACAATACATATCAGATCACAGGTCTGTGACTATGTGTGTGCCCTGGGTACGTGCTCTGGCTCACTCTCCCCAGGGACAAGCAGGTTACATCTCTTCCAGGTTCTAGGCAGGGTATCCTGGGGCCCTTAGGATCATTTTTTCTCTAATGCCATCATCTGGAGCCCCCAAAGGCTGCTATCTCCCTAGAGCCCAAATTCTGTAAAACCACTTCACTCAATTAACTTTTAACAAAGGGTCCAGTAGGCCACTCCTTGCTCCCTGGGACATGGATGCTGGGCTGGTTGCAAAACCTAGTCTGGATTTTGGCTACTGGATTCGTGCAACTTCTTCAGCCGACTACCTAATTAATCCCTTTTTGCATCAACTGGCTGTATTCCCTCTATTAAGCTCCCATGACTAGCACCCCCATTCCACGTAATATCAATTACCCCTGCAAAAGGATATTTACCTCAAAGACACAGCAAGAACAAATGCAAACATTTCCCACAACACCTGAGGCCATATTTATTACTTAGCTCAGTTCCTACACAACATTTGGCTACCCTAGTTCATGTCCAGATATGGCCTGTCAAATGAGTCTTCATCTCAGTTTTTTCTGGCCTGGGTCCAGAAGGTACTTCCAAAAATTACTTCTTGCTTCTGGGGCATCAATACAACATTGGCTACAGACTTCAGTCTAGTTAGTGGTGGCTTGCTTCTGAGCTTTCAAAGTCATAAGGTTGGGGTGGCTAGGTGGTGCAGTGAATAGAGCACCGGCCCTGGAGTCAGGAGTACCTGAGTTCAAATGTGACCTCAGACACTTAACACAAAAAAAAAAAACTAGCTGTGTGACCTTGGGCAAGTCACTTAACCCCAACTGCCCTCCAAAAAAGCAAAAAGAAAAAAAAAAGAAAGTCATAAGGTTGGAGACACTGTTCCTTTCACCTAGAACTGAGAAGAACAAGTACTGAGGCAAAGGCTTGCTTTCTGGGGCCACATAAAAAGTCAAAGACACAATTCCTGCCCTCTAGGAGCTCACATTACAAAACAGCCATATATGTATAAAACACTTATACAGAGTAAATGGCAGGTAGTCTCAGGGGGAAAGCTGTAGTGGGGAAGAGAACACAAAAACCTCCTGCTTTTGAAGAGAATTGAATTGTCTTAGAAGGAAGCCAAGAAAGCTTTGAAGCAGAGTTGAGCAAGAGCATTCCAGGCATAAGGAACAGCCAGTGTCTGTCCAGGATGTACTGAGTTGGAAGGGGGGATGTTGTAGATTTGCAGGGTACAAGGAGGAGAATAAAGTATAAGAAGACAATAAAAGGATCCAGATTATACAATGGCCAAACAGAGGATTTTATATTTGATCCTAGAGGTAATAGAGAGACACATGCATTTTAGAAAGATCTCTCTGGAATGGGGAGAGACTTGGGTCAGGTGAACAAAAGAAGGCTCTTGCAAAAGTACAGGTGGGAGGTGATGAGGACCAAATGGGTGGTGTTAAACTCAAATAGAAAAGAGGGGGGCACCAAACTCTATGTAAGGATACCTGAGAGTCACAAGTTGACCTAGAAAATAATTTATTAACATTATCTGTGTCTAGTTGTATTTTTATTACATTAAATATTGCCCAATTCCATTTTAATTTGATTCAGGATGTTGAGGGCCTATGTTTGCCATCTCTGTCCTGCACCAAGTGACATCTCTGTGAGTGGAAAGAAGGGGACTTAGAGGAGAAATGGTATGAAGGTAGAAATGACAAAACTATATAAGCATTAAGCAAATGATAACTTCTGATGAAAAAGAATGCTTGTCTGTTAAAGTTACATAACTGTGTTTGGGAGTGATCTTGATCTCCAGATAAACCAGTTGCGTTTGGCCTGAGACTCTCTAAAGACTGGTAATTTTTGTGAACCTTGTATGTAAGGACTGTGCCAGATGGAACAGTGGGACTGCTTACATGGCATTTAGGGGACCAATAACAACTATACTACAGGTCTTGTTTGAGACTTTAGTATAAGGCACTGGGGAAAGCACTAGAAAAGACAATGCTTGAACCTCCCCAGGACCCCATACAACTTTCCAAAATTTGGTATATAGACAAAAGTACAAAATGCGTCCCCCAGGTGATTTTTAAAGGATGGCAAATACTTAACCAGAAGGAAGTAGTAGGAGTTGTACTGGACTACTGGGGTCATTTCAGGGAGCATGTGCTCAGATTTCCCTTGAAAACTTCCAAGCCCATGCTTCCTAGAATGGCCCCTATAGACCAATTCTGCCCTGTATAAATATACCTATATATATACACACACACACATATATATATACACACACATATACATACATACACACATATACACACATGTAATATATACAGAGAAATGGAGAGAAGAGAATGAGAGCAATGAAAGGGAGAGGGAGAGGGAGGAGAAGAAAGAAAGAGAGAAAGAAGAGAGAAGGAGAGAAACTGAAGGGTAGGCAGAGTAGGGGAAATTATGCTGGACCTGGAATCAGAAGAGCTGGGTTGAATCCTGTCTCAGACCCCAATTAACTGTATGACCCTAGGAAAGTCACTTAACTGTTTTAAGCTTCAATTCCTTCATCTGTGAAATGGAGTTGGCAAAGATGGCCTCTGAGGTCCCTTTCAGCTCTAGACATATGATCCTATGATCTGTACAATGAAGACATTAATATTTAAACTATACCTAACTCACAAAGTTGTTGTGAAGAAAGTTCTCTCTCTCTTTCTCTCTCTCTCTCTTTCTCTCTCTCTCTCTCTTTGCATGTCTCTGTCTCTTGTCTTTATCTCTGTGTGTGTCTCTATTAATAAATACATGTGTAATAATACATGTATATATATAATTTTCCTATAGTAGCATGATTGGACTAGAGTACTTCCCATGGAGCTGGGCATTCAATCCATTCCCTTCTAGTGGGACTTGTGTTCTGGCTCCTTGCTGAAAGATATGAATGGCTTAGCAGCTCCTGGTTGGTTCCCCTGTTCTCATGATTTGGGTGTTGTGTTGAAGATAACTGGTTATCCCTCTACCCTCTGAGCAATTCACAAAGTCCAGAACTTCTGACCATCTAGGCCTGGCCCTTTAGTCTCTTCACATATAGGAAAATCTAATCGGTTCTCTCCTTAGCCAAGAAGTGTTATAGTAGTAAGTGCCACCTCCACCAACACAACTAATTCTTGAATTTGTGAGGTAACTGCCAAGATTGGAAAGATCCATCACTTTTTTGTGACCTCTCAATCAGTCAGTCAACAAACATTTATTAAGTGCCTTCTATGTCTTAAGCATTGTACTATGTGCTAGGGATAAAAAGAAATGCACACACACACACACATACATACACACACACACACAATCCCTGTTCTCACAAGCTCACAGTCTAATGATTTGTGTTCAAGGGCACTGAGGATTTATTAGCGGCTAACTGAGCAGCTGGAATAACGAATAGACTGGACCTGGAATCAGGAAGATTTAAGTTTACATACTGCTTCAGACATTAACTAACCTGGATCCTGGACAAATCACTGAACCTTCCCCAGTATATTCATCTGGAAAATGGGGATAACAACAGCACCTGAGCTCATTGTGTTTTTGTGAGGATCGGACGAATTACATGGGCTCTGCAAAGTTCAAAGTGCCATATAAATGTGGGTTATTATTATTATGTCCTGAACTTGGTGGGTGTTCCCCACCAGCAGACGGCATTTTCAGGCTCTGCCCAGACTAGAGCTTACTAGAGGCTCAGACCAGAATAGGACTGTTTTTCTCTAATAGCAGAATATGTCAAAGTGGTCAAGGACGGCTAAGGAGAAACAGGGAGAGGAAATTCTTTACAATCCAGAATCAAGCTCTAATTCTCTTGAGAGGCCATCTCTTTGGGTGACCACAGATTGTGGCTTCTATCCCTCTGCCTCATAGAGCTGTTGCCCACTCATCTTTGGCTCCAAAGCCCAATTCACAGTTTTGTGCCACAGTGTGCCAGGCACTGTCCCAGTGATGCTCTTGTTTATTCTACTGACAGTAGATGCCACTGATGGACAGACTGTTATGTGCACTGATAAATCAGTGGATCAATTCAACTATCCCCTTTCCAATCTCACAAACCACAGGGCCTTTCTCTCCCAAACCTCTACAAGGACTGAAGGGCCACCACGAATGGTTCCCTAAAACAGTGTGATTCATGCATGCAAGAGCCCATGAACAGGAGACAATAGGGCCCTCAGCTGGGGGAAAGTAAATAAATAAACCAAAAAGAAGAAGTTACAACACCTCCTCTTGATCTAGTTTGGAGAAGATACTAGAAACATCTCTGCACCATCCCCCAGGACCTGAGCAAATACAGATAAACAGGCCTGCATGGGAAATGAAGATGGGCCTGGGAATCCAAGCAATGCTGGCACACCTGCCGTGTGTCTGCAGTGCTGTTAAGGAGGAAGCAGCTGGAAGACAGGATCATGCCTAAGAGAAAAAACCAGAGCTATCCCTTGGGGGTGGAAACCGCAATAAGAATGGAGACTGAGGTCCTAGTTTAAAATTCCAGATCTGCCATTTGCCAGTTATGGGACATAGACCTCCTTGGCTCTCTGTTTCTTGATCTGTATAATGAAGGTTAGGTTAAATGACCTCTGATTCTTCTTCTGTCTTTAAATCTATGCTCCATTGAATTTTTGGGATGATTGTTCATTCAGTTCATTTGTATCTGATTCTTTGTGACCCCATTTGGAGTATTCTTGGCAAAGATGCTGGACTGGTTTGCCATTTCCTTCTCCAGCCCATTTTACAGATGAGGCAAACAGGGATAAATGACTTGCCCAGAGTCATATAACCAGCAAGTGTCTGAAGTCACATTTGAATTCAGGTCTTCCTGACTCCAGGTCTGATGCTCTAGCCACTTTACCACCTAGCTGCCCTATGGTTTGAACTAATGGATATTAGCATTGGCAAGAAAGGGGTAATCCCCTAAACCAGGGCTTCTCAATCTTCTTTGTTTCATGGACCCCTTTGATGATCTGGGGAAGCCTGTGAACCCCTTTTAAGAATCAGATTTTTGAATGTATAAAATAAGGTTAGATTACAAAAACAATTTTACTGAAATAGTTATCAAAATGATAGAAAAATATAAATAAACAAACTAGTTCATGAACCCCTTGAAATCTATCCACAGGTGCTCTATGGACCACAAGTAAAGAAGCCCTACCCATCAGGAACTCAGGAGGTACAAGCTTTGCTGTATAATGTTCTCTTATTTGCTCCTTCCTTCTCACTCTTCTTTCTATCTTGTCTTGATTTTGTCATTGGTCACAGGAGTCAAAATACCTGGAGACCAAGGGTGGGACCAAAGAGAGGAAAAGTTTTTTTATGAGTGGTTTTAAATTTTTAAAGACTTAGAATAAACATTTGCTTCATAGAGTTGTTTTTATTTTAATCCCTAATTGTAGAGTTTGTATATTTAACCACCAGAGGGCATTCATATCCTCTGCCTAGGGACTCAGTCCCACACTCATCCTGATGGTTTTGCACTTGCCCCACTGTGAAGAAGTGCTGAGTAATTGTGTGTTTTCTGCGGCTCATCAAAAGCTGATGACCTTTTCAGCTGCTCAGCTCCACCACCCTCTAGAACAACACTGGCTCGGTTGTTAAAGGGTATGTTGATCTGTTGACCTCTCCAATTGGAACCTGGCTCTGAGCCCCAACCCATGGGTGAAATCTTATCTCCTTTACTGAATTTATTTCAATGAGCATTAAGGCTTAATGAACTAAAATGGGAAGGGATTAGAGAGGACATCTGGTCCAGATCTGTCACTTCGCAGATGAGGAAGCTGGGACCAGAGAAATTAAGTAACTTGCCCAAGGTCATACAGGAAGTAACAAAGGTAGGATTTGAAGTCAAGTCTTCTGATTCTCAGTATCTTTTCCTTAAGACACCTCTATACAGAAGCAGACAAGCATGCTTGCGTTATGCTTGCTCTGGGGCAACTCATCTGATATCCTCTTGGCAGCTAGAAGGGGCAGTGGATAGAGCATGGAACTTGGAGTCAGGAAGACCTGAATTCCAATACGGCCCCAGACACTGATTAGCTGACAAGTCACTTAACCTCAGTCTGCCTCGGTTTCCCCAACTGTAAAGTGAGGATAATAACACTTTGCAAGGATGTTGGGAGGATCAAATGAAATACTATTTATAAAGGCTTAGCATTAGCACAGTGCCTGGCACATAGTAGGTACAAGAATATGCTTATTCTCTCCTTCCCAAAACCCACTTGCACTGACTGGCAGGTCAGGTCACCAGAGCCTGGGAAACTTCTTGTCTAATATCTTCCCCTACAACCACCACCTATTACCACTTGATACCAATTAGTCAGAGTTAATTAACTTTTAGAAATAGTAATTTACTAAATCAGTATGGCTAGTACAAAATATCCAGCTCCCCAAAGCCTGTCAAATACTCTCCCAAAAGTTCATATAGTGTCTTGGGGAACATAGGCTTAAGCATACGCAGCAAAGAAGAGAATTTATAGGTTCTAGTTAATGGGAATCTTTTTCTCTCTTTTGTGGGGTAGTCATAAAGATCCCCTTGAGTGTGGTATAGCTTTTCTGTTTAGCTCCTGGTAGAACTTTGAATCTGCCTTTCTTCACCGTGTCCAGCCTATCCTTGGTTCCCAATATAGACACTGTTTCCAGTGTCTGTTATCCCTGAGATATTGTTATAACTGATTAAAAAAGGTCAACTCCTTTGGTCCTCCACAGTTCCCAAGGTCTTACTCTGGTAAGGTTAGGGTGTGGGGAAGGGGGGCAGGGAGTGCAAAGGGTGGTGAAGCAGACCAAAGCCAAGCCACTCTACTTGCCTCCAAGAAATTCCTTCTCAAGTCAGTTGTTTTTCCTATAAAATATTCACATTTTCTTCTATTTGGATTTGTTATTTCTTAATGTCTCATGGAGCAATCAGTTTCCATTTGGCCAATTCTGATTTTCTTCAGTAAGGTTTTGTACCTCATTTTCCTATCCTTCTTCCATAGCTCTTGTTTGGTTTTTGAAATCATTTTTAGTTCTTTAAAAAAAAACAACAAAAAACCTCTTTCTTTAACTCTTCTAGGCGTAATTGTTGCATTTTTGCCCAAGTTGATTTTTTTAAGGTTTTGTTTACAGGTACTTTCAAGTCATTGTCCTCTGTATTTATGTCATCAAAATTAGTCCTTTATGGTCAGTTTTTTTTTAATTTACTCAGTATGCCAGCCTACTTCCTGACTTTTACATCCTTCCGCTGTTTTCACAGCTCAGTTTGTGGTCTACAAGTTTTAAGTACTGCCAAAGTAGTGTGATCTGGGGAGAGGTCTCTTCACTGACCTATTGGTCTGAGCTCTGCACGTTCCTGACTCAGGTTTTGGACTGTTGATTTGTGTATGATTGAGTTTCAGTGGATTACTGCTGGTGTTAGCCTGCTGGGAAGTTATGTAGCTTCAGAATAACTGACCTGCTGTCTCCTCTTTGGTCTGAGACTCCTGTTCTGACTTCCACGGTAGGCTTATATGCTGAACTAAAGAGTAAAACTGAGTTCTCTACTCTCATCATGGGATCATAGCCACACAGGTATGTTTCCAGAACTTATTTTGTAGTCTGTAATCAGCTAGAGTCCTGCTTGATGCTAACCACTCCTTTCTGCCCTCAATCTGTAACCCAGAGCTGGGTAATGGGCAACAGAACTACGAGAGGATACCCATTCCTGCACCCCTAGGATAACAAACACATTCTGATGCATTGTCCAAGTCATTGAGGAGTATGCTGGGTGAAAATGCTTCTCATTCCATCATCTTGACTCCACCTTCCTTCTCAGTGACTTCTAAGCAGTTCCTTCTCAAAGGCCTGTCTGAAAACTTCTACCACTAAACTGTTAGATGTTCAAGTATTTGATTCTAAACCAGCTCTCTGATTTGATAGAAGCCCTGCAGGACATGACCAGTTTTCTTTAACCAATCCATTGTGCCTCCTGTCCAATGACACTTTTGTTCATCCAATGGATTTCAGAGATAGCTAACTGATAAAAGACTTTTGACACTTAGTCTAATGTTTATGATTGATTGATTCACTAGAAAAATGCTTTTCCTTTTGTTAGAAATGGAATTCAAGGAGTGGCTAGGTGGCACAGTGAATAGAGCCCAGGCCCTAGAGTCAGGAGGACCTAAGTTCAAATTCGGCCTCGGACAACACACACACACACACACACACACACACACACACACACACACACACACACACACACACCCGCGTGCGTGCGTGCCATATGACCTTGGACAAGTCACTTAACCCCAATTGCCCTACCTTCCAAAAAAGAAAAAAAGCAAAAGAAATGGAATTCAGTCATTCCCTTAAGAAATGAAACTTGAATTGGAGTGAAGGAAGCTTTTATTTGCACTCCGGAGTGGATGCATGGTATCCCATAGGGATGCATATGTACACACAGAGGGTAACTGAGATTTTTATGAATTAGTCCTTCCAGGTACTTCCCTTCAGAACTGCAATTGGTCCCAACTCCTCCAGGTTACAATCTTTCTTATCCACCCATTATATGTTGCTCCTTAACCTGTTCCCTCCTTCTGAAGACTCTATGGGTCTACATAGTTCCCATGTTCCGAAAATGGAAGGATGATCTATGCATGCGCGTGTTAGTTAATATGCATGAAGGCTATTAGGCGTGTGCACTAAGTAGTTAGGCCTCAGTGACCCAGAATAAACTCTAGTTCAAGCCATGCTACCAGCTTCATTCCCTCTAATATCCTTGAGCTAGGAGGCCTTGACCATCATTCTTGCAAGACGGAATGTACTTATCTGCTAACAGAATGTACTTATCTATCCCTTAGCAAAACCCTTGTGTGGCAATACCTGTGGAAGCTGGACTCCAAATATTACTAGGGTCTTTAGCACCTATTTTAAATGGGGGAGGGATGATTTGATGCATTCCTATGCTGCATGTAAGTGTTTTTACTCTTAGCATAGTATCTAACCAAATAAATGGTGCATAATAAATATCTGTCTGTTAATTGAGAGCCTGCTGTTTTCCTTAATCTCAAAAACCCTTGAGACAGGGTTCCTCTGGACCCAATAGTAATAGGAAATGTAGTCTTTGTTTCCTTGATGGGCAGCTAGGTAGAACATGGAACTTGGAGTCAAGAAGAACTGAGTTTGAATCCTGCCTCAGACACTGTAACCCTTGACAAGTCACTTACCCACTGTCTGCCTCAGTTTCCTCATCTGTAAAATGGAGATAGTAAGGTACCTCATAGGATTGTTGTAAGAATCAATTGAGTTAAGATATGTAAAGTGCTTTGCAAACCTATAATAGCTGATGATCAGACCAGAGAGAGTGGTGTACAATTCCCATAGGATATACCATTCACACTTCCAATAGGACTGGCTATTATGTGCCAATGCTGAAACTCTGGAAATGTATAAGACCTGGGACTGATGGCCTGGAGAATGGAATTAGGATTTGGGTAACCTCTGGATCTTAGCTCAACCTGGAACTCGATCCTGCCTGTCTTACTATCAGAGGCATCCCACTTGTGGTCATAGCTAACCTCCCATGAAGCAGAATTGAGTGGATTGGATGGTCAATCCAGGCAAGAGGCCTACTACCTCCATCACTGGTCCTGACCTCCCTCTCACTTAGATCCTAACTGTGGCAACCTTAGCTGAAGGTCTTATGACCTCACACACCAGCTGAAGCCCCATAGCTCCAAGGAGCCAGGGAAGGAAAGGGAGCAGACTGAGTGAAAGGAATGTTACATCTGGAGCTCCTCATTGTTTATAGAGTCAACTCCGTTACTCCTTCACTTATACCTGGATAAAGGTGTTTCAGAATTCTACATACCCAGAACCTGACTGCTCTACTCTGATGGTAGGATTTCTTTTGCTGCAGTCTGGCTTGATTTAAATTAAAGCTCTTGAAGGCCAGACTGGGGCCTTTAAATGCATAGACACTGAGGCAATCTTGATTTCAAGGTAGTCCTATCAAGGACTATCAAGAAGGAAATGAAGGTCTCAGAGTCTAGACCTTATTTCACCTTACCTGACACTAACACAAAGAGAAACCTCTTCTTTATCTCAGGGCTGAGTCATGGCTCAGACTATTCAGAATTTTCTAAGACTTTAGGAACATACTTCCTCTACCTGCTAAGCCTCTGGATGGTTTCAGTTGATTACACTCTTTTCACCTTTTTTGTATTATGGACCCCTTTGTCAGTCTGAGTGAGTCTATGGACCCCTTCTCAGAATGATGCATTTATATGCATAAAATAAAATAGACAGGATTATAAAGAAAATAAATTGTGTTGAAAAATGCTTCTCTGTATCTAAATATAGGACATATAGTGCAAATATAGAAAAGTTTTATATATAATATAAACGTGTGTTTTGATACATGTATACATATATGCCCAAGCTCACACACATATAGACACATATGTGTGTATGGATGCACGTGTGTGCATATATGCACACACGTGTGCATATTTGTTGTTCACTTGTTTTAGTCACATCCAACTCTCTGAAATCCCATTTGGGGTTTTCTTGGCAAATGAACTGACTGGAGTGGTTTGCCATTTGCTTCTCTAGTTCATTTTACAAATGAGGAACTGAGGCAAACAAGGTTGAATGACTTGCTCAGGGTCACACGGCTGGTAGGTGTCTGAGACCAGATTTGAACTCATGAAGTTGAGTCTTCTTGACTCCAGGCCCAGTACTCTATCCCCCGCACAACTTGTCCATAAAAACATGTATGTGTATATACATAACTATACATCAAAGTTCACATATATGTACGTATACATATATGCATACATACACATGTATATCTCTGTAGTATGTGTTTAAGTGTACCAAAATTCATATTCCTCAGGTTAACAACTCCTAGAGGAATTGGCCTCTAACCTGTGGGTGGCTGGAGTCAAACACAGAAGGCTAGAGACAGGGGAATCAGGAATCAAACAGAAGTTTAATTTCATAGTGGGGAAATGGCTAACAAGCAAGCAGGAAAATTAGACACATATGCCAGGGCCCTGCCCTAGTTGGGGTACCCAAGGCAGTTTGGGAAGAGCTCAATACTTTACCAATGGCCCTCACAATAAGGGGTAACAGAAACAATGAGACAAGTTTGATTCATGGCAGGACTTCATGACCAGAACATGGACAGCAGGTGCTTGCCCAAGCTCAGAGAACACCTGGTGTTGGACAAAATGATACAACAACTATATGAAATAGTTCTGGGATTTTGATTGTAGCTGAGATCATCCATAGGGTGAGAGCAAAGGGTTGTTGTTATGCCAAACTCAGGGCACAGTGTACTTGCTGGCCCTTAGCTCTAGAAAACAGGGTGTCACCTACTATCTTAACGTGCTCTAACTGGACTTTAAGTAAAAACACAGCTAACCCTCCAAGTCTAGTAGTTTCCAAACTTCCAATCTCTATCTATTTTTGTCTCAAAGGCATTTTAGAATGGCTAATTAATTCTTCAGGAACATCTCACAAAGGCATGACATGAATCAATCATATGTTCCACATCAGGTCAGCTTGACTTTGGATACCACCCTATTAGTTTGATTAATAATGATTGACTTTGGATTCAAGTCATCCTGTCTTAGAGGCCAGGGAGACCTATCCTGATCCCTCCAGTTGTTAGTGGCCTAATTACTTTGAATATATTTTGCATTCAATATACATTTCTATGTGTATGTTGTTCCCCCTCGATAAAATGTAAGCCTTTTGAGGGTAGGAGCTATCTTGATTTTGTTTTGTTTTGTATCTAACATGGTGCCTTGCACATAGTAGGTGTTTAATAAGTTCTTGCTGAATGAGTGAATGAACTAAAGACCATCAAATTTTCAAAGAGAATCTGTGACACCCCAGGCCACTCCTGCTACTCCAGTGTCAGCAAACCCAAGTCCTAACTTGGAGTCAGGAAGACCTGGCTGCAAACTTTACCTCTCACACTGCCAGGCTGTGTGACTGGAATGGGAAGGGGAGAGGGAAGGGAAAGGGAAAGGAGAAGAGGAAAATGAAGGGGAAGGGGAAGAGGAAGGGGAACGGGAATGGGAAGGGGCAAAGGAGGGGAGGAGAGGGAAAAGGGAAACTTCTATGTTCTAGGCACTGTGCTAAGTGCTTGATAAATATTATTTCCTTTGATCTAAAACCAGAAGAACTCAAGCTCTGTATTCCCCTCTCTATCTCTCCAACTTTCCAAAAGAGGCTCAGTGGTAAGGCACAAGAGATTGGGTACAATAAGAAAGAAGAGGGTTAGATTTTACAAGTTAGAGAAGTACTTAAGGGTTAATCCTTAAGAGCTATTGCTTATGAGCAACAGCTAAAGGTCTTGCTTTTTCCAAGGTCTTTCTTCATTCCTGATCTATTTCTTCCAGGTCTTGTTCTTGCTGTTAACTCACTTCTTTTTTCTAAAAATGGGAAATTCGTTTGGTAAGTCATCTCTTGATGTTTTTAGATTTCTGCAATCTATTTTCCAAGCTTTCATCATCTGATGTGAAAACCCAGTGTCTTAAGCACATACAATTATCCCATCCACATCACAATTTTCCCGTCTCAGTTGCAGTATATCACAGGTCAAAATAAGAAATTAAATGGGAGTTTGGGGGGAAGTTCTGTGGAAGCCACAGATGACACAAAAACGTTTATAAACTCAGAAATACATAAAATATATGTGTAATATTGTATAACATCAACTCAAATCTTACAATAAGGTACTTCAAACATGCCATTAAAAAAAAGAAAAAAATTCAGACTTCTTCTCTGATATGAAGGGAGGGCCAAAAAGTTTTATGTGGATTTTCCAGATAATGGGGGCACCACACCCTTAACCCCACAATGTGGAAGGGATAACTGTACCTCTTTCCTCAGATCTTTTCAGTTCAGATCATCTCATGGAATTCTAAACATTAGATCCACTTGTCTTAAAACTAGAGAGCCTAAGCCCCTTCTGCCCTTGGGTAAATGTCCTACCCTATTTGACTCCCTTCTCCCTCTTGGTCTAAAGTCCTTGTACCCCCATCACCCTCATAGATTCCTACCCTATTAGAGCTTGAAGGTTATATAGCCCACTAGCCTCATTTTATTGATAGGGAATTTAAGACCAAGAGAGAGGGAATGACTTTCCTTGAATCACAGAACAAATTGGTGGAAGAATTAGGACTAGAACCTCTATCTCTCCCAAATCAGACTTAATGTTTTTGAGATCCTAATACTTTGGGCCACTGGAGAGAACTCTCTCTCTCTCTCTCTCTCTCTCTCTCTCTCTCTCTCTCTCTCTCTCTCTCTCTCTGTCTGTCTCTCTGTTTCTCTCACCCATCACCTATTTGGCTTGTTGTTTTGTTGTTGTTTTTTCTATTTCTGGTTTATCTGCCTAGAGCAAATTTCCCTAGCTGCTTGTTATGTTTGGATTTGCTCTTGGTGGTGAAATCTCTATTGCTATGTACTGCCTCAGACTGGCATGGAGCCCTGTGATCTGGGACCCTAAGGGCCATGAAGACCAAAGAATCCATGACTTCCTTCTCTAAGCCTGCTTCGAGCACGAATTCTCCTCTCAGAGTCTTCTCCTAACTTTCTAACAATGGGTCCTTCTGCTGCCCTATCCTTAGCTCCTTCCTCAGAGACAGAGCAGAGCTAATGGACACACCCTAAAGCCAAAGGATGCTGGGATACCTCTTCTTTGTCTCCCTGCCGATACATGGCTCAGATCATGCACCAGGGAGGGGCTGTTTTAAGAACTCCAGGTTTCACAATAATTAAAAGTAATGTTTAGTACATGTAGGGTGAGATATATCAACATATTCCTCACCCCATCCCACTCCCACACTCCTAGTGCATGATCGTATCAGCACCACCCAAGCAAACAAAAGTGGTTGTTATCTGGGATGTGTTAGTAAATGGTTAACGACCAAGTCTGGAGGTGAGGTGGGGTGAGGAGAATGAACCCATAACATACTTTTAAATTTAATCTGCATTAATAACATTTTCTCCATCACTTTCTTAATTCTAGACAATCAACAAGACAATTAAATCAAGCCTTGATTTGTAGTGTTTACTATTTCCAAGTTATAAATGCTCACACCCAAAATTTAACAATCAGGCTCTCCCAAGCTGACTCTAGCACACCACTATCCAATCACACTTGTAAGTCATGGCATTACCATTCTGATGTCATGGTCCTCTGAGGGAACGAAGGACAAACAACACCAACAAGAAGGCAGTCTAGTGGCTACCTACATGACCATCACTCTTCTACCTCATCCCCCACCCCCAGCTATTTCTTCTTCCTCTGCATGGAACTCCTCAACCTGTAACACTAGGTTACCATTGTCTGCCTTAGGTCTTCTAGTATATTTATTTGTTTGTTTGTTTGTTTTTATTTTTGGAGGCAATTGGGGTTAAGTAACTTGGCCACGGTTGCACAGCTAGTAAGGGTCTGAGGTCACATTTGAACTCAGGTTCTCCTGATTCCAAGGCCTATATTCTATTTGCTTGGCTACCTAGCTGTCCATTCTAGCATGTTTATCATACAGTTATGCCTTCTACATCACAACATTCCCCATTTTGATACGTAGGTTGGGATAAGAAATTAAACAGGAATATTAGAGTTTTGCAGAAGCCATAACACACAAAGCACAGCAGGCGATGCAGAAAAAGTTTAGATACTCAGAAACGCATAAAAACTATGTATAGTATTATATAATATCAATATATTTTCTCTTTTAATACCATAATAATTCAGACTTCTTCTCTGGAACAAAAGGAAAGGTCAAAAAAATTTACACAGGGGTGGCTAGATGGCACAGCCAATAGAGCTTTGTGACCCTGGGTAAGTCATTTAATTTTTCTCAGCCTCAACTTCCTCATCTGAAAAATGAAGATAGTAGCACCTACCTCACAAGGTCCTTGTGAGACCAATGAGGAAACATTTGAAAAGAACTTTCTACTATTAGTTCAACCTCTTTATTATATAGATGAGGAAACTGAGGCTAACTTGTTCAGGGTCACATAGGTAGTAAATAGCACAGCTGGGATTTGAGTTCAAGTCTTTTGACTTCAAATTCAATGCCCTTTCCATTTGTCACAGGTAGAAATGGTTCGTAGGACTACAGCATTACCTTGTCATGTACCATGGTGATCCCATCCTTCATTCCAGCCTCAGGACCTTTTCACTCACTTCCTCTTGAAACCTGGATCCCAAGGTCATAAATGTGGCCCAGTGGGTTGGAAACTAAGGAGGAATTTGTACTAAATATCAGAGATTCTTCCACTGGCCAACTACCAGACCAATTTATGGCAGATTACAAAGTGAAAACTTTTTGTGTGTTTCTTTCTTTTTTTCCAATTATACAAAAAGACAATTTTTACCATTCATTTTGTAAAATAAAATTTTGAGTTCCAAATTTGCTCCTTTTCTCCCTTCTCCCTAAGATGGTAAGCAATTTGATATAGGTTATATATGTGCAATCATGTAAAATGTATTTCCATATTAGTCATGTTATGAAAGAAGAAACAGAACAAAAGAAAAAAATACAAAAAAATTAAAAATAGCATGCTTTGATCTGCGTTCAGAATTTCTCTAGAGTGGATTCTTTCTCTAGATGTGGGTAGCATTTTCGATTATGAGTCTTTTAGAATTGTCTTAGATCATTATACTGCTGAGAAGAGCTAAGGTAATCATAGTTGATCACACGGTGTTGCTGTTGATGTGTACAATTTTCTCCTGTTTCTGCTCACTTTACTCTACATCAGTTCATGTAAATCTAGTGAAAACATTTTTTAAGCTGGCTCTAGACCAAAAGCACTGAACCTTTCTATTACCCTATATATCTGAAGTTCCGGTATACCAGAGTATTAATTGTTGGATAAATTTAATCTCACATCAGTCAGAGTAAATTCTACCATCAATCCAATGTTCTGTTATTCAATAGAAGAGAAACAATATTTGGGTCCTCATTCTTATTCACCTATTTAATAAAGGGGATCAATAAATTATAATTTTCCATAATTCTTTCCCTTCACAAAACACTGATGTATTCCTAACCCTAAACCTTTTATAATCTAAAACACTCTAGATGGGATTAAGATTTTTTTAATTGTCCTAATGTTTTTTACTTGCTATACCATATACATAAGAATGACTGCAGATCTCTAAGGATATCATTTTTTAATGTTTAATGTAAGCTATATAGTAATATGGTGAATTAAATCTAAAATTATTCCTATGTCCTAATTTTATCCTTCAGAAGTAATTTTATCCTATTATAAAACAACTGGCCTCTTCTGGTAACTTACCATCTTCCTGAAATAGATTTGACATCATAAATGGCTAAGCAAACCTTCACAATGTTTCTATCCTTAGACTCATAAGTACAGTATCAGGCAGCATATTTATTTATCTAATCTCTCCCTTTATTTCCGTGATATTTTCACTATTAAATAGAAGATCAGCAGCAACTATATGAACACTGAGATCTTGGTTTGCCTTCAATAATTTTGCATTCTCTTCTACATTTAGTAAAAAACAAAATTAATCCATGACAAAAATTTAATTGGTAACTAGATGTCTGGACATCTTTTTCTTCTGGAAATTTTTCATGTTTCTGAGAAACATGACTCAAAACATGTTGCTTCATGACAGCCTATTCTGAAATCAAGGAAAGGAAAATGATTTGCAAGTGACCGAAAAAGTTTGGTTACATTTTGAATTTCCTTTTTTCCTTTCAATTTTAGGCTTTTACCTTAAGTGCTTTTTGTCTTGGTATAGAAGGACCTGCCAGTTGCTGTAGACCTAATTTACAGCTAACATTCTCTTAGCTGGGTGACACAGTGGATAGAATGTTTGCCCTAGAATCTGGAAGACTCATCTCCCTGAGTTCAAATCCTACCTTAGATACTTACTGATTACTTCTGTCCACTCATTCTACAAAGGATATAATCAAGGCTGAGAAAAACTAACTGACTTTTTCAAGGCCATACAGGTAATGGGGGTGGGATTTGGATCCAGATTCTCTGACCCAAGAGTCAGTATTCTTTCCCCAGTACCACAGTACTAAGATTGTGCAAACATTTAGCAGTTTTCCTTGGAAAATGAGAGGATTACTTAATCAAATAAAATAATATGCTTTGGGTTCTACTATCTGTGTGACCTTGGGCAAGTCACTTAACCCTGTGTGCCTGTAATGGTAAGGGAATTTTAAGACTATCCCTGATTTGAAAATATACTCTGTCACCTAGTAGGCTGAATGTGATCACATGGAGCTTATGATGAGAGGAGTTTGCTGAAGGATACAGTGGAGTCCACCAGGAGAAGCTTGCTTAGGAGAAGCTTGTTTTTCAGGAAGGCCCATACCTTGTTATTTTGTGACTGGGCAGTGGGTCATGAGGGTTCTGATGTTCTCCGACCCTGGAGAAGGCTATATATTACCTCTGAGGTGAAGGTTTGCTTTGGGGGTCACTTTGGGAAGAGTTGTGTGATTTGGCCAGATGAAACTCTGGGCAGTCGTTGAGCTTTGAAAACCCAAATGTTGGTGCTTCCCTTTCTGGTGACTAACTAGGTATGGATGTAATGGTCAGACAGCTAGAAGCCCTGTCTGTTGAATTGTGTTATTTTCTCTGTCTGTATTTTTTGTCTACTTGTAACTTGTGTTTGTATTCTCTGAAGTTCAGGGTGCTGACTTTTTCCACTGAACTAGGTAAATGATATATGTTTGATTGATTAAAGTAAGATTGTTAACTCCTTTTGAGTTGCTTTCCTTTGGAAAAGCAGATGAAAGAACCTGTGCTAGCAGCCATCCTGGCTGTGCTAGTATGCTTGCTGTTAACAGTGCCTGTTTCCTCATCTATAAAATGAGCTGAAGAAGGAAACGGCAAACCACTCCATTATCTTTGCTAAGAAAATCCAAAATATGGTCATGAAAAGCAGGACACAACTGAACAACAACAACAATTATCCCACAAGGTTGGAATTGTATAGGGGAGATGACCAATCTGCATCACAAGGCCACAGAAGGTAAGAGGAAAGGGAGTGTGGTCATTGAAGTCTCCCTCACAGTCATACCCATTCGAATCAGGGCAAAGGAGCTAGATTTTCCAAAAGAGCTGTTTTCTCTAAGAAAAAGGATACACTTTTATTCATTGATGAAGTTCCTCACTGGGAAGTCTCTACAGCAATTGAGTCAAACTCTAACAGAAACAAGGGCCATTAAACCATACATAAGGATCCCTGAGCATGCGTATTGACTTAGAAAATTATATATGAACATTATCTTCATTTTAGCATATTTTTATTTACTTATTATATTTATTATTGTATTTTTATTTTACTTATTTATTCTGGCAACCATTTTCCACTTACATTTTAATCTCATTAAGAAGCACTCAGGAGGGTTACAGGCCTTGATGCCTCTGCCCTACACCAAGGAAATCACAAGTCTCATTGTTAACCCTACAGCTGCCAATAAGTGTCAAAATAAATAGCAAACTCAGGTCATACAGACCTCTTCCTCTTATTCCAGGTTACATGACTTCTATAGTTTAGATCTAAAATTTTAAGATGTATTAAAATGAGTTATAAAGACAGTCTGCACACTGATTTGAAATCCTTTGGTCAATGCTAGGGGATATTAGACTGACATCTCAATGGTTCAAAGTCAATCAAAAGCAGATATAATCATAGATTTAGAGCTAGAAAGAGCCTTCAAGGTTCTCTTATCCAACCCCCTCATTTACTGGATAGGGAAACTGAGGCTCAGAGAGATTAAGTGACTTACCCAAGGTCACATAGATAGTAGAATCCAAAACATGTTATTTAATTTGATTAAGGAATCCTCTCATTTTCCAAGGAAAACTGTTACATATATGCCCAATGTTAATATTGTGATAATGGGTAAAGACCATTGACTCTTGAGTCAGAGAATCTAGATCCAAATCTTCATTACCTTGTGTGGTTTTGAGAAAGTCAGTTAACTTCCCTTATATGTGGGTTGAAGAAACTGACTTCTAAAATCTCTTCCAGTTCTCATCTATGATCCTATAATTCTAAAATCAAAAACACAAGGCAAGAGAACCACTAAATGTTATGAAATGCTGGGAAAATGCCCTGTCTACATGTTCTCTCTAGCAGCCCCTGGCTTAGAGTGGGTTGTGTTCTAAAAGTTTGCAAGGCAGTTGTCTGGAACACTGAGCATTTTCCTGCAGACACAAAATATACATAATGGTTAGGCTCCTGGACTAGTTGGCTATATTAGTAAGTACCCTAGCACACCCAGGATGGTCTGCTAGCATAGGTTCTTTGATCTGCTTTTCTAAAGAAAAGATAGCTTCAAAGCTTACTTTAATTAAATATATATATATAAGTCATTCACTAATTCAGGAGAAAAGTCAGCACCCTGGACATGGAGAAAATACAAGCAGAGAAGTAAAGGTGGTAAAGGTCATTCACTAGTTCAGGGGAAAGGTCAGCACCCGGAATATGGAGAAAATACAAGCAGAGAAACAAAAAAATTAGCAGAGATCCAATAGACAGGGCTCCAACTGTCTGAACAAGTAATAGATACGTAATCACCAGACTAGGAGAGCACCAACATCTGGATTCTCAAAGCCCGGGGGGCTCCTTAACAATGGCTACTCAGAGTGTCATCTGGCCAAATCACAAAGACACATTCCTCCCATGAGTGAGACCCAAAGTAAAACAGCAACCTCCCAGTATATATAGTTTTCAGCTAACAGGCTCAGAGCCAGAAGGCATCAAATTCACTGTGGCTCAGTGCCTAATTAGCTCAGTACCAAAAGGTGTGAAAGTCTTCTTGCAAGCAAGCCTCCCCCTAAGCAAGCTCCTTGCCCAAGGCAATATAAATCTCTATATGGGCTGTATGTGGACTCAGGATGTGTCACAGCTGTGAACTGTTCAAAGCAGCAAGACATCCATGATTAAAACGCATGTGTACCTTTAGACCTGGAAACACGGCTCCTATTACAAGGGAAAAAGAGTATACATGTGGTCACATAGGCCTATTAATGAACAGGGAAGGTCTTATATTCCATTAACCCTAGAGGCACAAATGCTGAAGACATCTGTGTATTTTTAGATGTCCTCTTAGGAGTACCCTAACTTCTAGTTTAAGATCTAGCCAGAGATGACACATTTCAATTTAACCCACAATGTGACTGAAATATCTACTAGGATCAGAATTGAGGATTTCTCCCTTATTTTATGCTTCATAAGGTCTTATGTTTGTACTTATTTGCTTTCATAACTAAGAACAAAAAGGGACAGACATAGAAATGGTCTCTTCTTAGATATAATTTTCATATCGTTATTTTCTTTTGGCTCTATTCCTATCTATCTGGCAACTCCTTTTAAGTATTCTTTGCTAGATCATCATTCATATCCTGCCTCCTCACTAGAGGTACAACATATAGCTATGTTCTAGGCCAAAAGTGGGGAACCTGCAGCCTAGAGGCCCTCTAGGACCTCTACTCCTAGTTTTCTAGGTCCTCAAGTGCAGCCATCTAATGGTAATGGAATTTAAAGATCCCCTGTATTGGCTTCGTTTTTCAGGTTGAGTGTTAAAACTCAGAGCTTGTGAATCCTGCTTGTGGGTTGTTGATGTGAAGAGAAAGGACTGAACTGGGAGGAGCTGGTGTGGTGGATTTAGAGATAAGCTGAAGAAGACAGCGGCCAGAAGAATTTTGGGGGAGCAGTATCATGGAGGCAGAGAGAGAAGAGAATTGCAGGGGGCCAGAGTTGCTGAGAGACTACTAAGGGGCAGTTGGAGCTGCCCAGGACTTTTGAGAACTACCACCCGGAGCTGCTGAGGACTGAGGAGGCATGGCTATGATGCCGGTATTTTGTCTGTCTGTTTTGGTGCTGTTTTGCCAGATGCACCTGCTGGTGAAGGACAGTGCTGTCGTTGCAGAGGTCCTGGAACCTTGCTGTTGGTTCAGAAGCCCTGAAGGAGGATTTTCTTGTTGTATGTGTACAGAAATCCTGGAAGGGGGCCTTGCCGATGTTTTCAGGAGTTCTGGTTCAGGCAGAGAGTGAATTAATGAGGACACTGGCAATGTATCTTGTGGCTTTGTTAAGCTTTGTGTCCCCTGGAACAGAGATTGCTAAGAACCTGCCTCAAGTCAAGATGAAGAAAAGACCTCTCCTTGGGTATTAAGTACTATAATATCTTAACTTTGTTGTAGCTCTGGGGTGCATGGCCTTTTGTGCTCTCCGCTGCCCCTTTTGAGAGAGTGCTTAGTGTTAATGGATGGTATTGTAATTCAGTTGTGATCCAAGGGTGGGAAACTTGACTTTTTTGTGCTCTGTGACTGACCAAATGAATGCACTTTGTTTATGATTGGAAACTAATCTCCATTTGAGAAGAGAGACTTCTAACTGACAAATAAATGTATTGTACAGGGGTAGAGTAGTACTTGGTTTGATTGAGAACTTACTACTAAATTAATGAGTTATACTGTATTTTTATTTCCTCTGTTCTGTGAATGTTTTTGCCTTAATTTGTTGCTGAATAAAATAGAGAGTTAGTATGCTGGTATTCTGAACCTTGAAAGTTGCCTTGCTTGGCATTACAAGCCCTGAAGGGCCTTCCAATTTTGGAGCATCATATGCTTCTGATTGCTCAAGGATAAGGACTAAGAGGAGGCTACTGAATTGGTCATTTAAGAAGTAATTGGGGGGGGGGAACAGGTAGGTGGCATAGTGAATAGAGCACTGGCCCTGGAGTCAGGAGGACTTGCATTCAGATCCAGCCTCAGACACTTGACACTTATTAGCTGTGTGACCTTGGACAAGTCACTTAGCCCCAATTGCCCTGCCTTTCCCACTCCAAAAAAAAATAGTCATTAGCAAGTTTAGGAAGTATTTTTAGGGAAATGATAAGGTCAGAATTCAAACTGCAAGGGGCTAAAGAAGTGAGTGAGTTGAAGGAAAGTAGAAGCAACAGGCTTAACTTTTAGAAGTGTGACTAGGAAAGGGAGGAAAGAAAAAAGAAGATTATTTGAGGGAATGGTGGGTCAAGCAGATGATGCAGAAGACTTGAGTATGTTTATAAACAACAAAGAAGGAACCCTTAGCTAGAGACAGACTGGAGAGTAAAGTGGCAGGGGGATGATTGTAAGAGAAATCCGTCATTGGAAAGATAGCATTAAAGGCAGAAGTAGAAAGGTTGGCTTTGGCACAAAGGGCCATGTTTTCATCAGAGACTGGAGAAGAAAATGAGAGCTCATATCTCTTCTACACCCTCAGTCTGAGTGGTTTCTACGTATCCCTCTGTAGGTGAGCTGGTATCCAGGGATGGGGAACCTGTGGCCTTAAGGTCCTCAAGTACAGTCTTAAAAGATTTGTTCTGTAAAACTTGGACTCAGTGAAAGGGCCGCACCTAAGGACCTAGAAGGCTACATGTGGCCTCAAAGCAGCTGGTTCCCCACCCCTGCTAGCTCTTTAGCTTGTAGTCTTACTTATAGACTCATGGATATATTAGACTGAACGGGGCTGTCTCTTGCCTCCAATAGGATGAACGTGGTAGGTGGTCTCTGTGTCCTCAGGGTTTCCACAGCTGGTAAAGGTATGACCTCTAGATTTACCCTACCATCCCTGGCAAAAGGCCCTCTCAGGTTTGGACAGGCCTGAAAATGCCTTGGTGCCGAAGAATTCAGCAAACTTTGGTTTCTTCTTCATGTAGATTTTAATTTGGAGCTTCATGTGGCCTACTGCCTCATATCAACTGCCCAGTTGTCCACTTTCTCATAACATATACGATTGATTATGCCACAAAACAGCCTTTCATGACACAGCTCCAACGTCTGCTATTCCCTTAATAACAAAATGGCCCAACAAATGCCAAGACTGATTTTTCAAAGGCCATGCTCTTGGCCACAGATCACCTCATCTTGCCACGAAGCTTGGTGCAAGTCATTTATGGCCAAATTTGGCAGAAGGAATTGGTTCAAAACTAGGTAACACAGTAGAGAGAGTGCTGAGCCCCAAAACAGGAAGACTGATCTTTGTGAGTTCAAATCTGGCTTCAGGTATTTACTAAATATATGACCCTGGGCAAATCACACAATCCTGTTTGCCACAGTTCCTCATCTGTAAAATGATCTCGAGAAGGAAATGGCAAGCCATTCCAGTATCTTTGCTAAGAAAGCCCCAAATGAGATCACAATATCCACTATATCCACTGATAGTGCACTCCCTCTATCACCATCAGCAGCCTCACCATCATACTTTCTTGCATGAGCAGCCCTGCTCCCTCTATAACTCAGAGTACCTCCAGCCCTGGAATCTCCATGATTTCAGATGCACAGGGCTAATGGGGATGGGGTATCAACATGCCCACTGGATTTTCTCTGGCCTGTAATAATGCATGCTGAACACAGAGTTAGCTAAAGCAGCTTCCTATCTCTGGCAAGTAGCATCCAACTTTGTGCTTCTCATGACATGGGTTGATGGATTGTTTCCTCTCCACACTTGGAACTGAACTCCATATGCATAGTCTGAACATACTGAACTTATCAGTAACAGCCTACTTTCAGGCCAAGAATTCTAAATTATGTATGGTATAGTGGTAGAGAGATTCCCCTACTAAAGGGTTTCTGTTGGCTATTAGTTCTCTTGTCTCTAGTGTCAGTATATAACTTTTATTTCATTTTTTATCCTTTCCTTACTTCTAGGTTTTCCACATAGTCCTTGTACAAAATTCATTTTTACCCTTGACTCTCCCACTTGAAGTTGTTGGGGGTATTGCTATCTCTTAAACTAACTTCTGAGGATATCTCTGTATCTATAATAATTTTTTTTTATAGTAGAGCTTTGATTCTTTATCTGTAGCATTTGGGCCAGGTTCTGTCCCTTTGCTGAACTTTTAGGTGAAATGATTGACCCTGCTTTATTTCTTCCTGGGATGACTTGAGTTCCTATGCTAACATTTACCTCCTAGGCTAACATTTACCTCCCTTCCCCAACACCCTGGGTCTTTGAAGTTTGGAGTACGGAGTCTTTAAGACTTGCTGTAATATCTCAGGACAGAGTACTAGGAACCTCAGAACAGAGTCCCTGTTCTGAGTGCTGCCATATCCACCCAGTTTCTGCCATTGTAAGTGACTTCCATGGTCTCTCCTTTGGGTTTCTGACTCCCCCCACCTTCATGCCTGTGCCAGGGACTTTGGAATGAGCTCTCTGGTCTTCCTGTCTCTAAATAGAGCCTTTCAAGCTACACATATCTCTGGCCCATTGTCTCTAGCTCTAGACTCCTTAAAAGATGACTAGTTTGTTGTTCTGCACTGGTGCTGAATTTATTGGTCTTTTCCTAAGGCCTGTTGGCTTCTGGATGATTTCTTTTTGTTCATTCCTGGGGTGGAAGAAGTCAGTTACTGTAGTTTTTCATTGTATTTCTTGATCATTGGGCCTGGTGTGATTTTTATGGTTTAAGTGACGTAAGTCTGGAGGCGTTCAGGCAGCTATCCTAGCCAGGAGTCCATGGTATCAGGACTTGCTTATATAGTGGGGCTTACATATTATAGTCAAATTGGAAAAAGCCAATCTTGTGCTTTAGGAGGCAGCTAGCCAAGTTCTCATAGGCATGATTATATTTCTTGTCCCAGTGTTCTTTAAAATGTGCCAGGACATCTAAACCAAACCATCCATTTCTTCCCTTCTGCTTGTGGTTCATCTTATTTGTATATTCATGGGTGAGATTTATTTTGCACAGTTGTCCCAAATCAATACACACACACACACACACACACACACACACACACACTCTTGGGCGACATACTCAAATCAAAAGAATACTAATGGACAAATCAAGGCTATGTTTTACTTGTTGTCCTCTTCCAGCACGAAGAACATTTAAGTAAATATGATTGGAGGCATAAACAGAAGCAATTTTGTCATTGAAGTAGACTCCAGATGACCTGAATGGCAAATTAGCTAGGTGAGATCAAATAGACAGATTACAAGAGTGACAGAGAGGCATGATGTAACAGTGATGGGGGACTTTAATATCTAGATGCAATGTACTGTGTCTTTAAGATCCTTTGAAATTATATTTCTTTGTACTCATATTCTCTCAGTTACTAATAAGTAAAATTTTTTTTTTCAATATAAACTATTTTGACTTTATTACAGTGATTTGGATACAGTCTCTAATAGAGGAGCAGAAGCTAACAACATGCAAAAGCTGTTTTTTTTTTTTTAAAGTTCTAGATCCTAGATCTGGAGCCCCAATGGGTGGAGGGGAACATAGACACACATCTTAATATTAACCAGGCTATCATTACCTTATACTCTTTAATAGTTTATTTAAATCCTTCACTTTGTAGAAAAGTATTTTTTCTGTCTCTTTCAGCACAAAACTGATACCCAAATATAAAGAAATTGGACAGCTCTTGGGTAATTTGCTGTTTAAGTAGTGCTATGTATTTTTTAAAGAGGTAGCTAAGGGGCTCGGAAGATAGAGAGCAGGCTCGGAATCAGGAAGATCTGAGTTCAAATCCATCCTCAGATACTTACTAGTTTTGTGACCCTGGGCATGTGATTTAACCTCTGTTTGCCTTAATCCACTGGAGAAAGTAAACCTATCCATTATTTCTTCCAAGAAAACTTCATGGGCTATTTTGATATGCTATGGTCCATGGGACCCCAGAGTCAGACACAACTAGATAACAACAATGTGTATTTTTAAAGTGTCGTGTCAAGAGTCCAGTCCCCTATCTTTTTATATCACAAAGATAATAATAGTGATAATAACATAGAAGCATAAAACATTTTACAGCATTCTTTCATAGACATATATACACATATATACATATATGTGTGTATACATACATACATATGCGTATACATACATACATACGTTCGTACATGCATACATGCCATATGACTTTTGCCTAATACTCAGGGGAGTTATAATTGCAGTTTTAACTACGGGAAAACAAGCTCACAAAGGTAGTAATTTGCTTAAGATCATACAGATGCTAATTATCAGAACTGAAACCAGAATGGGGAATCTTCTGGCTCCTTGTATAATTTAATTAATTGATAATATAAATAATTATTAATAATTAAGCATCCTTAAAAGTCACAATAATCAATTAATTGGCTTATTTTCTTTATATGACTACTATGAAAGGTAGTCATGGCACAATGGAAAAAGAACTGCCCTCAGATTTGGGGAGACCCGCATTCAAGGCCTATCTGTGATACATGAAAGCTGTGTGACACCAGGTGAGTCACTCAATGTCCCGGTCAAAAACTAGAAGTTGTTGAACAGGTTCCAGTCTTTATTGGCACAGGGCGTCCCCTCACTGGGCTCTCCCTTTATCAGTGAAATCACAGATCCCAGCCAAAAGTCCTCTGTACTCCTATTACCAATGAAATCACAGATCCCAGCCAAAAGTCCTTTGTACTAGACTACTGTGATTCATCCATTTGCTTATCTGGATTACATTCTAGTCTGGAATCTATGCTAGTATCTCAATTTTACAGATAAAAGAAAGGAGACACAGAGAATCTCATTGACCTAATCCAGTCACATAACTAAACATTGACTTAACTTTTTCAATTATCCATCTCTCTACTAGGCTACACCAATGAGTTACTGAAGCTCTGGGGAACATTGTTTACTGGGTTAAATAATTAAATTTGTATTTTATTTTGAGATATTTCTCTTGCTTTATGAAGTTTAGTCATTGTTAACACAATGATGATTGGACTCATTTTAAAAATAAAACAAAACCCAAAAGATATATTTTTATCGTATAGTTTTAGCCTTTCTCCACTATTTTCATCCCTACAGATCATGATGAATTGTTTTAACCACAGTAGTGAAGCCATTCTGAAAATGTTAATATCTGCATAAAACAGCTCTATTTGTAAGTGGCATAATAAGGTCTCTATCACACATCAAGGGTGTTCTGTAGTATTTGCCACATATTACAAGATAGAAAATGTTAATATGTGTACACTGTTTGATTTCTGTTTGTATTTTTATTGTTCTAGATTAACTTTTGTTTATTTTTAGTTTACATCATTCATTTCCACAAGATTTTGAGTTACAAATTTTCTCCCTGTCTTTCCCCTATGCACCACCACAAAACAGCAATCCCACTGTATGCCCCCTCCCCCAATCTGCTCTCTCCTATATCCTCCCCCATCATCCCTCTGACTTTCTGGCAGGGCAAGATGGATCTCCCTACCCCAGTGCCTGTATATCTTATTTCCCAGTTGCATATAAATAATAACAATTACATTTTTTTCTTAACATTTGATTTTTAGAACTTTGAATTCTAGATTTCTTCCCTTCCTCCATCATCACCTCCCCCACCCCTGGAAAGACAAGCAATTCAATATAGGCCATATATGTGTAGTTATGCAGAACATCTCTACAATGGACAAATTGTGAAAGACTGACTATATTTCCCTTCTTCCTATGCCACTCTCCACTTTTTCTGTTCTCTACGTTGTCCCTGTCCCTTTACAGAAGTGTGTGCTTCTAATAGCACCCCCCCAACCTGCCCTCCCCTTCACCACCACCTGTCTCATCCCCTTCCCCCCTACTCTCCTATAGGCTAAGATACCCAATTTAGAGTGTATGTCATTCCTTCCCTAAGCCAAATTCAATGAGAGTAAGATTGACTCTTTCCCTTTTGTTTTCCTGTTCTTCCCCTCCATTGTAACAGTTATCCCTTGCCCCTTCTGTACGAGATGATTAACCCTATTCTGTCTCTCCCAGTCTCCTCTCATTATAATCTTCTCCCACCTCTCAATTTCACCTTTTAAAATATCATCCCTTCCTATTAAATTGATCCTGTGCCCTTTGTCTGTGTACACATATATATATATATACACACTCACATATGTATTCATATGCATATATATACCCTCCTAAAAAGACATATGTATATGTATACATGTGTGTGTGTGTATATATATATATATATATATATATATACATATACACACATTTATATCCTCTTCAACTATTCTCATACTGAGAAAAGTTTCATAAGTTACCATTTTCATTTTTCCATGTTGGCATGTAAACGGTTCAACTTTGATAAGTTCCTTTGATTTCTTTTCCATGTTTACCTTCTCATGCTTCTTGTATTTGAATGTCAAATTTTCTTTTCAGTTCTGGTTTTCTTCTCAAGAATGCCTGAAAATCCTCCACCTCATTGAATGACCATATTTTCCCCTGGAATATTATACTCAGTTTTGCTGGGTAGGTGATTCTTGGTTTTAATCCTACCTCCCTTGATCTCTGGGATATCATATTCCAGGCCTTTGGATCCCTTAATGTAGAAGTTGCTAGATCCTGGGTTGTCCTAATTGTGTTCCCATAGTATTCAAATTGTTTCTTCTTGGCAGCTTGTAATGTTTTCTCTTTGATCTGGGAACTCCAGAACCTGGCTGTAACATTCCTAGGAGTTTTCTTTTTAGGATCTTTTTCAAGAGGTGATTGGTGAATTCTTTCAAGTTCTATTTTTCCTCTGGTTCTAAAATATCAGGGCAATTTTCCTTGAGAATTTCTTGAAGGATGCTTTCTAAGTTCTTTTTTTAACCATGGCTTTCAGGTAGTTCAATAGTTTTTAAACTGTCTCTCCTGGATCTATTTTCCAGGTCAGTGTTTTTTTCAATGAGATATTTCACATTGCTTCTATTTTTTCATTTGTTTGGATCTGTTTAATAGTATCTGGATTTCTCATAAAGTCATTTGCTTCCATTTGCTCCACTCTAATTCTGAAGAAATTATTCTCTTCAGAATGCTTTTGAGACTCTTTTTCCATCTGGCAAACTCAACTTTTTA
>CM053593.1:246808390-246840552 GCA_028646575.1 Pseudocheirus occidentalis | reverse complement strand
TTCTTCTTCTTCTTCTTCTTCTTCTTCTTCTTCTTCTTCTTCTTCTTCTTCTTTCTATTTCTTCTTCTTCTGTAAAGGCAAGGCATTTGGGGTTAAATGACTTGCCCAAGGTCACAGAACTAACAAATGAGTCAAGTGCCTGAGGCTGAATTTGAACTCAGGTCCTCCTAACTCCAGGGCTGGCTCTCTATTCACTGTGCCACCTAGGTGCTCCACTTGTATTTTTTCTTCATCTGCCTTCTCTCCATCTGTCTCCCTCATTCCCTTGTGTCTCTTAAGGACACATCTCCTTCACTGTCTTCCTTCTTCCCTGAAAAATATTACCAGTTGTGAGTAACTGGGGAAGCTCCTCCTTCCTTTCAGATCTCCCAAGTTGCTAAACCCATAGCTCATCTTCTGAGGGTCCCCTGACACTTGGGCACATCTCACGTGATTCAGGCACTCTAAGGTCTCCATCCCTTTAACGGATGCCTCCTAATCCTAAATAATGTTTCTAATCTTTGCTGTTACTTTGCAACTTTTTACCCTCACCTCAGGTGTTACTGGCAACTTAACATTAGGTTTTTCATACCCCTAAAACAATTGCACAGTGCTCCCCAAGCATTCATGTATTCGACTACACTTCATTTATCAAAGCAGGCCCTCTAAGGGTTTCTTGCAGCAGCTTTCACTATCAGAGATGGAGCTCTGTCACTACGCCCCACTTGAGTTGTCTGTGCCCGGCGACATTCAGATTTCTCTTCTTCTTCTTCTAGCACAGGAGTTCTTAACCTTTTTTGTGTCATCACCCCTCTGGTGAAACCTATGGACCCTTTCTCAGATACTATCAATGGAGGATATATGCTTCAGTGGAAGTTTTCAGGCAAGTCTCATACAAGCTTTGTGCTGCATTTTGACAGAAAAAGTGTGAATATAGCAAGGGGGGATTTATTTCTCTTTTGACTTAATAGCTCCTTCTCATGATAGAAACATGGGAAATTTCATGTATGGCAGACCCCAAAATAACTTTCTCCTTGTAAGAATACTATTCACAACATTACAGAGGAAAATTGTATTTTTATAAATAATTTTTCTATTTTGGTCTCAAGAAAGCAATATGAGAAAACACTTCTCTTTACTCATTTGCCTTAGGTGTAGATAAGTCTATGGATATGGAACATTGCATATGATGTCATATTCTTTTCAATGTGTTGATAAAGTTTTTTTTTCTTCTTGCTCCTCAAAAATGTTTTGTTTTTATTATAAAAGATAATTTTCTGGGAGGGGTTCAGTAAAAATGTAGCTCAGGTAAAAGCTAACTATAACAGTAAGCATTTATTTAAACAAATAAATATTTTGTTATGATAAAAGGACAAAAACAAAGCATAAACCCTTGAATGAGCAGCCTTTTAGTCTGAAAGATGCATGTAAATTCCATGTCATCTCTGGGAGGATGGGGTGAGGGGAACTTATTTTGGTCTACTGCTTTCTGCCAATTAAGCCGGGATGGAGGATAGTTTTTTTTTTTGTTCCTCCCCCCCCCCCACACACACACTTAAACTTTCTGAAATTCTTTTTAAAATTCCCCAGCTTTGCAGTATGGCTACCTGTTCTACCAATTTCTAAGCTAAGGTGAGGATAAGTCTCTAGAATTCAAAGGTTTTTAACGGGCATCCTTGAACTTGATATTTTATTTTAAAAATATTTTGATTACTATATCTCAGTGTAATTGGTCCTATAACACACAAATCCTATGTACTTTTATTTTATACATTTAAAAGCAAGATTCTGAGACAGGGTTCATGACACAAAAAAGGAGGAAAACCCCTGTTCTAGATCATAGGATCATTAGATGGTGGATCTAAAGCTGGAAAGAACCTTAAAGGCCAACTAGCAGAACCTCTCAATTTACAGATGAAAAAACCGAATCTCTGAAAGGGAGGCAGTGTGGTACTGTGGAAAGAGACTGATCTGGAAGTCAGAGGACTGGAGTTCAAATCCCACCTCCTATATGACCTTGGGTAAATCCTGTAACTTCCCGGGGTCTCAGTTTTCACATTTGTAAAATGAGAGCATTTGAAGGTGGCTAGGTGGTGCAGTGAATAGAACACTGGCCCTGAAGTCAGGAGGACCTGAGTTCAAATCCGGCCTCAGACACTTAACACTTACTAGCCGTGACCTTGGGCAAGTCACTTAACCCCAATTGCCCTGCCCCCCCTCCAAAAAGAAAAAAACAAAATTAGAGCATTTGATTAAGTGGCTTCTGAGGTCCCTACCCACTTCAGATCTATGTGCCTATGTGATATGCCCAGATTCACACAGGTGTTAAACAACAGAGGCTAGATTATAAGCCAGGCTCTCTGATTCCAGAGTCAGGGCTCTTTTCAAAGTACCACATTACCCCAACACAGAGAAATACACCACCATTGCCTTCTTCAGCTTTTTATTCCTTTTTTTTTCCTCTAGTTTCAGCTAGGTAGTCAGGCTTGTAGTCAAGAAGAATTGAGTTCAAATCTAACCTCAGACACTTACTAGCTCGGTGACCCTGGGCAAGTCACTTAAGCCTGTTTGCCTCAGTTTCCTCATCTATAAAACAAGTCAGAAAAGGACATGGCAAACCACTCCAGTATCTGCCAAGACAAAGTCAAATAGGGTTACAAAGAGTCAGACAGGAATGAAATGATTGAACAACAGTTTCTACTAGTTATTAGTTCCATCTATCACCTTCAGGAAGTTACCATTCATTTTCTTGGGTCTCCCAGTAAAAGAGAGACAAGAATGTAAGAGCCCAGAACCCTCAACACAAGCACAAATTTATACTAGATGAAAAGGTCTATGCTCTGCATCTTCATTTCATTTAGAATTTCTTGTCATTTAATTGCCACCAATATTAATTTCTTGCAAAAACAAATGCACATTTTTAAGAGTGCAGAGCCTCCTTCCAAGGGAACACAAGCTACTTGCATAAATAATGTCAAATAGAAATACCTATGAATGGTTTTTAACTATAGAATAGTTTAAAAATATACAAAAATCATGCAGTTTTGCCTATGGCTTTTGCTTATATTGTTTAAGCTCAAATCATGTTTTTCTAAATGCATGCCTTAAAAAAATTAAAAAGAAATGAATGTTTTCCCTTTATTCTGACATAAATTAAACAGGAAACCTATTAAAAATGGACAAATGTTTAAAATGGAAATCCCATCAAATTCTGAAGTCTGAAGTCTGGCAGGACTGAGTCCATACTCTGATATGTGAGGACCCAGGGTTCAAGTCCTACCTCCTAACAGTAATGGCTGTTGACCTTGGGCAAGTCACTTAGTATCTCAGTGCTCTAGGGAACTCTCTAATACCCTAGAGTGCAGGCCAAGGGGGTTTCTCTCCAGGTAATTCTCTGTATTGGTACAATATGAAGTCTAGTCCCTATACCTTTATGGACAATGTAAAAGCCTTGTTTTATTCATCCTAATTTCTATTTCAAGAGCTTGAAGTTGTCTTGAAGATTTGAGACAGAAACTGACAAATCAAAAACCTTGACCACTGAAGTGAAGAAAGTGACCATTATCTCCACAGGCATAAACCTGAATTTTCAAGAAAAGAGTTGCATAATCAACGTCCTCTCCTTAGGAAGGCCGGGTTAATTTAAAATACATTTCAGAAAGATTCTTTTGTATTCATGGTTGTTAATTTCCTTCCTTTTAAAACTCTCTGACATTTCTGTAAGCTTGCTTTAATTTTTAAAATTTACTTCCTGAATAAATAATTGACCAGATTTTCTCTGCTGGCTCCTTACTCCCTGTAGGTAAATTCAGTGCTTTGGGAGGTACATTTAATTCTTTCAAGTAATCCTAGTCCTGCTTGAGTGCCCTGAAATGGTTAGTTAAATGATATACTCATGTGTGCCTCCTGAATGCTTAACTTAATTTTCTATTCAAGGCACCAAAAATTGCACCACCATAACTATTATCGATAAAAGGCATTATACATTTGCCTGCCTTCTTAAAAAAAAAGTGTTACCCAGGTAATTTAACCTTTTCTTGAAAATTGAAGCCCATTGTCATGGACATTTAATTATAAGGCTGTTTGCCCCAAACCAAACAATCTCAAATTGCTCTCCTTTCTGTACATTTTCTGCCTCCAACCCTTTTGTTAGATGTCACTCCATGGTGCTGTCAGCTTGCCTTCCCCTCACAGAATCTCCTAATTTGCAGCCTCTGACCTTTTGTTTGATTGCTTCTGATCACTGATTGATTCTGTGAGTTTGAAAAACAGATAACAAGTTCTATGAATTCTATGTGAAGTAGGAGCAAATAATTCTGCGTAAGAACTGAAGGTTTTTCCTGTGAATAAAGTATTGAGTCTATATACTTGCTTATGTCTATTTTAACTGTTTTATTGTGCTTCTTGGTTCTTAGTGGTGGTTTGCACAGTGAGATTGAAAGTTAAATGAGATGTTAGAGTCATTATGAAATGTTTACATTTTAAAGAAGATTTGGCTTGATGAAATATAGGATCATAGAACATGGGGACAGGAAGAGGCATAAGTTCAAAGAACATTCTCATATTCTATCTCTCATATTCTCTCTCTCTCTCTCTTTTTCTCTCTCTCTCTCTGTCTCCTTCCTACCTTTCTTTAAATGTTCATCTTTAATATATTGCTGTTACTCCCCAATGACTCCATCTCCCACTCCCCATCCTCCGGAGACCTTCCCTTGTAATGAAGTATAGCACTGAAGTACTGGCTATGTGGAAAACATATGCCTCATTCCATTACTCCATGCTTCTCTGCTGAGACCAGAGGTGCCCCCTCCTCTAGTTCACACCCTATTCACATCTTGAACTACTTTGATGACCTCTTAATTGATACCCCTGCCTCGTCTGTCTCCCACACACCTGCCAAAGTGATTCCTAAAGAGCGTGCATGGTCATGTCACTCCCAAACTCAAGAAACTTCAGGAGCAGGGGTAGGGAACCTTAGGCCTTGAGGCCACATGTGGCCTTCTAGATCTTTTAATAAATAAATACATCTTTATTTATTTCCCACCCCTGTTCTAGAAGCTTCCTCTTATTTCTAAAGATAAACTACAAATGCCTCTCCATGGCATTAAAAAATTCTCCACAATCTAATTCAATCTAACTTTCCAAACAGATCACATACTTTTCTACCTCTAGGAATTCTATTTAGTATCAAGCTGACCTACTTTTATATTCTTTCCACCTAAGATTCCCTCTCCTGTGCCTAACTGTCCCCTATCCCTGAACTATTTTCCTTCCTCCGAGATACCTCTTAGAATCCTTAGCTCCCTTCAAGGTTCAGCCTTTCCTGATACTTATAATTGTTAGTGATTTTTTTTACCTCTACAGAAACGATTTTGTATTATGGAGAAGGTGGACTGAGAGTTTGGGGAAAACATTTTCTCTATGGAGGGAGGGGTAGGGGAAAACCTAGAGATGAAAAAAAAAGTAGCTACAATTTTGTGTATAGAGACAGAGTCTCAGTCTGTATGTTATTCAACAATAGGAACAAGCCCACTGATTCTGACTTCACTGATGTAGGCCTCTACTATCTTACAGATCCCCTGCCCCACCAGGACATTCTAATGAGGTTATTCCAGGGAAAACATCCCCACTGGAACAAACCTGATCTTTGGCAGCTCCTGAGACTCCAAGGTTAACAAGTTCTAACCTCTGGGTTAAGACATTTTCCCCCAAATAACTTGACCTCCTATCCCTATTAATCAATCTCACCCATAAGGAAAGGGGATGAGCAGCCTCATTTAACAGGTTCCTTTTGTCACCAGTAAAGCCGTCATAATGGCTGTATGAAAACTTATATGTGGGTGTATCTCTCTTTATTCTGTGGAATTAGTATCCGTCTGGCCACTGACTCCCAGATATCGATAATTAAACTCTTTATTTTCTAGCATTGCTTCCGGATTTATTAATGTCCGGTCAAAAAGATCAAGGTGGGAGGAATAACTCTCCGAGGGAGAGAACACTGATTGAAAGATAAATAAAACAGCCACAGATAAACAGAACAGATAAATAAAAGTCATTTTTGAAAAAGGTTCTGTTCTCAATGAGCCTCCAACCTAGTTAGGGAGATAAGACACAAACACATAAAAAAACCTAATATCTCATTACTTCAAGGCAACTATGTTCTGATGGCAAATATCACAACCCATTTCATCTGACTTTTCACTTTTCCAGGCTTTTGATAGCCATGGTACTAGAGTGGTGCCTTGGAGCCTTAAATGACCCAGAAGAAGACCTTTAACAAATAAATACTGTAGAGTGGTGTATCTATGCTTGGAAGGAAATGAACAAAAGTGACCTACTGTGTATCTTTAGGATCTTTTCTTCTTTCACATATCTTGAAAACAGATCCCTCAAGATTTTCAAAATGGTGTTGCTGCCAGCACAGGTTTTGTTGCTGTTTGCTTTGTGTCCTGGGTTTGGTCTGCCTGTGCCTCCTGACTGCATTTTCCTAAGTGACTTTGCCATTATTTCATACAGCACATCCAGGACTGAGATGTTAGACTCAAAATGTGAGTGTTCTATTATGAGAGATGATAAAAGTAACTAGAAGATTTGGTCCCTTTTTTCTCTATGTGTTACTCAGCTCCCAGTTTGAAGTGTAGTTTTCAGGTCTTAGGATAATCTGGTTTAGTTCCTTCAGACACAGATTTATTTACTTCTTCACTACCCTTCATTGTTTAATAAGTCATTGCTGCTTGCAATTTTTCATTTCCTCTTCTGCAATATCTTACAAATGAGATTATATTTCAATATATATTGCCTTCAGCTATCGTGTCTCTCTCCATGGTATTAGCTATAAATAACCAGTAATATGAAGTAAAATGTAAAGAGTGCAGGAAGAAAAGAATGGGCGAAGTACTGTGAAAGCAAACTTTAGACGAAGGAAATTAGGGACGGCTACATGGAAGAGGTGGCATTCGAGTTGTGGAGATGTTAGGAAGAGTATTTTAGTCAAAGGAAGTGGCGTGGTCAAAGATGGGGAAGCAGGAAGCTGATGGCAGATCTCGGGAACAATGAGTAGCAGTAGATCTTGCTTGGAGTATAGAATATATGGAGAATTGATGAAAAAAGGGGTTCAAAAGGTAAGTGGGAGTCCTTAAATTCCAGGCTAAGGAGTTTAAACTTGATTAGAATTTTTTTTTAATATCTGTGTAAGTAAAAAAAAACTTTTCACAATATAATCCATTCTAAAACTGGAAACTGCTTATATTGTGATCCTACCACATTATTTATGAAAACATGCATTTTGGGTATTATAATCTGTATTCTTTAATTACTCTTTATGATCTTTAGATCACACATTATGTGATCAACCTACTATTAGACACTGTGAAAAATACAGAAGGAATAAAACATATACTCTTTACCATCAAAGCTGTTTACAATCCACTCCATTCAAAGGTATCTTTCATTTAAACAGTACATACTAAGGGCCTGCTGTGTGTGCAAGGCACTCTAAGAAATACAAAGTTTAAATAAGACTTGCCCTCATGCAGATAACTATGGGCAGAAGATACCAATACAGAAAGGCATAATATGCAATATGATATAAATTCATTAGAGTTCTTTTTCATAGTTCACAAAATAAAGCCAATAACTTTCTTAATTGAAATGAAATATTAAATAACACAACGATGGTCAATTTGTCTATATCCTCAATAGGACAGTATTTCCTAGATCCCAACTTGCCTGGGGCAATTAATAGTTTGACAAGGGTTTTCCATTATCTTTTATGCCTCTCTCTTCCTCAGTAGAAAAAAGGTCCTTAATTTAAGAATTAAGAACCTAGGGGCAGTTAGGTGGCACAATGAATAGAGCACTGGCCCTAGAGTCAGGAGGCCCTTAGTTCAAATTGGGCCTCAGACACTTAACACTTACTAATTGTAGGACCTTGAGCAAGTCACTTAACCCCAATTGCCCTGCCTCCAAAAAGCAAAAAAACAAAAAATTAAGAACCTATTTCAAGACTTTACTAGACAGTGCTTTCTGAATACTTCAACTCTCAAACCTCACCAAAATAGAAATTATGTGCCAAAGATAAAGAAATTCTGTTCTCTCCATGATTTAGGATACCTGGAATCTAAAAGAAGATTAAAAACAAACAAACAAACAACTAAATACCTCTTAAACTGATGTTTACATTGAGCTTACTCGGCACTGCCCACCACAGCACAGGGAACAGAACTAGGCTAGCCAACCCAAAAACTATACACCCCAGACTTGCAACAAAACCCAAACCACACCCTAGTACACCCTCTCTCTTTCCAGTGCCCTGAGGTTCTCAGCTCCAGGACGCAGAGATTTACTTCAGGGCTGTACAGCATTCATCTGAGTCTAAAAGAAATAGCTCAGAATCCAACTGGGGCCACTTCACTCCAAAAATCACTTGGGGAAAACACCCAGGCTGGTGAACTGTGAATTACCTACTGGGAGGAGGCTAAGATGCTTTGAGACAGGGAAACCACCATGAGAAAGAGGGACTCAGAAAATAAGCAATAAGGGGAAATAATGGGGGGGGGAAGGAAGGACAAAAAATGCCAAAGATCTCTAGAAGAAGAAAATTCAAAGATTTGGAACATAACTATCCACACAAATCAATAGGGACGGCATTAATAGCAGGAGGAAATACAGGTTTCAGATCAAGTAAATGATCTAGTAAATGATACCTCTAGGTTATGCATCTGTGAACAAAAATCAAAGGAAAATAATCCTTGATGAGACAGAGGCAGAATCTGAGAGACTGGAATCTCAACACTCTATGCCTGAGAGTTTTAAAAGGGAAATGAGAATTAGAAGAGCAGAATTTATGGCTTGTACAGTTAAAATAATGGGAAGAAGAGAAAAACTTGAATCTTTCATGACAAAGAAACAAGAGAGAGCAATAGATTGGGAATGAAAATACACAGATATTAAAGACAACCTAGAAAAAGAGAAGCAAGAAAAAAACAGCAATAAAAGAAATAGATTCTGTGTGGAATGAGTGAAAACTTCTCAATTTGGGGTTGTTAACCTTCCCTTCCTTTCCCCCTCCTCCATTGCTGCTGTCAATCACTTTTACCTTCCTTTGTCTGTTTTCCTGCCTTGGTGGGACCCTCCCCACCTCTCTTCTCTTGCTGTCCCAGTTGGGAAGAATTTGGTGAGGTCTGCCTCTCCACCCGTGAGAGAGGAAACAGTCGGGAAAGGGTGCTTGACTAAGTTAAGTTATAAATTCTGGTTCTGTTCTTTGTAACTTGCCTCTTCCCCATGATGTCTCATGGGGCAGATCATCCTCTTCTCCCTGGGGAAGAGAATAAACTCCTGTTCTTATCCTAAGACATCTCTGTGTTTACTTTTTTTTTTTTTTTTACTAAATTAAGAATGAAGGGTATTTTTCAACTCAAACAATACTGTCAAAAAGAAATAGACATTTAAGCAAAATATACTGATTCTGAAGAGAAGATATACAGAAATAACCTAAGGATCAAAGATTTCCCAGAAAAGCATGACAAGACTAAAAAACCTGAATGCCACAATGCAGGAAATAATATAAATGAACTGCTCAAAACTTCTCAACATAGAAAATGAAACGTCAGTGGAAAGAATTAATAGATCAATCACCTCCAGAAAAAAAAAATCAAGGCTACAAACTCTAGAACATATAGTGGTTAAATTTAATGATTTGACTCAGAAACAAGTTCTATAAGCAATCAAGAGAAAGAACTTCAGATACAAAAGAAATTTAAATAACACAAGACTATTTAGGCACCCGCCAGAAAATATAGGAGGGAACGGAATAATGTATTCTAAAGAATGATAGAACAAAAGAACAGTATGTAGCCCAGGGTGATGTACACTGGAAATCTGAGCTTAATGATAAATAAAAATAGATGGAAAAAAATGAAAAAAGATCAATAATAAAGAGTCATTTGAAATGTTTTTAGGAGGAAAACCAGACCTGAAGAGATTATTTGCTTCTTAAACATCCTAGACGATAGCAATATAGGAGAGGTGAATGAAAGAGGATAGAGAAGCACAAGGATGAAAAGGAGAGTGTGATGTGCTGGAATAAAACTGAGAGCTAGCAATGAGGTGAAGGGTGATGCCTGTGATCTCAGCAAGAGAAGACCCTATAGGGGAGTAAGTGAGGAGACAGGAGGGAATATTTCAAAAAGGAAAGAAAGACTGGGAGCCTTGTTTTGGTAGTGGGAGGATATTTCACTGATGAATGCTCCTCTGGGTTAAAGGAGATGTTAGGACCTTGTGCTCAGGGTGGTCTGGGGTATTTGGTACTTAAAAAGACCACTCATCTTACCTAGGGGGGAGAGAGTCAGAAATCCTGGGGTCAAACGGCACTTAGGGGAGTGGGAGGACCTGGACTTAGGGAAAACATTTCGAGGCAAATGGGCAAAAGAAGGTAACCAGGAGAGAGTGTAGATCAGTGGTGGGCTGGATAATCAATGATGTGGTGGATGATATTCTGTCATGGGGCAGTGTCTTCTCTGTCACCTGCAGGAATTGTCATTGTTCTGGGACTGAGGCAGAATGTAAAAGGAGAATCCATGGAATCTAGGAGACAGTAGAAGAAATTCCTTAAGGGAGATTATAAAATACTTTGGAATTTTTGGTTCCATGAGGAATACAGAGAACAGAAAAAGACTAGATTATTATAGGAATCATAAACCAGAGAATAAGTGTCCAGAGTAGATGGAAAGGGAGGGTGAATAACAAAGAGAATGAGATAGAAATGGTGACAAAAATGAAAATTTAAAAACCACTGAACTAGTTGAAGGAAAGAGAAGTGAGGGGGAAAAGGGAGGAAGAGAATTAAATAACCAAATAAAAGCAAGATAGGAAAAGGAACTAATAAGCAAACCCCAAAGAGAAAGGGGGAACAAATAGGAAGGGCAGATTAGAGTTGAGGGGGAAGTAGTCCTTGGGAATAAAGATACTTTGAAAAACATTAAATTAAAGTATCTGAAGAAATATAGTACTGTGTCTTCAGCGAAAGAGGAGGAAAATCATAATTTAAAAAAATTAGAGAGAAGTGAAAGAAAATATAAACCTCTCATAATTTTAAATGTGAGTGGAACATCCACAAAAAGGAAAAAGGACATGTTTGTACAAACATATTTATAGTGGCTCTTTTGTGGTGGCTAAGAATTGGAAATCATAGGGATGCCCATCAATTAGGGAATGACTAAACAAACTGTGGTATATAATTATTGTGGAATATTATTGTGCTATAGGAAATAACAAGCAGGATGATTTCAGAAAAACCTGGAAAGACTTACATAAACTGATGCATAATCTCTTCAGGTCTGGTTTTCCTCCTAAAAGTGAAGTGAAGAAAACCAGGAGAACATTTTGCACAGTAACAGCAACATTGTTCATTGAAGAACTGTGAAGGACAGCTATACTCTGCAATACAATGATCCGAGACCATCCCAAAGGACTAAGGATGATGCATACTATACTCCTCCAGAGAAAGAACTGATACAGATTGAGATATTCTATTTTTCACTTTCTTTTTTCATTTTTTTCCTTTTATTCCAGATGCATTGTACAAAATGACTAATATGGAAAAGTTTTATATAGTTATACATGTATAACCTACAAATGATTGCTTACTGTCTCAGGGAGAGGGAAAGGGATAGAATTTGGAATGCAAAACTTTAAAAATGTTTTAAAATTGGAAAAAAATTTTGAGTAAACAATCCAATAAAATGAAAAAAGATGACAGATGGGAAATGAAGACAAAACTTTACAATCTGTTGCTTACAAGAAATACATTTAAAAATAAAATATATTCAAAATAAAACTGAAGGGATGGGGGAAAAATTTATTATGCATTAAGTGAATCCAAAAAAGCAGGAGTTGTAATCATGCCATCTGACAAAACAAAAACAAACATTCAAAAAAGTAAGGGATAAACAACAAAAATTGTTTAAAAATACTGAAAGGAACCATAGACAACAAAGTAATATCAATAATGAACTTATATGGTCCAAATGCCTTAGCATCCAAATTCAGAAAGTAAACATCTGAGCTACAAGAAGACATAAACAGTCACAAAATAGTGACAGGAGACTTCAATATAGCCCTCTTTCAGTTTTGGATAAGTCTAAGAGAAAGATAAACAAAAAAGGAAAATACGGAACCGAACAAATTACTGGAGAAATTAGAGGCAAAAGATTTATGGTATCTTTTAAATGGGACTGAAAAAAATATGCATATTCTTACTACCACATGGCACTTGTACAAAAATTGACCATGTGTTAGGTCACAAAGATATTGCAAACAAATTTTAAAAGTCAAAAGTAACAAATACATCCGTAAGAGACCATGATACAGTAAAAACATTAACTGGTTCAGAGACCACAAAGAAAAGACAAAGCCAAATGGAGACCTAACAATGAAATTCTAACTATTGAGTGTGTCAAAGAAGAAATTATAGAAACAATAATTATGTAAAAAAATGACAATGAAACAATATATCTAGTTTTCTGGAATGCAGCTATAGCAGTGCTTAAGGGGAAATTATATCTCCATAAACATACATTAACAAAATAGAAGAAGAGAGAATTAAAGAACTAAATATGCATTTTTTTTGGAGGGGGGGAAGGCAAGGCAATTGGGGTTAAGTGACTTGCCCAAGGTCACACAGTTAGTAAGTGTCAAGTGTCTGAGGCCAGATTTGAACTCAGTTCCTCCTGACTCCAGGATTGGTGTTCTATTCACTGCACCACCTAGCTGCCCCAAATATGCATTTTTAAAAACTAAAAGGCCAATAAGTAAACAAATATAAAATAAGAAATAACAAAGAATCCAACTTAAATAGTTGGAAGAATATTCAGTGTTCATGAATATGACAAATAAAATGACAATAGTGCCAGAGATAATTTATACTTTAAATGTTACCCTAATTAAAATACCAAGGGGAAAATATTTATAACTTGACAAAATAATAACAAAATCTACCTGGCAACACAAAAGATCTAGAATATCAAGGCAAATGATGTAGAGAAATAGGGATGAAGGGGAAATAACACTGCCAGACCTCAAATTATATCATTCAGCAGAAGTCATCAAAACCATGCAGTACTGGTTAAAAGACAGAGGTAGATCAATGTAACAGCCTAGACAAAAGAGAATCAGAGCAATGGAATTCAATAACCCAGGGTTTGATAAAATAAAAAAACATGAATTACCTAGGAAAAAAACTATTTGATCAAAACTTCTGGAAAAACTGTAAAGAAATCCGACAGAAATTAAGCTTAGGTAAACACATTACGTATGTTCCAAAATAATTCTAAATGAATATTTAGAGTTTTAATCTTAATTTTAAAGATCATGCACTAGAAACACAAGAAAAGCAATCTTATAACTCTCATAATTATAGGTAGGAGTTATATTTATAATCAAATGATATAGAGACAATTATAAGAGATAAAATAGTTAACTTCTGTTAATTGAAACTGAAAAATTTCTGCAGAGATAGGATAAAAAATGGTGTAATACAAGAAAAAATTTTTGTATACAATTTCTCTGATAAGGATTTGGTAGCCAAGGTAAATAAATAATTAATATATATAAATAAGATTAATAGCCATTCTCCAATAGATGAGTAGTCAAAAGATATAAAAACCTTTCAAATGAGGAATTGCAAAATACTATCAACCACGTAAAAAATGTGCTAGCTAACTAATAATAAATGAAATACAAATGAAAACAGCCCTGAGATTTTAACTTTTACCCTGCAAATTTGCAAAGATGGAAAAAATGTCAATAGAGTCAATTTGTCATCAAATTGATGACAATAGAGTCAAGTTGGAGGAATTGTGGATGATAGGCATGCTAATACATTGTTGATGGAAATATGAAATGATATAACCATTTTGGAAAGCAATTTGGAATTATGCAAATAAGGTGACTAAAAGGTCCATAACCTTTGAATCAGAGACTCGGTAACTTATATCCTAAGGAATATAATGATAAGAAGAAAGTCCTCAAATACAATAAAATATTTAAAATAGCATTTTTATAATAACAAGGGATTGGAAACAAAGTAACTATCTATTGGAGAATGGCTGAGTAAATTGTGGTACATAAATATAATGGGAATACTACTATGCTGTGAGAAATGACATGTAATAAATACAGAAAATCACGGAAAGATCTACATGAACTGATACATAGTGAAGTAAGCAGAGCTAAGAAAACAATATATATAAGAACTACAACAATGTAAATGGAAAGAACAACCATACACTAAAAAAAAAATCAGTGGTGAATAATAAATTATTATTATTACATATTATTAAATATTAAATATATTATTAAATATTAAAATAATAATAAATTATAACAATCAAGCATGACTGAAATAAAGAAATATGAGAAGACATCATGAACCCCACCCTTTTGTGAAGGTGGGAGGTCCACAGGTACGATACATTGAGCCTGGTTTTGGACTTTTTCAACATATTGATTAGTTGCATGGATTTTTTTTTCCTCTTTAAAAAACATTATTTGTTATATGAGATAACTATTAGGGAGATAAAGGGGTATTTGATAATATAAGTAACAAAAGTTTATTAAACTAATTCTTTTCCTAAACCTTTTCGGCATCAACTGGTAAAGGATATAAGGTAGTAATTGAATAGCTTTATGCATAAATGGAATAAGAGAAGTTTGTTTAATAAAAAACTGTTAAAATCTATATAAATAAATGCAGTTGTCAGTTGGGATTTGAGAGAAAAAAGAACCTATTCATTTACATTTACCTTTGAAAACTGACAAGCTAATAATAAGAATTATTATCATTATTATGATAAACCTCTGGAAGAAATAAAAATAAATGTAGGAACAATTCAGGGTACCTATCACTCTGTCTCCAAGGTTCTGCTAGAATTGTCCCTAAAATGCTGTCAAGTTTCCCACAGAAGATCAGCTTACATTCCAAGACTTTAATTAGAAATGGCAGTCAGTTTATACACCTGATCAATAGATTGCAGAACTTTAAGATGATAATAATGATAATAATGTTCCCGGACAATCTTCAACTCCATTGAAAATAATGCGAGAATGAGAACATACTGATAAAAAAAAAAGTATTTGGAATAGTGTTCAAAGGTTTGCAAAATGCCTGACATGCATGATCTCATTAAATACTCACAACAATCCTTTGAGGCAGATTCTATTATCTCCTTTTTACAGATGAAGAAACTGGGACACAGAGATGTTGTAACTTGACCTGAGTCATATAGTTAATAAACCTTAGAGATAAGATTCAAATCCAGTTCTTCCTCACTTAAAGTTCCATACTCTTTAAGCTTTATAGAAAGAGTATATAGGACAAGGGTGGGAAACCTGAAGTCTGAAGGCCATATGCGGCCCTCTAGGTCCTCAAGTGCACCCCTTTGACTGAATCCAAACTAGTGAGGACATAGAGGGCCACATGTGGCCTCCAAACTGCAGGTACCCCACCCCTGATCTTGGGAAAAAAAAGTCATTTTCCTATAGCTTTATGTTGTTTTATGATTAGTCTGAGGGGGGGAAAAGCATTGAAAACACTGGCCAAAATAAAAGTGACCTGATGGTGGCTTTGTTAGGAGGGGGGCTCACATTTTAGTATTTGTAAGAGAAATCTTACTGAAAAAATGTTAGAGGACAGATAGAAGAGATGAGTCATTCTGATTGACTCTCTGGGATCAAGAACCATAGGTTTATATCTGGAAGAAGCCTTAGGGGCCATCAAGTTTATCTCCCACATTTTACAGATAAAGAATTGAAGTAAAGAGATATGAAGTGATTTATCAAGGTCATGTATGGATTAAGTGGCAGAGCCAGGATTGATACCCAGGTTTTCTCCTTTCCACTGTATCACTCTGCCTCCCACATTCTATATAATTCTTTCAATCCTATTTGATCTATCTTCTGTCCCCCATTCCCATTATGCTACACATTTTTAAAGACCATTTGTCTTTTCCCATTTGTCCTTTCCTATATTTGTTTTTTCCTTTCTCTCCTGCCTGGCTAGAACTAGAATTGTAGGATAGAAAAAGTATCTGGGAACTCATGAGGTTGCTTTCAGCCTTAATTTGGGTCATGGAAATATCATGTGGCCTAAGAGAGACTTTCTTAAACACTGTTTATCTGCTGTTGATTATTCTTGTGCTATGTTAAGGAAACAGCTTTGTGCTAGGAGGCCTGGAGTCCGAGACATGTGTGACCCTGGGTAATTGCCTTAACCCTGTTTGCCTCCGTTTCTTTATCCATAAAATGAGATGAAGAAGGAAATAGCAAGCCACTCCAGTGTCTTTGCCAAGAAAACCCCAAATGGGGTCAAGAAGAGTTGGACACGACTGAAGAATGACTGAACAACTAAAGGCATCAGGAGACCTTGGGTTCTATCTATTCTTGGCTCTACTACAGTTGGGCAAATTATTTTATCTCCCCATGCCTCAGTTTCCCCTCAAGTAAAATGAGGAGAGTGGACTATACCTAGTCTCCAAGATCTTTCTCAGCTCTGGATTTTTAGAGAGATAGGGATAAACTTGGACTAGACCCGTGATTTCAGACAAAGAAACTCTGTCAGAGGAGATGAACACTTCCTTTGTAAGTTATGGTCTTAGAAAGGCTAAGACCATAAATTGAAAAACAGATGCCAATCTGCACTGATAAAGAGAATTTCTTCATATGAATTCCTTATATCAGTGAAATTATAAGGTGTAATTAAAAACAAACACAAACAACAATAATAAAAACCTTTATAAACCCAGTAACTAATAATTACAACACTAATTCGTTAATGTAGTTTATCCTTGTTAATTGGAAAGTGTATTTTACTGTCTGAAATGAAATGTGAAATATACCATTTACAAAGACTTACTATTGTTATGACTTGCACTTTGAGTTGTTTCTCTGATAGATTTATAGAGATCCAGTCATATTTTCTTGCTAGGTGCCTTCTGTAATTAAATATTCTGCATATGACTGGTTTAGATTAAAGGAGTCTGGCCATAGAGGACGTTTACTGACCAACATAGAGACACTGGAAACTTAGAGACTACTGAGGGAACCAAAAATATCTACTCCTCCATTTGGAAGACTTACTCATACTCTAGATTCTTAACTTGTGGCCCATAAACTTAAAAATATCTTTTGATAACTATTTCAACATAATCGACCTTCTTTGTAACATATATTGTATTTTATGCATTTAAAAACATTCTTGAATGTGTCAATGACAGAAAAAAAGTTAAGAATCCCTATGGAATCATTCATGATGTTTTAGAGAGGCTGATGGAAATATTCACATTCTGATTCCTTTCCCAGTCACACATCATAATAGTGTCCCTACAAAGAGGATCATGGAAGACAATTTCTAAAGACCAGAAACAGGTTCTAGGTTCTAGGTTCCCTAGAACTCACGGTGTAAGATGTCTGTGTGTAGGACCATAGAATTTAGAGCTTAAAGATACACCACAGAACATCTAGCCCAGTTATTAATTTCTAGTGAACCACAGATTTGAAGTCCCTGAACCAGGTTATCAAGGCATAAAATATGTTACAGAATGTCTCATAATTTATTGAAACCTTATAAAGTTGCACAATTTTTATGTCAAAAATGACATAACTTACTTTGTTTCATAAAGCGATGATTAAAAATAAAATTTGTCCAAATGGCACAATGAACATTGGGGTAACTTCCCACCAGTGCTGGCAAATACTTATTTTACATAAAAACCCTTAAGTTTTCTGAAAGAATTGTTATTATGTCCTCTGGCACACTGCTTTCTCCCTTTGCTAGAGGGTTTGGTTTCTTCCTCACTGACTTAATACCATCACTAACCCTTAACATAGCTTTTCTATTGGCTTGTCTACCATATGGGTGGTACTCCCTAATAATCATCATAGATGACATTTTACAGTGAGATTTTCATCTGGGAATCCTAGAATTGCTAATTAGCGCCTGTTCCTTTGTTCTAATACCCTTGCTTTGAGATAAGTGGCAGTAGTATTTCTTCTTATTTTTCAAACAGCCTGAATTAGAAGTACAATGGATTCTGATTTCTCTGCTTGCCTTCCCAGTCTCTCCCTTCTTCACCTGCAAAATGTGGAAGTGTTTCTAGATCCCTTCTGAGGACCCTTCCAACTCTAAATCTAGGATTCCATGTTGACTTGACTGAAAGGGCTCTTCAGGTTCTCACTCCTCATTTCAGGAAATAATGACAACTTATGCTAATTAATACTAATCTTTGCATCTAGTTCTACCCAGAAGTCCAAATGAAAATTCCTGAGGTTGACAACAGCCCCGATTGAATAGGGGGTGGGAAGGGAAAGGAAAAGAACACCTAAGTAATTATATTATTATGAATTAAGCAATAGGGAAATAATGTGCTTTCCTGTCTCTCCCTACTGATACTACCTGTTTAACTTCAAAGGAAATTCCATCCAACTCTCTTATGAAACCACTTCCCTAACTTTAATTATATATGCACTTGATAAGTGAAGGAAAATACCTTCGAACATGATTTCAGAACCTTTTGCAATAAGCAAATGAAAAGTCCTGTGAAAATTAGTTCCTGCCCTATTCTTCTGCAAAGATACAGTCTGGAAATTCCTATTCACAGAGTCATAGAATGGTAAAGCTTGAAGGGATCCCTGGAAATCCTGTCTGGTGTCTTGTTTTACAGATAAGGAAATCAACTGCTTTCTATATTAAACATTTCCTTCTCACACTTCTGAGTCACCAAAACCTGGCTTCTCCCTGATCCTCCTCCATGACATAATTCCTTACCAACCTCACCATTAATGGATATGCCCTCTCCCACATCTGTTCCTTGTGCCCCACCCTCCACAGATGGGGCCAGTGGAAGAAATTCAGTTCTCAGTAACCTTTCTTTGACGTTCATTTTGTATGTATTTATCTATCTCACTTTGTCTAGATTTTGGTGACAGTAATCTATAAGTCTTTGGGGTCATTCTCTCCTTTCTAAAGGAGTTGAGTGCCTGCCTCATAGTCTTCCTCTTCACCCCAAACCCTTCCCTTATACTTGGGAACTTCAACATACCTATTGATGCCCTCACGCTCAGGAATGGTCATGCCTTTGATCTCACCATCAGTCCCAAACCTTCCAATCAATCAATCAATAAGCAATTATCAAGTGCTTACTATACATTAGGCACTGTACAAAGCATTGTAGTTGCAAAGAGAAGACAAAAATGGTCCCTGCCCCAAGGAACTTACATTCTAATGTAGGAAGGAGTACTTAACCTTTTCTTGTGTCAAAGACCTCTTTGCCAGTCTAGTAAAAGTCTATAGACAGGGGGGGCTGGGTGGCACAGTGAATAGAGCACTGCGTCTGGAGTCAGGAGGACCTGAGTTCAAATCTGACCTCAGACATTAAAAAAAAACACAAACACAACCTAGCTGTGTGACCTTGGGCAAGTCACTTAACCCCAATTGCCCTACACTCTCCGAAAAAATAAATAAAAAAATAAGTAAAAGCATGTCAGTGCTTCTAAAAAAAAAGTGATACTACCTCTCTAGCTCATCTTTTACCACAGGTCAATTTGTACTCCAACCAAGTTGTTGAATTATTCCCACACTATGAGATGTGTGAATGAGCTATTGATGATATTAACATGTTGTCCAAAATCCCTCTGGTAGACACTAATCTAAAGTATTTTTTTAAGCCTATACATACTTTCTCAGATTAATGTTTTTAAATGCATAAAATAAAATAAGATTACAAAGAATTCTAATTGTGTTGAAATGCAGTTATATCATATATGTGAATATGTACATGCATACACATGTATATATACTTACATACACACATGAGCACACACATATGTTCATAGACCCTAGGTCAAGAACGCTTGTTGTAATGGGATAATAATTTCAGCATTCCAAAAGTAGAAAATTCCTTTGACCATAACTTCCCTCCTTCCAGATCTCCCCACACCTCCGTATCCTTCATCCTCACTAAAAGTCCTAGTCACTTCCTACCTCTCGGGTTGTGTAGGCCACTAACCTTTCTCTGACTTTACGTTCTTTCCTCCAGATCTTGACCAGTCAGCTTCACATTATCTTTGCTCCTTGAGCCTCTTATTTTCCTTTCCTATTTCTGCTCATTCCTTTCCAAGCCCCACTTCTGGATTTGCCCCAAGTATGAACATTTCTCAGCAAAAGACTAAGTACTTTAGTGAACAGATGAGTCCATTTCTGAATCCATTCATAGAAAACTCAATTCTATACATCAACATTAACACCCCACCCCATTCTCTCCTTTGTGTCAGTTTTTAAGGAAAAGATTGCTCTTCTATTTCCCTAGGGCAGCCTTTCCACTTGTGCCTTTGATTCTTCCCCCTTCCATTTTTTTCTAAGATTTTGCCTCTGAAATCATCTCTTCCCAAATTTTCAGTCCCTCTTTATCCACTTACTCCTCCTCTATTGCCTACAAACATGCCAAGATCTCCCTAACTCTTTAAAAGCAAATCTTCACTTGATGCAACTACCTCCTCAAATTCTAGTCCTATATCTCTCCCTCTTTTTGCAGTTAAACTCATAGAACAATAAGTCTACATTACTTGTGTCCATATCTTCCCTTCCCACTCACTTCTCAACCACTTGTAGCCTGGCTTCTATCTACACCATTTGACTGAAATGACTTTCTCCAAAAGTCATCAACCATCTCTTAAATGATAAATCCAATCCTTCTCTTTCTTGACTTCTGTAGTTGTTGACGCTGTGACCACCTCTGCCTCCAGAATTCTCTCTTTTCCCTGGTCTTTTGGGGGCATTGTTTTCTCTCAGTTCTCTGTTTTGAAGGACTGTTTCTTTTCAGGATATTTTCAGGGTCATTATCCCATGCCTTTCTCTCTCTCTCTCTCTCTCTCTCTCTCTCTCTCTCTCTCTCTTTCTCTCTCTCTCTCTCTCTCTCTGTCTCTCTCTGTCTCTCTCTGTCTCTCTCTTTCTCTCTCTCTCTCTTTCTCTTTTTCTCTCTCTGTCCTCCTCCCTCCCTCTTCTTCCCTCCCTCCCTCTCTCTCCCTCCCTCACTCTCTTTCTGTCTCTCTCTCTCTGTCTCTCTGTCTGTCTCTCTCTCTCTCTCACACACACACACAAACATCCCTATTATTTCCTATGGATTATTTACCTTATCTATTCAGAGAACTATATACCCAAACATGATCTCTTAGCTGAACTCAGTGCCACATCACAAACTGTCTCCTAGAATATCCACTTTGATATTCACTAGGCATTTTCAAACTCAACATGTCCATTCTGCCTAAACCCACTCCTCCTGCTAATTTCCTTATTTCCATTGAAAGAACCACCATCCCTTTAGTCATCCAAGTCCACAGCTTTTGGGTTAATTTGAACTCTTTACCCTCCTTTATCCCATATCTAAATAGTTGCCAAGTCTTGGATGTTTTACCTCCAAAACATCTCTCACATTTTTCCTTTCCCTGTTATCACACAGGACAGCTAAGTAGCACAGTGGATAGAGTGCTGGCCTTGGAGTTAGGAAGACTCATCTTCCTGAGTTCAAATCTGGTCTCATATATTTACTAACTGTGTGACCACAGGTAAGTCACTTAACCCTGTTTGCCTCAGTTCCTCGTCTGTAAAATGAGCTGGAGAAGGAAATGGCAAACCACTCCAGTCTTTATCAAGAAAACCCCAATGTACTCATGAAGAGTTGGACAAAACTGGAAAGTAATTGAATGATGATAATCACACAACCACTACCCTAATTCAGGCCCACATTACCTCTTGCTCAGACTATGGTCAAAGCTGCACATATGCTTTTCCTGCATCCTATCCCTCCTTTTTCTCTCATCTACCTTCCATGTAACTACCAAACTGATATTTTTATGTAAATAATATTTTTTTCCAATTACGGGTAAAGAGAATTTTCAAAATTCATTTTTATAAGAATTTGAGTTCCAAATTTTTCTCTCTTCCTAACCCTCTCCTCAAGACAGCAATAGATGTACAATCATGTTAAATGCATTTCCACATTAGTCATGTGAAAGAAGAAACAGAACAAAAGGAAAAAAAACCACTATAAAAGCAAAGAAAGTGAAATAATATGCTTCAGTCTATATTCCATCTCCATCAGTTCTTTCTCTGGATGTGGACAGCATTTTCCATCATGAGTTTTTTGGAATTGTCTTGCACCATTGTATTGCTGAGAAGAACTAAGTCTACCATAGTTGATCATCTCACAATGTTGGTTACTGTGTACAATGTTCTTCTGATTCTGCTTACTTCACTCGGCATCAGTTCATGAAAGTCTTCCCAGGTTTTTCTGAAATCTTCCTGTTCATCATTTCTTATAGTATGACAGTATTCCATTACATTCATATACCATAACTTGTTCAACCATTCCCTAGTTGATGGGTATTCTCTTAATTTCCAGTTCTTTGACACCACAAAAGAAGTGCTATAGATATATTTGTATATATAAGTCCTTTTTCTTTTCCTTTCATCTCTTTGGGATATAGACCTAGAAGTGGTATTGCTGGATCAAGAGGTATGAACAGTTCAATTGCCCTTTGGGCATAATTCCAAATTGTTCTCCAGAATTATTGGATCAGTTCACAATTCCATCAACAATGCATTTCCCACATCTTCTCCAACATTTATCATTTTCCTTTTTCTGTAATATTAACCAATCTGATAGATGTGAGGTGGCACCTTGGAGTTATTTTAATTTGCATTTCTCTAATCAATACTGGTTTAGAGCATTTTTTCATATGCCTAAACATAGTTTTAATTTCTTCATCTGCAAACTGCCTGTTCATACCCTTTATCAATTGGGGAATGATTTGTATTCTTAGAAATTTAACTCTTAGTTCTCTATATATTTGAGAAATGATACCTTTATCAGTAACACTGATTGTGAAAGTTGTTTCCCAGCTTTCTGCTTTCCTTCTAATCTTGGTTGCAGTGGTTTTGTTTGCGTAAACCCTTTTTAATTTAATGTAACCAAAATTATCCATTTTGCATCTCATAATGCTCTTTATCTCTTATTTCTTGTATCTTCCCTTCTCCATAGATCTGACAAGTAAACGATTCCTTGCTCTCCTAATTTGTTTATAGTATGACCCTTTATCTATAAATCATTTACCCATTTTGACCTTTTCTTGATGTATAAGGTACATTGATTGATATGTTGGTCTATACCTTGTTTCTACCATACAATTTTCTAATTTCCCCAGGAGTTTTTGTCAAATAATGAGTTCTTATTACAGAAGCTAGAATCTTTGGGTTTATCAAACAGTAGATTACTATAGTCATTTACTACTGTGTCTTGTGCACCTAATCTATTCCACTGATCTACCACTCCAGTTCTTAGTCTGTACCAAATAGTTTTGATGAGTTCTGCTTTTTAATATAGTTTTAGATCTAGTCTGTCTAGGACATCTTCCTTTGTATTTTTTTTTATTAATTCTTCTAACATTCTTGACTTTTGTTCTCCCACATGAATTTTGTTATTTTTTTTCTAGCTCTACAAAATAACTTTTTGGTAGTTTGAATGGTATGACACTGAATAAGTAAATTAATTTAGGTAGAATTCTTATTTTTATTATATTAGTTCAGTCTACCCATGTGCAACTGGTATTTTTCCTGTTGTTTAGATCTGACTTTATTTGTGTGAAAAGTGTTTTGGAATTGTGTTCTTATAATTCCTGGATTTGTCTTGGCAGATAAACTTTCAAATAGTATATATTATCTCCAGTTATTTTTAATGGAATTTATCTCTTGCTGCTATATGCTTTGTTGGTAATATATAGAAATGTCAATGATTTATGTAGGTTTATTTTATATCCTGTGACTTTGCTGAATTATTTCAAGTAGTGTTTTAGTTGGTTTTCTAGGATCCTCTAAGTTTACCATCATATCATCTGAGTGATAGCTTTGTTTCCTCGTTGCCTGTTCCTTCACCAAATTGATTTTCTTAAAGTACAGTTCTGACCATGTCACTCCCTGCTTAAGAGATATCAGTGACTCTTTCTTCTGTCTTAAGATAAATTACAAGCCCTCTATTTCGCATTTATAATACTTCACAATAAGAATCCAACCTATCTTTTCATTCTGTTTTACATCTCTTCACAATCCCTTTCGGGTACTCTACATTCTAGTAAAACTTACTCATTTGTGTTTCCCATCTATTGCAATCTATCTCCCGCCTATATACCTTTAAAAAAAATCACCTCCCATGCCTGGAATGATCTTCCCCTTTGCCTTCCTCTTGAAAACCCTAGCTCCTGTAAGACTTAGCTCTAAGTGTCATCTCTACAAAGAGGCTTTACTGATTCCCACAGTTGTTAGTTCTTTGTCACCCTGCCCCAAATTGTTTTGCATTTATCTTGCATATATTCTATATTTACCTCACAGTGTGCATATTGTCTCCTTTCTCCCCACTCCTGCCTGAGTGAATATAAATTCCTTGAGGAGAGAGACTTTTATTTTTACTTTTGTATCCCTAGAACCTAGTATGTGGCAAACGCACAGTAAGTAGGGTGCTTAATAAATGTTTGTTGAATTGAAAAGCAGATTAAAAGATCTTTAAGTCTCCTCTGACTCGGGCTTGGATTCTCTTCATAATCTTTCTCCTCTTCTCCTGCAGCATTACCTGCATCAACAGCCCCCTCAACTTTCTAGTTGCCCTTTTTATGTGTTTTTTTCCCTATCAGAATATAAGGTCCTGTTTTGTTTACTTGTGTTTTGTGACAAATGAAAAATCCAAGAGATATAGTTTCAGCGTAATTAATAATCAATTTATTATGGAGAGTAAATAATCAATAAATTGAGATCATTGACCTTTTCAGAAACAAAAGATGAAACTTAGGGGAGCTGCTGAATGTTTAAATATTCTCAGAAAAGTGGGTGATCTCACCAAGCAGAAATCAACTCTAATTGGTTAACAATTAATGTGAGAACAAATGTAATGATGAGAGGTGGACTTATTCTAATGAGGAGCTGGGAGGAGGCGGGGACTGATTCTGATTATGTCACTCTTGGACAAAGAGACTCATCTCCACCCTGGCCATTTCTCCCACAATCTATAAAAGGATCTATTCTCCACCTGTTAGACCTGAGTAGAACACAATGGCCTGAATCACCTACATTAGATGGTCTTTACTCTTGAATCAGAACTAAACTCTCCCATTGGGTAGGGTTCTGTCTAAGACCAAGGAGAATGTCAACCCAAACTCATCATCAGCCCTATATTTCGCAATGACTGGGCTTTAAATGGGGAAATATAAAGGAAAAACATCTTGGATTTCCCACACACTTGATATTAATTGGTTATTGATGATCATTTCTCTCAGTCTGCAACTTAGCATCTAGCACAGTACATGGTATTGTGGTACACAGTGAAGTTAAGTGCTTTATATATGTATCTAGCTATGTCTGACATAGAAAGGAAATTGAGTATGTGTGGTTCAATCACCAAGTTTTCAGCCTTGGAAATAAAATAAAAATAGTACTTAAGTGGAACAGTTGAGCATTTAAATAAGAAGCATGGCTGCCCAGTACTCTGAGGGTATCTATTCATGATACAGAGAAGAATATCTGGGAAAGCTCTGAGGAAACTTAAAGTTGGAAAAGGCCATTTTCAAGATTTGTAGCATAGACTTATTTCAAGCCTGGGTAGTATGGTACAGCACTGCATACCTCTGCTGTATATAGGGATCCCAAAATACTCTGGAAATACCTCAAAATCTATGGTTTTCCTCCCCTTGGGGACTCTCTTTTATATTAAAATTTTTTTATTCTTAGGAACTTGACTAACATCAATAAATGTGAGCATCTCCCTATACAAATAATAGTTTTTTAATATTATACTGCATATGAAATTGTGAATCTTTATTAGGTACAGCATATACACATATATGTATACATACATACAAACACACATATATACACTCTACATATATCTATACATATAAACACATACATGCATAAATGTAAATTTAACACAATTTCTATACCATCCTATGTATCTATATTCCCTTCAGAATTTCTTTCTCCCCTCTTCTTTATATTTTTAAAATGTGTTGTTGATGTCCTTTTCTTTTTTTCCTTTTTTTGGCATCACTAACAATACCAACCTTTCCTCCCCTACACTTTTGCTTTTACTCTTCCTTCCCCAGAAAAGAAGCTCTTCCTTATAATAAATACAATAGAAAAAAAACACACTAGTCATAAGTAAAAATGTGTGCCATATTTTGTACCTTTAGTCCATCTCTGCCTAGATGTGAAGTATGTGTCCTCAATGGTTTTCTGGAGTTATAATTGATCAGAGTTCTTAAGTATTAGAAAATTGTTATCCTTTACAGTGCTGTAGTAATTATATAAATTGCCTTCCTTGTTCACATCTCTCTTCATTAGTCGATCAAAGTCTCCCAGGATTCCCTTGAAACCAACTCTTGTCATTTCTTGTGACATAAAATATTCCATCAACTCAAATGAAATTATAAAAATGTGATTAGAACAGATCCTAGTACATAATAGATGCTATACAAATGCTTATAACCAAAAGAATAAAAGGTCAAGACTATCAAGGGAATCAATGAAAAAAAGAAGGATGGTACTATATTGGAAACTGGTTTACAAATTACAAACTGGTTTACAAAAGATTGACAAAGTGATAATCATCAAGACAACCTGATACTGGCCATGACATAGGTGGTTGATAGGGGAATAGACTAGGTATACAATACACAGAGGTAAATTACCATAGTAATCTAATGTTTGATATATCAAAGATCCAAGATTTGGGGGTAAGAACTCAGTATTGAACAAAAATTGCTTAGAAACTGGAAACCAATTTGTTAGAAACTAGGCATAGATTAACATCTCACAACATATGCCACAATAAATTCAAAATGAGTACATGATTTAGATATAAAGGGTGATATGAGAAAAAGGAGCAGAAAAAATTACCTGTCATCTATTGATATATAACACATACAAATATATACAATGTACATATATATGTATGCATGTATGCATACACACATGCATATGCACACACACACACACATGTCCTTTCCTTCCATCTTTGATCTCTTTGGGGTATAGTGATGGTCTCTTTAGGTCAAAGCTATGTATAGTGACTTTTTGAGTACAGTTCCAAATTGTTTTTTAGAATGGCTGGATCAGTTCACAGCTCCATTAATGATGCATTAATGCATTTAATTAAAAGAGATAAACAGAGAAACTATATTGTGACAAAATGTACCAAAGAGAACGAAGCAATATCAGTACTAAACCAAAATGCACCAAATGCTTTAGTCTACATTTTTAAAGGAAAAGTTAAATGAATTACAAGTGAAAAATAGATAGTAATAATATCATAGTGGGAGATTTTAACCTTTCCCTTGAAGAAATAAATAAATTTAACTAAAAAATGAGAAAGTTAAGAAGGTGAATGATATCTTAGATAAACTAGATATGATAGCTCTCTAGAGAGAATTGAATGCAAATAGAAAGGAATTCACCCTTTTCTCAAAGGTACATGGTACCTTTACAAAAACTGATCATACATTAGGGCGTAAACACTTTATAGTTAAATACAGAAAAGCAGAAATAATAAATACATCCTTTTATCACAATGTAATAAAATTTAAGTATGAGAAAATTGTTATCCTTATATTCAATTATATATATTATTCAAATATCCTTATATTCAATAAGGGACCATGGAAACAGATTAAAAATCAATTGGAGACTAAACAACCTAATCTTAAAGAATAAATGGGTTAAAGAACAAATCATAGAAATAATCAATAATTTCATTAAAGAGAATGACAATGATGAGGCAACATACCAAAACCTATAGGTGCAGCAAAGGAGTAATAAGAAGAAAATTTATATCTCTAAATGCTTATATCAATAATACAGAGAAAGAACAGACCAATGAATTGGGTATGCAATTTTTAAAAAATAGAAAAAGAACTAATTAAAAATCCCCAATTAGACACCAAATTGGAAATCTTAAAAATTTAAGGCAAGATTAGTAAAATTGAGAGTAAGAAAACCATTAAATTAATAAATGAAAGTAAGAGTTTGTTTTAGGAAAAAAAACAATAAAATAGATGAACCATTGGTTAATGATTAAAAAGAGAGAGAGAGAGAGAGAGAAAACCCAAACCACTAGTATCAAAAATTTTAAAAGCAAACATACCACTAATGAAGATGAAATCAAAGTCATTATGAGGAATTATTTTGCCCAATTTTATGCAAATGAATTTAACAATTTAGGTGAAATGTAAGAATATTACAAAAATGTAAACTTCCTAGATTAATAGAAGAGGAAATAGAATATCTAAATAAACTTACTTTAGAAAAAGAAATTGAACAGGTCATTGATGAACTTCCTAAGGAAAAAAATTGTCAGGATAAGAAAGATTTACAGATGAATTCTACAAAACATTTAAAGATCAACCAATTCCAAATCAACTATATAGGACCTATGAAGGAAGAGGGTATCCACATCCAGAAAAGGAACTGATAAATAGAAGTATGTAAAGTATGGTTTTACATATTTTTGTCTAATGGTAGCCTTCCCTGGGGTGGAGTGGGGAAGGAGGGAGTAAAAAAAAGTACATAGTAGACAACAAAAGAAAAATTAGAAGGAAACACAGAAAAGCAAGGGTAGTTTTGTAAATGATGTGTTGTGTTTATTATAGAGCTAAACATAAGCAAACAGTGTGATATGAAAATTTATGATTGTACATCAACTCTTCTTCTTATGTTGTACTGTATACAAGGAAATGTCATTTTTGTCTTTATATTTAAGTTCAAAATAAATAAAAATTTGAAAAAAAATTAGCAACTATAAAAAAAGACAAGACATTAATGTACCAATGTTCCCACAGTTCTTCCAACATTTACTATTTTGGGGTTTTTTTTGTCATTTTTGCCAACCTGCTGTGTATGAGATTTAAAACCTCAGGGTTGTTTTTTTTAATTGATTTGTTCATTTACTTTTAGTTTACAAGATTCAGTTCTACAATCCCTTGAGTTTCAAATGTTCTCTCCTCTTCCTCAGTCCTTATGGTGGCTTCCAATTAAGTATAGGATCTGCAAATATTTTCACATTGGACATTAGTCTGGCTGTAAAGATGGGTTGTAAGTAATGGAGTGAACAATGGGAAAGAAGAAACAAAACCAAACATGGAAAAGAACAGTAGCATATAGTTTGCTTCAGTCTCCATTTAAACTCTGTTCTTTCTAGATCTTTCTCTGAATGTAGACATCTTCTTCCATCCTAAGACTTTTAGAGATGTCTTATAACTGTGTGTTGCTGAGAAGAGTCTAGTTTATCAAAGTTGGTCATCATGCATATGATGTGTCTGCGATTGTACACAAATTTCTTCTGGTTCTGCTCTTCTCACTTAACATTAGTTTGTATAAGCCTCTCCAGGTAAATATGAAGTCCATCTGTTCCTCATTTCTTATAGCACAATGGAATTTCATTACGTTCATATACCACAACTTGTTTAGCCATTCCCCAATTGATGGGCATTCAGGGTTGTTTTAATTTGCAGTGTTCTTGTTATTAACAATTCAGAGCATTTAGAAAATATGTTGGTTGATTATTTGCATTTCTTTTTATAAGTGGTTATTCATAACTTTTGGAAATTTATCTATTGGGGAATGGTTCTTGTTCTTATATATTAATTCTTATATATTTGTTCTTATACACTGATTTTTATAATATTTTGGGTACCAAACTTTTATCAGGGAAGTTTGCTTTAATGAAGATTTAATTAATAATTATTCCCTTTCTTATTCTATTTTACTTTTGTGCAAATTTTTTTCATTTCTAAGTAATCAAAATTTTCTCTTTTTATCCCCTGTAACTCTCTACTTCTTTTTCTGGTCTAGAGCTCCTATCCATAGTTTTGAAAGATATGCTGTTCCCTGAAGTTCTCATTTGTTTTTATGATAAAGAAGGTCCTTTTTGTCTCTATCTACCCTAATACTTATAGTGCCTATTTTATAAGGTCATTGTTTATAAACCTTAAAAAATATTAATGTAAATCAATGTTGTTATTTAGATGGAAGACAGAAAATGAATTGGAAGGTGAGAAAATGAATGAGTTTTGAGAATAGGCAGAAATTTAAAGCCCTCTATAAAACTGTTTTAACTCTTATGTGGGAATATAGTTCAATTTTCAGTCTGAATTTTGTTGAGATTAGTATAATCAGCCATTAGTTTATTTTCTTGGTGAATATTGGTTCTTCTATTTCCTATAGAAATATTGTCTCTTCTTCAGATATTCATGGTTTGTTTTGTTTTTCTGGAGTTCAGCAGAAACTTTGGGTGCTATCTATATTTAGATCAAGTCTAACAATTTTTCCAGATCTTCCCATATCTGACAACTAGTGGATTTACTCACCAACCATTCCCATCATATGATCGTGACAATGAGCACTGAAAGTTCAAGGAGAATGGTAGACATGTTATAGCAGGGGCAACAAAACTTTAACTGATGCAATGCCTTCTATACTCTCTAGACTCTAGTTCTGTACCATTTTTTATTGAGAGCATAGGTAAATAGTCTTGCTTTTTGGAAATTCTGTAGCTGCCAGTGCTATCTTTCTCCTCTCCAAGTAATGTAAATCAATCATTATTGTCTGGTATTAAATATACTGTGGATAAATAATTTATACAGCTATATTAATAAGCAAAGGCTTGTTAGGATCTTCACATCTTGAAAGTTTATTTTTTCTAGTCCATGGAATTTGAGTTAGCATTTTATATAAAAAACCCCAAAGGAAAAGAAGTCATACAAGTACCTTAGACTCCTACTTAAGAAAAAAAAAAAAAACAAGATCAACATCCTGGCATTTGCCATGTTGATTATGTTTTATTCTGTGTTAATTATCCTTTGATTTTTTTGCTTCCAACCCTAAAACCAATCAAGAAGTTCTCTACACACTGGAGCCATTATCAAGTTATATTCCATTATCTGATATTCACTGTCTTCCTCCACCCACCATGGTGCAGTGTCATTTTGTTTTTTCTTCCAAATGAATTTGTCTTTAAAAGTTGATTTGAGGGTACATTTCATGCCACTTGCTTCAGGCACATCTTATGAAGCTTATCTTAGGTGCCAGTGTTGATAGTCTATGGTTATATCACATTTTCACTAGAAGACAATATGGGATAGAGGCAAGAACCCAGGTCAGATCTGGTTTAGAAAACCATCACTAACACTTAAGCTATGTGTCCATAAATAAGACAAACTTTGCTGAACCTCAGATTCCTCATCAGTAAAAGAATAGTAATACATACAGAATTTGAGAATTGGAATGGATCTTGGTGGCCATCCAGTCCAAACCTAAAGGAATTACCATTATAACCTACCCAAGAAGTGGTCATTTAGCTTCTGCTTGAAAATTACCCAAATCTTCTGCAGACAACCCACTCCACTTTTGGACAGCTCTAACTGGGAGGGAGTTTTTCCTAGCATCAAGCCCAAAATGGCAATTTCCAGCCATTGCTCTTGTTTTTTCCTCCAGCCAGTGTTGTAAAGACTATTATTCTTAAGTAGTCCATAGGCTTTATCAGACTGCCAAAGGTTTCCATGACGTACAGACAAAGGTTAAAGACCTCAGTTCTATCCCATGCCCTCTCCTGTGTAATGCATGCCACAGTACCAAAAGGACACTGAAAAACTGTAGAGCAGCTTATATCATATGAGGACTGGCTGAGGTCTTGTTTTGTTTGTATAAGCCTCTCCACATAAATATGAAGTCCATCTCCTCCCCATTTCTTATAGTAAAAATAATACATTTTGATCAGGTTGGATTTATGACAGGAATGTAAGGATGGTTCAATATTAGGAAAGCCATTAGTATCATTGATCATATCAACAATAAAACTAGCAGAAACCATATGATTATCTCAATAGATGCAGAAAAAGGTTTAGACAAAATACAACATCCATTCCTATTAAAAACACTAGAAAGTATAGGAATAAATGGAGTTTTCCTTAGAATAATAGGTAGCATCTATTTAAAGGCATCAGCAAGTATTATATATAATGGGGATAAACTAGAAGCATTTCCAATAAGATCAGGGGTGAAACAAGGATGTCCACTATCACCCTTCTTATTCAATCTG
>CM053593.1:246780755-246807890 GCA_028646575.1 Pseudocheirus occidentalis | reverse complement strand
TGTTTACGCTGGCTAACTGCTGCCTGTATAGGGTCTACATCTGATTCCATTTCAGGAAAATGAAGTTATAATCCATTTGGTCAACTAAAAGTTACTGATTCTCTATACACTAGGCTTTATGTGCATGTTCATAATTCTGTTGGACTTCCTCTCTATAAAAGGCCAAGAAATACTGTAAGAATTACCTCAGTATAGAATATCTTTTTACTGCCAGAATACAGATTATGTATGACACTTTATTTTGATGGAAAGTCTATTTTATCTTTAATACAATACATGTCTATTATATATGCATATATAATATAGAAAAATTAGTTAATAAAATGAAGGAAAACTCTCTCTAAAGTTTCCTCCAGCTTGAAAATTTAATGATTTCTCTAATGTAAGGCATGTGGCTCAGTGAACAAGCACATGCTAACACATTTATGAAGGATAATGAATAATTCCATCTTAGGTACCAGCTTACTCCATAATCAAAGGAATATTCTTTAACTTTGCCATAAAAATGAACACTGGCCCATATACACAGGATGCAAAGCTAATTTAATACATGTTGTTTCTCCTGTTCCCTTTTGCTTGGCCCATAGAATACTATGGGAAAACCCAATGCTTGTGTTTTCTTAGCCTTATGCCTTTGGTCAAAGTAAAAAAGTACTGATAAAAAGGAAGAAGGCTGATTAGACTTTTATGGCTGTACAACAATTTAAAAGCCTTCCTAAATATGCCTCTGTCTCCATTTCTCTATCTATGAAATTCAGGAGATACTTGGGTATTATGTGCTATGGTAATAAATCCATTACTGAAATATCTTTTAAAGAGAGTTATTTGTTGGATTCTTTTTTTCTTACTTATTTCATCTCATACTGAAATGACCATTTGGCTACAAATAAGTTTGGAAAGGAGTACAGGTGTAACTTTATTAGTGGGAAAACAAGCTAATTTCTTTTAACGTATTTGAAATTTCTTTATAATATACTATTTAAAAATAAATTATTCTACTTCAGGAGGAGAAAGAGCAAAAGTTTTCTGACAATTCTGAGAGCATTAGAGTTCAGCAACAAATCATACTTTATTAAAGTAGAATTGATGAGAATAGGTATACTTATCAAGAATGGTCAGACTGAAAAACTCTGAGGCTACACGTAGGATTTCACATACAGCTTAACTGGAAATCAAGATCAGTCAGCATATTGTCTACCTATATTGACTTTAAAAGTTAACTGTCATTTAAATGGCTTTTTGAATGTATGTCAATAATAAACTAGTTGTTCACAGTATCCAAAGCAGGATTCCTGGTGTAATGATTCTTGACAACATCTCAACTGCTTCATTTACATTCTTGCAACTGTCTGGTTTCTTGATTCTCTAGTGACCTACTTTCTTCTTCAGAAAGTTCCTTCTTGGGAACATACAACTGCACAACACCATCACCATTTCACTTTATTAAGTAGAACACATTAATCAAGTTTCTTTTAAAATAATTATTTTTTTTTGTTAAATAGTTCCATTAAACATCCTAAACAAATTTTTAAAATAGAAGTAAAGTATTTAATGCATGGAAATACAAACCCTATAACAGTAATTTAAAAAATTAATTTATATATTTGTAACAGCAATCAGTTTAGCAGATACTTAGCACTTAGTAACTTGGCACTAAGTATGGAAGGTGTGAACTCTGTCTGTTGAGAGGGCATGAACTCCCCTGTTGCTGTGGAAGAAGGGGACTGGCTGAAACAGGAGGCCAGTGTGTGTATATAAGCAAGAATTCCAGAGACAGAGAGACAGAAGTGGAATGTTGCTTCTGGTGAAGGAAGAATCATGGAGACTGAAGTCAGCTAAGAGAGACAGAGACAGAGACAGAGACAGAGAGAGACAGAGACAGAGAGAGAAGACAGAGACAGAGAGAAAGAGAGAGACAGAGAAAAAAAAGAGGGAGAGAGAGAGAGAAAAAGAGAGAGAGAAAGAGAGAAAGAGAGAGAGAGAGTTTCTCTCCCAGCATCTAGAAGCTGAGTGAGAACTGAGATGGAGTTTTCCTGAGACCAGAATCTGGTGAAGACCACGTGGAAGGCTGAGAGGGCTTGCCTGGAAGGCCTCCTGCAAGGCTGAGATTCTCCTTGGTCCTGGGCCAGCTGAATTGCTGGAGGACTGAAGAAGCATGGCACAGATAAGCCTTTGTTTGTTCGTGGCCTGACTGATCCTTGAGTTCCTGGCAATAGAAGTGGTGAAGGGTCTGAGATGTGCCCAACTCTGTAAACTTCAGGGTGTACCAGGGACTGCCTGGAAGACTAGATGAGAACCTGGCAGCTATCTGCTTCTAAATCCAGATGACTGCTTGGTGGATTCAGGAGGGAGCTGGGACCATGGAAGGGGATCCAAGGAATCACCCAAAGTCAAGATGAAGAAAAGGCCTCCCCTTGGATGAAATTGAGGTTTGCTGGACACCAAGGAGGGTTTGTGTGGTTTTCTAATGACTGTACTACTGATTAATGATAGTTAGTAATTAGGAATCTAGATTAGTGACTGATTAAGTTAATGGTTACCGCACGAGTAGAAGTTTGATTATTTTATTGTGAACTGATTGAATGATTAAGTATTGATTTGCCCCATGAGTGGAAGACTGATTATTGAATTGTAAATTGATTGAATGATTGAGTATTGATTACTGTATTGTGAATTGATTGAATGCTTTGTTCTAAATATTGTGGACACTGTAGTTAAAACTGTGTGACCATTCTAATGTTAAGCTGTTATGAACACTATTTTGTGATTTTCTGTGATAAGATGTAATGTTGTGAATATTATATTGTGATTTGTAATGAATGTTTTCCTTGATTTGTAATGGAATAAACACAGTGTTCACTATACTGTGTAATCAGAACCTTAAAAGCTGTTCACAGTAGCATTCTTTTGGGAATCTGCTGGTGCATGGCATTACAGTATTCTACACATTTATATATATATAAAACACATAATTTACATGTATACAACTATATAATTTCTATATCTACACATGAATACTGTCAATATAATATTGGTGTGCAATTTGGATTTTAAATGTTTATTAATTTGCTTATATCTACAGGTTTGAGAGTTCTAAGCTGGGTAAAATTTGACCCTATTATTATTATTTTCCTCCTTTTGTAATGAATATATTATAGATTCTTAATATTTTAATAAATAGAAATGGAATTTAAAAGATGATTTCCAAGACATCCTGTAACTTATGGAAGAAAGAGGAATATGGAATCATGCAGAGTTCAACATTGCTATTTTGGGATAAATTGTATCATAACTTTTTTTTCAGGATGATGATGATGGTTGGGATTGTGTGGAGCAGGAGGAAGTAGAGTTTTGGAAGAGGAAAGTATATTGATTTAAATGCCTTCTTGTTCAGGAACCAGTTGAGCACCTCAATGTCTATTGCATTTGAATTTGAATTTAAATATGGCCTAATTTTTTTTATCTTTCTCCCCACATGTAATTCTTCAATAAGAAGATCTACTTTTCTTGTTGATAAAGAATACATACAGGCTGGTAAATAAAAATGATTCAAATAAAAACTGCATTAGTCTCATTTCTGTTTTATTTCTTCAGTCAACAAACAGAAGATAGATTCTACATACTGAAAATGTCAAGAATGGGAAAACAAATATAAATAATGTCTAAAAAAACTGAAATAAAAATATACATGAATTGAATTTAGTATCAAGCTGTATAATAGTTAAACTTAAAATTTGCCTCAATATAGCTATATAATATATGGTAATATATTATATAACATATAACATATACACACACACAACACCCTTAGGCAGACTAAAATTCACAAATGGGTAGAAGTCTGTATGTGAAACTTTTAATGACTTGATTTCTTGCTAAATTAGGTGATTCCTAAATTTAATGTCAAAGGCCTTTTAAAAAAATACAACCTTATTAAGTAGTGCTTTTTAAAATATTAATGTTATGTCTAACTAGTCATGTTCCAACTAGAGATTATTCTGATGTTCCTTTTCTGCTTAGAATAAACTTTTTATTCCTTGTTTTAATTACTCTATCCTCTCAAACAAATAGGGCCTCCTTTTTAACTAGTGGAGCCTGAAGCAAGATTGTCAAGGTTGGTGTGAAGGAGAAACATGTTTCTCCAGGTCCTCGGACATTTGGAAGAAGGTAGTGGTAAAAACAAACTTCATGCTTGCTAGATATCTGAATTGTTAATAGGCGAAAAGCCTTGTGTCACACATGAAAAAATGGGAGAACTATCATCACAGTATATGCCTTCATTACATTAGCTGCTTCTATTTGATTGCAGAGAAGACATATTGCTGAGGACATGGCCTTAGAATTCCTTATATCCCTTCCAAATGAAACTGCATTTTCATTCCCCAAGTGGTAAAAAGAAAAAAGTCCAGTAGGATCCTCTTCACCTTATGCTAGCTAAGGCTATTAAACATGGCTTGTAGTTAGGTTGTGTGAATTCTGTACTGACCTCATTAGCCCTGGACATGTACTCAAACTCACATTTTATTTTTCTAATAAAAAACTAGCATGCCCCTAAATTAGAATAAATTAGAAGTCTTCTGAGAGACAGTTCTAGATGGAGGACTCCATAGTTTTCCTTTCTTTTTTCAAAGATCATTAAGATGATTGACAAATTTAAGAACATAGGCTGAAAGTAGAATCTCAAAACATAAATAGTAAAATAGACTATTATAAATATCCAAAAAGCTACACACTTAAATTATCTTAAGTAAATGAATAATCTTTCTACTATATGCACAAATTCCTTCACCAGCCCAAAGTCTATTTCACGAAAAATGCAACCATTTCTTCAGGGATAGTGGTTTGGCCCTGTTGCAACCTTCCTCTACTGGCAAACTAAGTCTCTCCAAATTTTATATTTCTGGCCTATGTTTATTTATGCTAAAAGTTTTCTCCATCAAACTTGAATGGATCTTCTGTATATTTCTCTCTCTGTTTCTCTCTTTTTAGACACACTAAAAGCCTGGAGGTCTGATACCAAAAGGTTAGATCAGGCTTAGATCTCACTTTGGAAAAGTTTTTGGTCACCTCACAGATGAATGCCAGGAGTCTAATGATAGTTTAGAAACTGGTTTCTACCAACCTTCCAGTAGAGTCAGTCTATAGGTCATGGGGCACTGATGGCTAAATATATTTCATATGCTGGTAGTCAAGTTCTAAGATGTGGGTTGATATTTAAGTCAAAGGATATGTTGTCAATTATGACTGTCTCATTAAAAAAATCAACTACTTGTTAACTTTTTGCAATTTCTTCATCATATTACTCTTTAGTATTGAAAAATCTTTGTATTATGTATGTTTAAAACATAACAAATTTAATCTTTTTTGAGTCTAAACTTTTTCATTTTAATAGTAAGGAAAATTTAAGGAGTTTGAGAGGATTTTTAGTGTTTTGAAGAAAAATCTATTTGAAAAATATTCACTTACTGAAGCAATCAATTTTAAATGGGAGCTTTGATCAACTAACAGAAGCAACCATATATATTATGTTTTTGTTAAAATTAATGTTAAAAATCTGAATTCAGGAAGGTAAAATTTCCTAATAACAACATTTTATTCTAAATTTATTTCTGAAGTTCTGGTCCTTGCTTAAAGTGATTTCTGTACTTACCTACATATTCTGACAGTGTTTTCAGACTTGGCAGAGCAGAGAGTTTGGCAGAATATTGGCTGAACACATTTTATCTGAACATTATCAGGGTTGCATTGTACGGCTGACTTCATTGCCTGGTAGCACGAAGTGTTTATAGTCAGGGTTGTAGCATAGTGATGAAGTGACGGCAGATTGTCAACAGAAATTACCTTTGCAATAAAGGGAAAGGAATTACTATTTCTAAGGATTAATGCAAATTGTTTTATCCACTCCAATTCTTAGTTCAAATTTTAAAATAACTCCATGTTTAATACATCCTATTCTTCAACTACTACATAGTTTTTATGGCCTTCAATGTTGGCTCCAATAAAGAACCCTTTGGATGTTTTCGATTATTATTCTGTGAAGCCATTCTATTTATTTTATTTTTTGCTTTTTTGGAGGGGGAAAGGTACAGCAATCGGGGTTAAGTGACTTGCCCAAGGTCACATGTCTGAGGCTAGATTTGAACTCAAGTCATCCTGTCTTCAGGGCCGGTGCTCTACTCACTGCACCACATAACCACCCTGAATTTTCTGGATTTTTAAAAGTATAATATAATGAGAAATGTAAGAGAATATTTGTGTCTTAAACTGGCCATTCTAAAAGAAGAATTCCAAAACTGACCTGAGCAACGATGGCACTGTTGAAATAAGATTAGAGCTGCCCAGATTATTCTGAAGTATGCACACACTTGTAAACACAAGTTCGGATATGTATATATTGTTTAACCTCATATATTTGTGTCAGTTGGGCAAGTTTTAACCAAATTTGCTTCAGCGACCAAATAATTTGGTATCTGGAGAAGGAAGAGAGAAAAAGACATTATAAATATAGCTGCTAATTTTTTATTTTTTTATTTTTAGTTAGGCATACAAGATTTTTTTTATTCTCACATTTTAAAAAAATTAATTATACAATTAAAAACAGTTTGTCACATAACAGGTTGTCACCTTGTCATGCTTAAAAGACCAAAGTAAATGCTTACCCATTACAGATACATTCCAAAAATTAACTAACATTTTTATTTTCCCCAAATCTTTTTTCTACATGGAAGAAGAGATTTGATGAAAAAGTATGATTAGAAAAGAGGTGAACCAGTCACATGGCAAAAGAGGAAGAACACATAAAGTGTGAAAAGTCCCAGAGGAAGGCCTCCATCAGATTGGGAGTGACTATGCGAGAACTTGGATAAGAGTTGGACAGGACGAGAAGGAACCAATGGGTTACAATCTATGCTAAAGGAAGGAATAGGCACATGAGTAAAATGATGGATCCCCTGAAGTTCTAGACTATATCAAGTACATTGTTTTAGCCCAAAGAAGAGTTGGGAAGGGATCCTATATGTTTGGTTTAAAAATAAGGCTGCCAATTTTTTTATAGCATTTTAAGAACCAAGAAACTGAGTTCAAAGGTAAACACACATATAGATACACATACACATACACATATATACACACAAACACATATGCCACATATGCTGGCAACATATGTAATATCTGATGACCTAATTTACTGTTTGAATATACAATTGCATTTAAAACAAAGCACAAGTGCGCTGAGATAGACTGATAAAAGTATGTGGCTAAAGTATATAATGAGTGCTGAAATTATAAAACAAGATGTAAGAGAATAAACATTTATTAAGCTTAAGGTACTGTGCTAAACACTTTATATTATCTCATTTGTTTGATAAATGATATATTCTAAGCCTATAAGGAATCCTGAGATATCAGAATGCATCCTAATTTTTTTCAAAAGCAAAGATACCAAGCAAAAAGGTCATTTCATGCTGATGTCAACTAAAAAAAACTGAACTTGCATTTTACCCAGTATTTACCTCTATTACAAATACTATATCTAGTCATATTTCTCTTACATATTATTTGCCTTTTTAAAAATAGAAACATTATTACATGAACTATTCAAAGTACTCTACCATGTTCATAAAAACTCTACTTATTCATTACCTTAGAATGTCCCCTAAAATCAAATATGTTGTGTTGTAAAAGACCATTGAATGCTGCATTTATTTTCATTTGGGCATGGATAATTAGTTGTGATTTTGAAATAAGCATTTTGCCTTTTGTAACAAACAGTTACAAGTTCAAGTCTTCATGGCCAGCTTTGGATTCATATCCATAGATAACATTAGAGACTTTTTTTTTAACAAGTATTTATTTCCACACTTCAAGGATTCATGATTTTGTTAATGTGGGATATTCCTCCAACTACAGAGATTAAAACCTGTTTGTTTTAGTAGACAACCTTTACTGCTGTGAACAAAAACATTCATCATTTGATAGATAGTCTCTTCAGAATGAGGAAGGCTGGTCCTCAGAAACAAGAGGGCCCATACTGTAACCCACTCTCCCTTGGAAGCATCTGCCAAAGTTAACACTCCCTTGGCTCGTGAGAATCTGAGGTTAGTTACCTCTATGACATGAAGTAGCACCAGAAGTGAGTATCAGAAAAAGATTTTCCATCGTAACTGTAAAACTGAAGTCTCTAAGAAGAGATAGTAAAACAAAAGGGATGATTTCTGGGACTTTGCTTTTCTATATCTTTCTAGCAAAAATGCTTCATAGGACCTTTCAAAAAAAAGAAAAAGGACATTACTTGACTGACATTCTATCAACAAAATAATTTCCTCTGGTGCTCTAGTAGGCTATAAAGTAGGAAAAGTGGCATCAAAGAGATATGTAATGGCTTCCTACACTCAGGACTCTGTGTTCTTCTCAGTGAAATTTTCATTAAAGACAACAGGATTTCTTTCCACCAGAAAAATATAGGAAGAGTGGGAAGGGAGTGGAGCAGTGATTATTACTGTAGCATCAGTACTCTGGAATCTTTTTATAAAGCTAGCTTTAGCATTAACACCTACTTTATAGGCCAAAGGTATGAAAGCAAAAATTTTATATCAGGCTTTTTATTTAGGATCTTACCACTTGTAGTTATGATTCAGGGAACATGATCTGACCTGTAAAATATTCATATCTATGTTATACAAAGAAATGCTATAACTTATAATGCTATAATCTGATTTTGTTAATGTTTATTTTTCTTCAGCACTATATATTAGTACTCAGTTCTACTGTTGCTCAACTTTTTCTAGGACAAATTCATTTTAATTGTCATGTACTTCAGCAAATTCATAAGAATGAGCTTAGTTAAGTATAACATCTCAATTATTGATGGAAAATTATAAGTTCTTTCAATGAAAGGTGGTATTTAATAATAAGGAATCATGCTATTAAAAATCTCTGGGATTGTTATAACAGGTTCTCTATAAAAACACCATTTTGTGTAGTACAAAGAAAGTTTGGAGGAAGATTCATGGGACAAGATTTTTAAAGCAGGCACTATAAAAGGAAATCAGAATAAAATAAAGGTCCTTGTTTTCTCTTGGTAAAGTAAGGTCCTTCTATGATGCCTCATTATTGTGACTCATATTTATATAAGGTAAAGCCAAAAACAGAATCAGAAACTAAAGGAGAAAATTCAGGGTTTAGATTTTTTCCCCCAATACTAACAAGTACACATCTGACATGAATGAAAAATGTTTTTACATTTGTTTAGCACTGTATAATTTCCAAAGTATTTTCACACTTATTTCCTGTGTCCTTAAAGCAAGTACAGTGGAAAGAGTGTTGGCATTCATAATTAAAAGACTTGGGTTGGAATTCTACCTCCTGTACTTAGTATCTTTGCCTGTTTACCACAGGTAAGTCACTTACTCTAAACCTCAATTTCCTCATTTGCAAATCAGAGAATGTTAATAAATAAAGGCTAGTAATACTGGGACTTTATGAAGTTTAAATGATATTAATAAAGTGCTTTATAAATAATGTCACCTGTTATAATTATAACTACCATGCTGATATTATTAAGCATGTATTATGACTATTTTACAAATAAACTATGGCACAGTGAGCTTGTGTGACTTTCTAAATGTCATTCTTTTATTCAATTTTTATTTTTAAAAGTATATTTCTAGAGTAATAAGGATGAATGTACAGTGCCTTGCATATATTGTTTAATAAATGCTGAACTGAAATGAAAGGGCCATGGGTATTTGCCCAGAAGAGAAACAGTCTAAGTTAAGAACAATAAAAAGATGACACACTGTTAACCAGATTTTTTAAACTTCACAGGAATGAGTTCAGTGACTCATCATGAAGTAAGTTTCCAGGGCAATTGCACTCATCAGGGAAGACATAGTACTAATGACCTTAACAGCCAGTAGTCTTGCTTCAGGATAATAAAGAGCCATAAGAACTTCAATCAGGCCTTTGTTAACATATGCTATAATACTATTTTCTATAGGCTGAAATGTGATATGAAACCATTATTGGGAGCCTTACATTCATATAAGGTAAAGCCAAAAACATAACCAGAAACAAAAGGAAAATGTAGTGTTTAAATTTTGTTTTTGGCCTGACTTCTAACTTAGTATTCTACTACTAACCTAGTAACTTAAACATGGTACAAGGTGGTTCATTTACGAGGACCTGAAGTACTAAGAAGGCTTGATGTCTGCACCCAGCACTTGTACTTGTTTTTATTCAATCCCCTGGAGTTGGGGTACATCTACCACTCTACTATAATAAACTGTTCTCTCAAAGGTTATCAGTAACTTCCTAACGGCCAAAGTCTTGTTCTTTCAATATTCCTTCTTCTTAAATAATAAAAAAAAAATGTAAAGGAAGGAGGTTTAGCAGTATAAGATCTTAAACTATATTATAAGGCTGTAATTATTAAAACTATCTGATACTGGCTAAGAAACAGAACTGCAGAACAGTGGAACAGAGTAGACAGTATAGTCAATGATTATGGTAACCTTGTGTTTAACAGATTTAAAGATTTAAGCTTTGGGGATAAGAACTCACTATTTAGTGAAAACTGTTGGGAAAACTGGAAAGCAGTCTGGCAGAAATTTCGTAAAGAACAATATCTTACACCATTTACCAAGATAAGGTCAAAATGGATACTTGACCTAGATATAAATGGAAATAAATATCATAAGAAAATCAATAGAACATAGAATATATTGCCTATCAGACTTATGGATAAGAGGAGAATTGATAAACAAGAGATAAAGAGCATTGCAAGATGTAAAATGAATTATTTTGATTACATTAAAAAGGGTATGTACAAACAAAACCATTGTAGCCAAAATAAGAAGGAAAGCAGAAAACTGGGGGAAAATCTTTATAGACAATTTCTCTGGGTCTCATTTCTTGAATACATAGAGAATTTTGTCAAATTTATAAGACTATGAGTCATTCCCCAATTGAGAAGTGGTCAAAGGATGTGAACAGGCAGTTTTTCCATGAAGAAATCAAAACTATACGTAATTCTATGAAAAAAATGCTCTAAATCATTATTGATTAGAGAACTATAAATTAAAAGAACTTTGAGGTAATAATCTCACACCTATCAGATTGGCTAAAATGACAGAAGAGGAAAAGAACAAATATTGGAAGGGATGTAGAAAAACTGGGACAGTAATACACTGATGGTGGAACTGTGAGCTGATTCAACAATTTTGGATAAAGCTGTGGATACCCTTTGTCCTGGCAATAGATATGTTTCCCAAAATGATCAGAGAAAAGGAAAAGAACCTATATGTTCTAAAATATTTATAGCAGCTCTCTTTGTATTGGCAAAGAACTGGAAACAGGGAATGCCCATCAATTGGGGAATGGCTTCATAAGTTGTGGTATATGATTGAATGAAATATTACTATGCTGCAAGAAATAATGAGGTTTTAAATTTTTCTCAAACTGGTGACAAGCATCCATTGCATGCAAGTTACAGTCCAGAACTGGACCCTCTAAGTGAGCCAGTTCAGAACTGGCTAGATTTGAGGGTTGGGGTACAGAGTTATATGTCATTCAAAGAGTAGGTATTCCCAAGTGATGCCAATCAACTTTGATTGGTCAACACACTGGGAAGTGGGATATATTAAAATAAACATCTTGGGGTATGGTCACTTAATCTTGGTCAAAGAGACATCAATTTCTTTATCACAAGTCTCAACAACAGGGAAGAATCAACATCTTTCCAGACCTCTCTGACAACACAATGAACAGGAAACTGAACTTTGGAAGAAAATGAAATGGGAAGCTCTGAGTCTCAAAGATAATGATTACTAAAAAAGATCATTTTTCACAATAGATACAATCAGGAGAGGGACTGGACCTGTGATTTCATCAGAGTAGGATGAGGTGAGGTGAGGAAAATTCCATCAATATAGATTTGTGCTTGCTGTTCAACTGAAAAAAAAGGAATTGACTAGACTAGTAGTGTCAAACTGAAATGTGGACCACCAGACTGTAAGGATCCTTGCTAGTCACACATTGGCTTAGAAAAACACCCATTAACATTGTTTCATATATTATGTTGTTGTTCAGTTGTGTCCAGCTCTCTGACCTTGTGGACCATAGCATATCAATGCTGTCTATAGGATTTTCTTGGTAAAGATATTGGAGTAGCTTCCTATTTCTTTCTACAGTGGATTAAGGCAGAGGTTAAATAAATTGCCCAGGGTCACACTGCTGATAAATGTCTGAGGTTGAATTTGAACTCTGGTCTTACTGATTCTAGGCCCAGAGCTTCACTGAGTCACCTACTTGCCTCTATTATATATCAAATATTTATCTAAAAATACATATTTTATCATGTATTTTCATTTATTTTGTTAAAATTTTCCCAATTACATTTTAATGGTTTAATGGTTCAAGCCCTTTTGGGGGTATTATGAGTCACATGTGGCCCTGATGCGGTCTGGGATGCTTTTGTCTGTAACCTCAGTTTGTAAAATCTCACTTGTGTTTGGGTACTTATGTATGTCACATCAGTTTGTAACAAGCCTGTGCAATTAAGTTGTAAATGTCACACTTTCCTTAGCGATAAAAGCATTAACCCTCTCTCTCCCTTTCCCCCAGCATTAAAGTCTTTTCCTTGAGCTAGATAGTCTGCCTAGAGACAAGCACCTATGAATCCTTCAATAGTATTCTATAAACAAACCCTTTGAGAAATACATAGCCCCTTTGTTCTAAGTTGCCAGCTGCACCCAAAAGCCTTGAATAACATTATCAGAGAGATAACTTCGTCTCAATATGGTACCTCCTGAATCCTTAATCAGTCTAGTTCACAGACTTGGAAGCAATCAAGCCTATCCTCCCAACAGCCATACTGGACATATCTAATTCATACTTGACCAAAAGTAACCTAGTGACATTTCAAGCAAAAAACCACACCTCCAGATTGCCCCCCTTAGGGGGATCTCCCAGTGAATTATGGGCAATTCACCTGCATAGTTGATACAAAAAGCACATGTCCCTTTAAGCACTGACCACTCCTAAACTCCTAACTCCACCTTTGCCAACCTAGTTAGCATAATTAACCTCTGACTGACAGTTATATGATTATAAAAACTGCATCTCTAGCCCCTGCTCTTTGCAGGTTCCCTTAACCTTTTCCTGCCCACTGCAGTGTAAAACTTTCTAACTCTGCCTTAGATCCCTGCACTTTGCAGATCCCCCTATTTCTTCTACCTGCTGCTGTCAGCATAACAATAAACTTTGTAACTTTGCCAAAAGACAGCTTGGGTCCGGCGAAAATCTTTCCAGACAAGAACCCACTACGGATTCACATGAGATCCCTTAAGACACCCAGCACTTCTCCCAAACCTCTTCAGCGCAGGCCTGCTGTTTTGACACCTTTGCTCTAGAGCATTGAGAAATTAAGCAACTCCCTTCGTTTAAGTCTCAACTAAAATCCTATCTTCTGCAGGAAACCATACCTAACCCCTGATTCCAGTGTTTTCCCTCTTTTAATTATTTCCAATTTATCCAGTATATAGCTTGCTTTGTATATATTTGTCTGCATATTGTCTCCTACAATTAGATTGTAAACTTTTTAATGGCAGAGACTACCTTTTGCTTCTTTTTGTGCTTAGAACAATTCCTCACACATAGTAGGTACTTAATAAATGTTTATTAAATTCAATTGCACAGGGTCACAAAGGTAGAATCTATCAGAAGTTTGAATCTGGATCTTCCTAGTCTGAGCCCAACACTATCCACTACACCTACCTGTTTTTGGTAGATAAAGTATATCCAAAAATAAGTATAAAGAAGAGGCAGGTTTCTGTGAATTTTACAGCACTCATCCTTTCAGAAATCTCAAATCAAAAGAAAAAAATTATCACAGAATTTTAGATTTGGAATGTACCTTAGAGACCATCCATTTTACAAGTGAAAACTCAAAGGTAAAGTGAATTTGTAAATTGGAAACTCATCTGTACAATTATGGCAGGATAGGTTAAGTGAGTTACTCAAATTCGACTTGCTCAACCTTTGGGACAGGTTATAGGATCAAAGAATTTAGCCCAGGAAGAGACCTTTAAAAATGAGCTATTCCAATCCAAACATTTTATTGATAAGGAAATTAAGGTCCCAAAAGGTTAAGTGATTTCCCCAAGGTAAAACACATAGCCAGAGAAGCAAAATGGGTAGGGAGACAGCCTCAAAGTCTGGAAGCCCAGAATTCAAGTACCATCTCAGATAAATACTGGCTTGCTTATACTAGTCCCTTAACCTTTATGTGTCCCAGGGAAACTCTAAGGGGAAGCTGCACAGCTTGTGCAAATCTTCATTGGTAGCAGTTTTCTCATCTGTATTTCCCTACACTAATGAAATCAAAGGTTCCCATCCCCCAGTGCAGGTATTAAGGAGGAGGGGAATCAAAGTTCTTTCCATTATACCACACTGGTTTTGGTATCTAGCTCCAATACTGAGTTGTATATATTTAAATATTTCAAAATTGCATATAATCTTACTTTACAACTCATTCATTGCCTCTTCTTAGCTGACAGATTAAAGCACCTACACATGAATTATTTTCGTAATTGATTTCTGAATTCAGAGACCATTTGGTATTCCTAGCTAAGTATCTGGTATTCCTAAAACTAGTTTCTTCCTTCCTAGATTAACATACATTTATTATGTGCTTATTATGTTTGAGGAACTGTTACACATACACACAAGAAGACAGTCACTGTTTTCACTATACTAGGTTTAGCTCTCACCTTGTTGTGCCTTCAAGATGGCTTTTTATGTCCTCAAGACTTGAGAGAATGCCTCTAGAGATCCCTTTGAAAGTGAGGACCTGAATAACAGGAAACTAAAAGGAAAATTACTGTAAAGTTGGGTCTGATTTTTCATAAACCTACTCTGCCAGTCCTTCATTTCCCTTAATTTTGTAATTCATCTTCTTTTCAGTTCTAACTTTTCAGGCTTCATGATTTCTTCTCTGATCCCTTTCTTCCATCCCAACTTCTGACTTACTACATTTCCATTAGCAATTAATTCCTCCACCCAAAATTTGGATGGCTCAGGTGAACAAGCACTTAGTATGACACAGTGTAAAAGCCATTAAGCCTGAGAACCTGGGTTAGAGTATAGGTTCTGCTACTTATTGCTAGAGGCAATGGGAATGTACTGGAAAAAACCCTTAAATTTGCTATTAAAAGAATTGAGTTCAAGTCCTTGCTCTGATGATTATTTCATTTGTGACTGTGCAAGTTTCTTAGTCTCTCTGGGCTTGTTTCCTCATCTGTAAAATGAGGGGGGTTTGGGTCTTTTACAATTGTAAATCTATGTAACATCCTATAAGGGGCTGGATATTCTCCGAGCTCCCTACCAGCCAATTCTATGATTATCCTGGAGCTTAACTTTCAACTCTATACAATAAAAGGGATGGGGGAGGGGCGGGAGTCCAACTCCAAGATTCCTAAGGTCCCTTCAAGCTCTAATTTTTTTTATTATTCCGGATCTTGGTTTCCAACTCTGTACAATGAGGTGACCCGCTGTGCCCAAGGTCCTCAGATCTAATTTTTTTCTTAATTCTTATTTTTCAACATTCACTTTTATAAGATTTTGAGTTCTAAATTTTCCCTCTGCCCTTCCCAGTTCCCAAGATGGCACGCAATCCGGGTATCAGTTGTGAAATAAGAATCAGAACAAAACGGAAAAACCAGGAGAAAGAAAAAGAAATAAAAAAGAAAACAGCAGGCTTCCATCTACATTCAGACTCCATAGTTCTTTCTCTGGATGTAGATACCAGTTCTAAATTTCTGACTCTATAATAGGGAGGGACGTGCAGGTGACCCTCTTTAAAATGATGTCCCTTTAACATGGTCAAAGAAAACAATGAATATATGACCACAGGAGATAAAACACGTAGAGCGTGTTAGTTTAGTTTTAAAGGAGGAGGTGGTGAGGGGGTGTTGCAGCTCAGCCTTTGGAGCACCGGGGCCACACGTACTGGGCAGTAGGCTAAGCGGTGGTGGGGGAGGGGACCACACGAGGATGAGCTGGGGGGAGGGGGTGCGAGGGCTGGTCTCGAAGGGATGCTCCGCTAGCTCGAAGGCCGAACTCCCCTCCCACGGCCTCAGGGAATCTGAGCCGAGGCCAGAACCACTGGCCTCCCCCTCCTCCTCCGAAGGCCGACCTCCCGCCTGCCGTGACTCAGCGTTTCCTCGTCCCTGCGGGCGGGCCGGCAGGCTGAGGACACCGGCTCCGCTCCGGCCTGGCTCGGCGGGGGCTCCTCCCGGTGCAACCTCCCCCGTCCCCGCCCCCTCCTCCGCGGGGCCCTCCCCGCAGCGGCCGCGGCGGAGACTACAACTACAGGAGCCCCAGCAGTCGCCACAGTCCGGCCATCGCCGCCACTACCGCAGCATCAGCCGAGACAGCAGCCGCGCCCCCCACGCTCCCGACGCCGCCGCCGCTCGTCCCGCCCTCCCCGACCCCCGCGCACGCGAAGCCTCCCAGGCGCCGACGCCGCACGAGTCTCACGCGCCTCACGCCCTCGCGCCCAGCGGCCATGGAAGCCTCGGTGCACACCCTCTACACCCAGAAGCGGGGCTACGACTTGACGCGGAACCCCCACCTCAACAAGGTACCCGAGCGCCGGCGGGCACCCGCCCACACCGGCTTCCACACCCGCCCGGGGGCAGGCGCGTTCTCTCCCGGCCACCCGCGGGGCCGGTATCGGGCATCGCCCCCGAGGCGCTGTGGTCCTCACACCCGGGGGGCTCCGCCATCCAGCAGAGCGAGGCTCAGTCATCCTCCTCCTCCTGGGGAGGCTCAGTCATCCTCCTCCTCTTGGGCAGGCTCTTTCTCCTGCTCGGGGAGGCTCATTCATCTTCCTTCTCCAGGAGGCTCATCCTCACATTCAGGCATCATACTGCTCTGGGAGGCTCCCACCGGGCTCACCGACCGGTGCTCAGGGAAGCGCAGTCACCCAGGCTTAGAGACTCAATCATCCTTACATTCAGAGGCTCAGTCCTATTCGTAGTCATTCAGAGGCTCATAAGTTCACACTCACAGGCTCTGTCTGTTTTATACTTTGATAAACCCCAGAACTGATTAGCTGTCACTCACAAAGCCCTATCTTAGGCTCACAATTGTAATAACCGCAACTAACATTTATATAGCACTAACTATGCGAGGTTTTGTTTTACAGTCATCTCATTTGATCCTCAACAATCCTTGGAAGTAGGTGTTATTATCTCCATTTTTACAGATGAGGAAACTGAGGCAAACAAGTTAATCGACTTGCTCAGGGTCACACAACTTTTACGTGTTTGAGGTAGAATTTGAACTTGCTTCTTTCTGGCTGCAGAAAGATGAAGCTAGGTTTCATAGTAGATAATGATTGGCCTGTAGTCAGGAAGACTCATCTTGAGTTCCAGTCTGGCCTCAGATGCTTACTAGTGGTGTGACTGGGTGAGATGTTTTACCCCTTTGCCTCAGTTCTTCCCTCTGTAAAATTAGCTGGAGAAGAAAATGGCAAACCTCTGTTTTGCCAAGAAAATCCTAAATGGGATCTTGAAGATCATGTCTGAACATTTTTTCTTTTCTTTTTCCTTTTCTTTTTTCTTAAGGGCAATTGGAGTTAAGTGACTTGCCCAAGGTCACAAGGCTAGTAAGAGGTCTCCTGACTCCTGGGCCGATGCTCTATTCACTGCATCACCTAGGGCCGCCTCACCCCAGCAACTTTCTGACTCCAGACTCAGCACTGTATCCACCCTGCCACGTAGGTGCCCCACTTCCAGTGAGGTTCACTGGCAGCCTGCATAGATCTATGATGACATAGTCACCTCTCCACTTTGACACTCACAGAATTACCTGTTCACTCATTTATGGAATCAGTCCTGTACCCTTGCATAATCACAGGCTTATTCATCACTGTTGTGCATGGACTCATTCATGTGCACTGTTATGCCCAAGCTCAGTCAGATGCTTACATAATCACAGATCCAGTCAGAAAATCTGGGATTTTGGTAGTGTTTTAGATGAATTAATCATCCTCCCTAGGACCTAAATATACCAATTAGGAAATTTTTCCCAAATGAAAAGGAGTTTTAAATTTATAGTTTGATTTATTCTGGCCAAGGTATTGACCAAGGGCTAGTTACTCTAAATATTGTTCTGCTACTTTGTGTGTTACTTATCCAGATCATAACCCCTTTACACCTTCGTGAATTTGTGACTCATAATGGTTTTAATGAGTTCTTAAGACTAAAATAGTTCATGTCCTGGCCAGTCCTCTGGTGATGAACCTCTCTTGTTATGATCATTAATGATTTTAAAATATTATAATTTGGAGATCTGTGGTTTTTTTCAGACTTGTGTGTCAGTATTCCTCTTTGAAAAACATAACATATTATTGTAAGCAATTGTCTGTGGTATAGTGTTTCATAAATGTTTTCATTATTCTGATTTTCTTTTTTTTAAAAAACTTTTATTATTAGTTTCTTGTCAGTTGCTTTTTATTTGCTGCTATTCCATAGGTTGGGCTTGATTTTCAGAAACACCAATATATAATTTGATATATACTTTCAAAGCGGTTGTTGCTTTTTCACCTGTTAATACCATGCTGTACAACATTAAGAATTTATCACTAGAGAAGAATCACTGTAGGTGGTATATAACGTGTTTGAATTTCTTCAAATTAAGAAGCAGTTCAAAGAAGAGTTCAATAAGCAATCTGGACAAAGGTGAGTGCACCCTTGGTGAGGATGAATTGTTTCAGTCACCTCTGAGGAGATAATGGAATGGTTTGCCATTTTCTTCTCCAACTCATTTTACAGATGAGGAAACTGAGGCAAACAAGGTTAAATGAGTTGTCCATGGTCACAGAGCTAGTAAGTGTCTAAGGCTGCATTTGAATCCGGGTGTTCCTGACTCCAAGCCCTAGCACTCCATCCACTGTGACACCCTAGCTGCCCCCAAATTCACTTTTAGTGCCTTTATTTTAAGAATTTATGACATTAAAATCCTTTAAGTTCTCACCTGCCCATAAGGAGAATAGTACCACTATTTAGATTTTAAAGGGGAAGCAAATGATTGTGTCAGTACATTCAAGAACAAGTTTTTTAGTTCCTTATCATTTAGATTTTACTAATTATATTTTTCAGTGCATAATATCTCTCATGTCTTATGGCTCTCTTCATGTTCTGTTCTCTACTGTGTGTGTATACATTTGAGATATTATTAGATCTACAGTGCTTTGCAAACCTTAAAGCACTGGATAAATGTGCACTGTTACTTTTGTTATCATTTTTAACCTCTCTACTCGGTAGTAACCACCTTGAGAGTAGAGACTAGGAAAAGCTGTCAATACATATGACTTCTCCTTTCTCTATTCTCACATCTCTGCCCTTTGCTGTATGACTGTTGACCTCATTGTTGAACTGAAGCTGCTTTCTCTCACTTGCCTAATGTAATGGTCTTTTCTTAGCCCTCATCGACTCAGCCTCCTTGTAGTTTTCAACACTTTTAATCATCCTCGTCTCTTGAATATTCTCTTCGTTTTTTATGACACTGATGTCTCTTGCCTCCTTCCTTATGTGCTTCTTAGTCTCCCTTTACTGGTTCATCATTCATATCTTGCTCCCTAAATTGTTGTTCTGACCTGAATCCTCTTTTCTTTACTCTCTCTTATTTCATTTTTTTGCATGAGTTTAGTTAACTTCTATGCAGATGATTTCATTATATATAGAATTATATTCAACCCTAGTCCATGTTGAATTTCAGTAACATCCCTACCTGCCTACTAGATATTTCAAATTTCATGTCCATAGACCTCACATGCTCAATTTGTCAGAAATTGGATTCATTATCTTTCTCCCCAAATGTGCTTCTTTCCAAATTTTCCTTTTTCTGAAAAGGATGTTAGCATTTCTCTCTGGTTCTCTTTAGGTTTCCAACCATAGTGTGATGCTTAATCTTTCACTTTCTCTATTTATGCATTTATTTGCCACATCTCATAGTTTTATCTCTACAGAGTCACCTTCACCCCCTTCTCTTTACTCGCACAGCCACCCCCTTAGTTCAGACACTCATCTCTCCTTATTGGTGTCATTGCCTCAAGTCTTTCCTGACTAATCTGTTGTCCACACAGCTGTCAAAGTGATTTTCTTACTTGCAGGTCTTACCATATTTAGCTCTCTACTCAGTAATCTCCAGTGGCAATTAATTACCCCCCTCCCCAAACCTACTTTTCCAGACTTACTCAATTATTCTCTCCCTCACATTCTACAGTCCAGCCAAACTGAGCTTGCTGCTTCTCAAACATGAGACTCCATCTCATTTCTGCCTCTTTCCCATGACTGGCCTCCACACTTGGTATGCACTCTCAGCTAGCCTTTGCTTCTTAGGTTTCCCTCTTTCCTTCAAAACTCTGACATGGTTTCACCTTCTAAGCAGTGGGAGCTGCTTTCCTGCTCTATTAATTTCCTCTGTGTTATGTATATTTCCTATGTACTTATTGTACTTATTGATGTCCTATTGTCTTCTATGTCTTTATACTTACCCTGGTAACTAGTGCAGTCCCTCTCGTATTGTGGGTGCTTAATAAATGTTTATTGATTGTTTTGTAATATTTTTGTATTTTGCATAGTGTCTAATATGGTGTGTTACACATAGTAATAGTAGATAATCAATATAAATGAATTGAAATTATTTTATACTCTAAGAGCTGTTAATTTCAGTAGGACCTACTTCTCTTATATAGGTATTATACAATAATATACTTTGAGGATGGCAAAATTTTCTAGCCTCAAACTTAACAGGTTCTAAGACCCAATATAGCTCATCATATTTTGACCATGTATACTAGGCAAGAGGGGTATTCTAATGTTGCTTCATTAACTAGAATTTTGGCTACTTCTATGATTATTCTGAGTCAGTGGATCCAGATAAACCTTATGAAATTCTAGAATTTTCATCAATGCCCAGCTTAAATCTCATGTCTTCCATGGAATCAGTTTAGTCCTTGATTATCATTCCCTGGTAGAATTCTGGAGAGTTAAACTATAAAGGAACCTTAGAGGTCATCATTTTATCAATAAGAGCCCAACCCGACCCTGAATGCTTATAATGGACACTTAGCATATGTATTGCTGCAGTTAGGGGAAAAAAAAAATAAAGGATGTGCCCTACCTTCCCAGCTAGATGTAAGCCCTTTTGAGTGACAGGAATCTTTTTTTATTAATGTCTCTGATGCCTATCATATTGCCCACAACTAGGGGACTTCAGCATATATATTGATATTCTCTCAAACACCCTTACTTCCCAGTTCCTAGGTTCACTCATTTCCCATGACCTACTCCTTCACCCTGCCTCAGCTATACGCAGAGATGGCCATTACTATTGATCTTACTGTTGCCTGCAAATGATGATCTTCTTTGTTTATAAAATCCAAAATACCCTTATCTGAAAAGCCTTGTTCTGTATCTTCACCATGACCTCCAATACCTTGACCCATTTGTTCTTTCCTAGGCTAACATTCCTGCCCTGCCTACACTCTTCCCTTCATCTTCTTAACCCCTTAGTGAACCAATTAATTTTACACGGTCTTCTCTTGAATCTTTTGCTCATTTTATCTTAATGCCAGTCTTACTCTGCCAATCTTCAGCTTTGGATTACTCCTACCATCTTCTGCCTTTGCTCCTTCTTGTGTGCTGCTGAACAAAGTTGGAGAAGTTAGAAAATCATGCTGACTGGGTCCATTATACATTTATAAAACATTAGCTCATCTGAGGCCTCACTACCACCAAGCAGTTCTTTTACACCTTCCTAACTGATTCAGTATCACACACCACAGTAGCTTCTCCAAATCTTTTCATCGTCCCTTAAACCTCTGGTGGCCCTCCTACTCCCAAACCTCTTACCTGAGAAGTTTGCCTTGTATTTCACTGAGAAAAAGTTAAGGTTGTTCACTGAGAACTTTATCTTTTTTCCTCCTCTTCATCTTGCATCTCTCAGATGACTTCTGGCACTATCTCTTACTTTATGAACTCTGTCTTACATAATGAAGTAGCCCTTCTTGCCAAGGTTAACCCTTCTTGCCAAGGCTAACCCTTCTTTCTGCATGTGCAAGTGATACCATTCTATCCTGTCTACTCCAGCAATTTTCCCCCTCTGTTATTCCCTTTCACTTTCCTTTAGTCTCTTGTCTACTGGCTGCTTCCCTTGTACCTACAACTTGCTGATGTCTTCCCCATCTTCAAAAGAACCCTCATTTCACTTGATCCATCCATCTCTTTTAATTATAAAGCATATCTCACCTACCTTTTGAGGCTAAACTACTTGAGAAGGTCTTCTTCAGTAAGGGCTTCAACTTCTTTCCTCTCATTCTCTTCTTAACTCTCTACAATCTGTTTTCCTACCTTATTGTTCAATTGAAACTGCCCTCTCCAAAGTTACTATGTCTTAATTGCCAGATCTAATCTCCTTTTCTCTGTTCCCATCTTTTTTGAATTCCCAGCAACCTTTGATACTATCAGTCACCTTTTTCTTGATAGCCTCTTTTCTCTGGATTTTTGTGACACTGCTCTGCCCTATTTCTGTCTCTACCTATCTGACCACTCTTCCTTAGGCTTTACTGGATCTTCATTCAAGTCACTCCCACTAAATGGCTTTGGATTTTTGAATTCTCTTCTCCCTTTGTGTCATTTTACTTGATAGTCTCATCAGCTCCCATAGATTCAATTAGTTGAATTGCGACTTTCCCCGTTGCAGTTTTGATATGTTGTGGGTAGACATTAGAAATTAAATGAGAATTTTTGGGGAATTTTGTGGAAGCCACAGATAACATGCAAAGGCCAGTAGGTGGCACAGAAAGAGTTTAGAAACTTAGAAATACATAAAATATACATAAAATGTTGTATAATATCAACATATTTTAGCTTTTAATACCATAATAATTCAGACTTTTTCTCAGAAAATTATACATAGTTTTTCCAGATCACAGGGGTGCCACACCACTGTTGTATTGCGCAGTGATTCTAAGACCTGCTTATCCAGCTCTGACCTCTGCTGACCTCCAGTCTTACATCTCCAACTCCTGTTAGACATCTTGAATTGGACATTCCACAGACATCTTAAACTCAACATGTTCAGAATTATACCCATTATCTTTCTTCCCAAACTTTCTCTTCTTAACTTCCTATTATTGTTGTTTATCTTTTGTTCTGGAAGAGGACCATAACATCAGGGAGGTGATGTCATTAAATGTGAATGAATTCTTTCCCCCTTCCAGTTCATCTTCCACTCAGATATCCGACTGTTTTTCCTAGAGACTAGGTCTGAGGACCTCATTGTTGCATCTCTGCCTCCCGCCTTCCCCTTCCTCCCATTTAATTAACTTTACTGGCTCCTTTTTATCACCAAGATAAAATACGAAATCCTCTGGCATTCAAATCTCTTCATAAACTCTCCCCATTTTTAGTCTTCCACCTCCCACCCCCATATACTCTGTGATCCCGTGATACTGGCTTCCTTGTTCTTTGCAGAAGACGTTACTTGCTGTCTCTGGGCATTTTCACTGGCTGTTTCCTACACCTGGAATGTTCTTCCTTCTTATCTCTCTGTGCCTCTCAGTTTCCCTAGCTTCCTTTAAGGCTTAACTAAAATCCTACCTTCTACTGGATGACTTTCCTAATCTTTAATTCTAGCACTTTTCCTCTGTTGATTATCTCCAGTTTAAAAAAGGACATTAATCACTACAAAATGCCTTATAAAAAAGAAGGCTCTATTTAAATGGAAATTTTATTGAAAGCAGTGCTCTGCTGGCAGGGTTGGACTGCTCTAGAGAACAGATTAATCAGGCATGTTCCAGGTAGCCTGGAGGTAAGCTGACCTCTTTGTACATATTTAGTTGAAGCAGTGACCTTCCATTCCTGAGAGTTCTCAGTGTTCTGAAGGTTTGAAAAGGTAGAATAACTTAGCCTTTTTGGATAAGAAATTGTATTTTCCAGTTCATTTGGGGGAGACATTTTCCAGTTTTTATATGTTCAGATAATGAAGATTATATCATTTCCAGCTAACAACTTTTTCTCACAAACCTTCCTTTTTTAAAAAACTTACTTATTTCTGTAAATGGTACCTCTAGTCTCAGCCTCATACAACCACCCAGTTGCCTGTTGCTTCCTGGTATGCTGTTGTCCATGGAGTCATGAAGATTTGGACGTGACTGAACAACTTAATTCGTTGAATTCTTTCTTGGAAGTAAATCTGCAATAAAGTACAAAACTCAAATGACTCAAATAGCGTAAGCCGATGTATAATAAAACAGAAAACTGTTTTGTTTTATTTTAGTACTGAGGGCACCCTGGAAATTTGTATTCTTTTTAAAACTTTGGACAAGTTGCTTAACCTTTATAAATTGGAAACATTAACATATGTCTCCTAGAAGTCAATGTCTGTATAAGAAGTTTTAACTTATTTGGAGAAAATTTACCCTTGTTCTTATGATTCCAATATGATCTTTTCTTATTGTTTGTTCATATCCAAAAATATATGCATTCCAAGTACATCTCTACCACAGAATTATGAGGACTATCTTGTCTCTCTTCTGAGAATCTGAGACTTCTTGTAAAGAACCCAACCAAAACAGAAATATCTATGTTACACATTCTTATCTAATTTACTATTTATTATCACTTTAGATTTCTCCTGGGTTTACTGTTTCCTAGACTGGCTCTGACTAGATAACTCATGTTTCAGGCTGTATTTTCTCAAACTTATATAACTGTAAACTAACATCCTTTATAAAAGACTCAATTTTAAAATGCTGATGACTTACTTAAAAGAGAGAGAGTGTGTGCGTGCATGCGTGCGTGTGTGTGTAACACAGTGCCTTAAACATAGTGGATCATCCATAAATGTTCAGTATATAAAATTGATGCACATTTTAAAGTCACATTTCAGATATCTTATGTTCTTGTTAATTTTCATTTCTTTTGCAAGTGTGAAAAATAACTCCTAATTTAAGGCAGATCTTATTCTTAACTAAGCTGTGTTTATATGATTTCCAGTTCTTAAAGATAAACATACCTTTTGGTAATCAGTCAACAAAGATTTATTAATTGCCTGCTATGTATGAAATTCTGTGCTAGGCACTGGGAATTCAGAGACGAGAATGAAAAAATACCTGCCCTCAAGGAGTTTACATTTTATCTAAAGAGTAAATCTCAAGAAAAACATCTCCTCAGTCCTTTATGAATTTTATATAGTTTATATCTATTACTCCAATAGGCCATTTCTTGCCTTTTTTCCGGGGCTTAGTTCTCCATGCCACTTCTTGATCCAGGCCATGCCCCTCCCCTAAATTGCCTTTATAAGTCATCTTCCCCCATGAGATTTAAACTTCTTGAGGGCAAGAACTGTTTTAGGGGTTTGTATTTGTATTCCTAAGGCTTAGCATAGTTCCTGACACGTTGTACTTCGTACATGTTCTATGTCTGTTTTTACTCAGATTAATTTTGTATAACAATATGTATGAAATCTTCTAATTAAAAAAATAATGTTTTTGTGGGTATATGCTATTCACATGACTTTTTTTAATCCCTAAAGCTTTTATCTGTCGTGTTCCTTGAATAGTATCTATAAAACATCAGCAGAAGGCTATTGGGTCATAAAAAAAAAATATGGGCCTTTGTTTTAGGGGAAATCATGAAGGCTTAAAGAACTTTTCAACTCTCAATCAACCTCCTGTAATCTTGTCTAATTCTGGACCCAACTCATTTCACATTTTCTGTCTTAGTTTAAGATTGCCTATACTGACAGATGAGCATCCAGGTAGCTATCATAGGCTGGATAATGGGAATTCTAAATCTGCTTGGTTTTTCTCATCTAGATAGCCAGGCCAAATCCTTTTAAGTGGTTATGGATGTCATTTAAGTAACTTTTCAATATTCTGGCTCTTGATGCAACCAGTATAATATCATTTTTAAAAAAATTAATTAACTTATTTTCTTGTTTACATCACTCATTTCCATGAGATTTTGAGTTACAAATTTTCTCCCCATCTTTCCCTACCCACCACCCCAAAACAGTGATCCCACTGTATAGCCCTTCCCCCAGTCTGCTCTCTCCTATGTCTTCCTCTGACTTTCCAGTAGGGCAGGATGGGTCTCCCTACCCCAGTGCCTGTATATCTTAATTCCCAGTTGCATGTAGTTAATAATAATATATATTTTTAACATTTGATTATAGAACTTTAAATTCTAGATTCTTTCCCTTCCTCCCTTGTCACCCACCCCCAGTGGAAGGATAAGCAATTCAATACAGATTGTACACGTGTAATTATGCAGAACATCTTGACAATGGACATATTGTGAGAGACTGACTATATGTCCCTCCTTCCTATCCTGCCCCTACCCTTGTTCTATTCTCTACTCTGTCCCTGTCCCTTTACTGAAGTATGTACTTCCAGCAACCCTCCGCCGACCCTGCTCTCCCCTTCAGCATCCCCTCTCTCATCCGCATCCCCCCTACTCTCCTGTGTAGCAAGATACCCAGTTTAGAGTTTGTCATTCCTTCCCTAAGTCAAATTCAGTAGAGAGTAAGGTTGACCCTTTCCCTTTTGCCTTCTTGTTCTTCCCCTCTTTGTAACAGTTATCCTTTGTCTCTTCTATATGAGATGATTAACCCCATTCTGTCTCTCCTTGTCTCCTCTCATTCTAATCCTTGCCCACCTCAGAATTTCACTTTTTAAAATATTGTCCCTTCCTATTCAGTTGATCCTGTGTCCTCTATGTATGCATATACAAATACTCAGATGTATTCATACATGTATATAAATGCTCCTATATAGACATGTGTATGTATACGTATATATGCTTTTGTATTCTCTTCAACTATCCTCATACTGAGAAAACTTTCATAAGTTACAATTATCTTTTTTCCATGTAGGCATGTAAATAGTTCAGCTTTGATAAGTTCCTTATGATTTCTTTTCCATGTTTACCTTCTTATCCTGCTTATATTTGAGTGTCAGATTTTCTTTTCAGTTCTGGTTTTTTCAGCAAGAATGTTTGAAAGTCCTCCACCTCACTGAATGACTGTATTTTCCCCTAGAACATTATACTCAATTTTACTGGG
>CM053593.1:246754984-246780655 GCA_028646575.1 Pseudocheirus occidentalis | reverse complement strand
AGGTGATTCTTGGTTTTAATCCTAGCTCCTTTGATCTCCAGAATATCTTATTCCAGGCCCTTCGATCCCTCAATGTAGAAGCTGCCAGATCCTGGGTTATCCTAATTGTGTTTCCACAGTATTCAAATTGCTTCCTCTTGGCAGCTTGTAATATTTGCTCCTTGATCTGGGGACCACTGCTAGCTCTGGAGGCAGTTTGGCTGGACCATCTTCGCCAAATTTAGCTGAGTTCCACTGACCTTTTCCCTTTGTCCTTGGCTCTTGTGGGTTGGTGATTCTGGAAATCACCACACCTGCTGATGATCCGTGCTCCTGAATGCTACAGCTGTGGTTTCTCCTGGACACCCTGGGGCCGAAACTGCATGGTGCTGGGCTCTGCTCCCAGTGTGCTGTGATGAGCCCTTTCTGCCATCTGCCAGGCTGCCTTCAGTGGGAGCTTTGTTACTCTGTCATTTTTGTGGAGTCTGGAGCGTTAAAATTTGTTTAGAGTCGTATTTTATAGGTATTTGAGGTGGTATTGGGGGGAGCTCATGGAGTTCTAGTGTTTCCATGCCACCATTTTGACTTGCCACTAAACCCAGCATGGCTTTGGTTTCCTCTTTTCCTTTAGTTTGTTCTTTGATTTTCCTGTCTTGTCTGCACCAGAGATGTTCATTCTCCCTAACTACCTTCCCTTCCAACCCCAATACTCCTTGCACATAGCCAAAATAAATGGCTAATCTTTATATTTGGATACTAGTTTTGCATATGTCATACAAGTAGTCTTCTTTACTGCTTAGAGAGACCTTGGGATTGTTGGAGGCTACTTCCTTGCTCAGTTGCAGTCCTGATCTCATTAGGCTCCACCCCTTCAGGGCAAGGAAGGAGTTCATTGACAGCACCCAGAATTTTTCTTAGCTTTTTCAAGATCTGGTTTACACACCCCTTATGTCTTTGGCTTTGCTCACAAGTGTTTTTAACATATACCCTCCCTCCTTTCTGGTCTATGATGGGAAGAGAGTGCTAAAGGTTTGTGACCAAGGAAATGGCAAGATCAGACTTGTGCTTTAGGATGATTACTTTGGCAGCAATATGAAAGATAGTTTGGAAAGGAAAGAAACTAGAATTAGGAAGATCAGTTGAAATGCTATTATAACAGGTAATGAGGACCTAAACTGGGGAGATGACAGTGGAAATAGCAAGCAGGGGGTAGTTGTGAGAGATATTGCAGAAGTATGATTGATAGAACTAGGCAACTAAGTAGATATAACAAGGTGTGAAGATGAGGGAGGAGCCAAAGAATACTCTTGAGTTTCTGAGTCTGATGATTCAACATGTATTGGGAAATTGGGAGGAGTGGACTTTGGAGAATGTCAGAGTCTGTTGCTGGAACTAAAAGGAGATTTGTAGAAGATTTAGAAAAGCCAGTCAATGTTGAAAGCAATTGAAACCTTTTATTTGATGTAATTCGGGAAGGATTCAAAAAGGATGGCCATGTGGCTTGGCTGGAGATGCTGAAGGTCAAGGGGGAACAAGGGAAGGATAATAGGGCAGCCCATTGATCCTATTTGAGAATAGGATCATAGGTCCTTACAGTGTTACCTCCTGACCAGGACAACTCCTTGACCCTGTCAATCCCTGAGACTGAAACTGAACCTTAAAAATGGGATTGGGGAGGGGACAAGAAAGGACCTAATAACAGTTAGGTATGTTGCCAGGGAGCTTTTGGCATGATGAACTGGCCATAGTAAGGGAAATCCACAATGGTCTTCACCCTATGCTTCAGGACAGTTAACTTGGCTCAGGCATCATGGCCGTTCCTATAGCAGAGCAACTCGGATATTTTATAAAAGATGGGGATCCTGCTTAGATAGATTTGAAGGGTTTCCTCTTCCTGAGGATAGTCAAAGAAACACCAGTCATTGGAGAAACTGAGACTTTCTGGTACTAGCTAGTTTTCTATAGAGTGTTCCAGAGAAGGGGCCAGAAAAAAATGAATGTTTAACAAGTAGAAGCAGAGATTGCATAGCTAGGGAATAAAAGATAGTCTATTTGACAGAGAAAAATAAGTTTTCTAGACATAAGAGAAGAAAACAAATTGTGTTGTGGAGATTGAAGTGTTGGTAGGTCTCCTGGGTAAGTAAAGCTGTCTAGCACAGGAGTGGGGAACCTGCAACCTTGAGGCCACATATGGCCTTCTAGGTCCTCAAGTATGGCGTTTTGACTGAACCCAAACTTCACAGAACAAATTTGTGATTCAGTCAAAAGGCTGCACTTCAAGACTTGGAGCGCCATATGTGGCCTCGAGGTCAGAGGTTCCCCACCCCAAAACAAAGTGTCAATGAATGTCTTCGTGCTTTTAGAGTTAGGTGTGTTTACAAGATTTTTATGGCTCTTAGGCTCTTATGGCTCTTTTTTTTCTTTTTTGAATTTGATTGAGAAATGGCAGTGTAGGACATAGGTCTTATGATTAAGAAGACCAGGGTTCAAGTAATTATACTGACACTTATAGCTAGCAGTGTAAACCCAGGTAAAATCACTTGGCCTCTCAGTCAGTATTCCAGGAAACTCTAAGCCTTTGAGTTGTAAAACAGCTTCTAATCTTCATTGGTGGAGAAAGCTTCCATGTCAGGAGTTCTCTGCCATAGTGAAATCATAGAGTTGGACCATGAAATACTAATTTAGATTATTAAATCTTTTAAAAAACAGCTTCTAGTTGTTTTTGAGGTCATTCTCTTTAGAATTTGTATCAAATACTTAGATATACCATTCATACAAAACTTGGAGATAATAATTCTTGGAGTGATAGTATGTTCAGTGACAAAAGTAGGATTGATAATAATCTTGAAAGGCTGGAATGGTGGTTTAAAATAAGTCAAAATAAAATGTAACAGGAACATATATAAAATCTTGCTCTTGGGTAAAAATTCAATTTGATAGGTATGAGATGAAGTCATAGTTAGATTTGAAAAAAAAGAGAAAAGCTTTAGAAAATTTGGTGGACATCAAACTCCATATAAATCACTGTGTGATGAGCCAGCCAAAAAAAAGTGAATGTGATTTCAGGCCGTGTGCCCAGAATGAAGGAGGTTATTGTTTTGCTGTTCTTTGCTCTGGTCAGGCCACATTTGGTGCTACTCTTTCTGATTGCAGGTACTTCAGTTAAGGCAGTGTAGAGTTAGACTTATAACAAGGAAGATAGCCCTTCCAAGCTTCTTTTTACCTACTTTCCTAAATATAAATACTGACAAATGAGCCCATGTTTGATGATAAAAACTTTCCACCTCTATGATATTTTTATGAGAATAGTCTACGTATATGTCAAGGGCATCCTACAATGAAACTTTGGGAAAGGAGCAGTGCATCTGTAGACCGCTTCTTTGCCATCACACAATAAATTAGAGGAGGGAAATACAAGATTGCACTATGTTTTTTGTTTGTTGACTATAAAAAAGCATTTGAAGGTAGAGCAAAACTCTACCATTTATATGCATACATATATGTAATATGTTACATAATAACTTATATTTCTTTTTTATATACATTTTTATTTTCCCCCAATTACATGTTAAAACAATTTTTTAACATTTAAAAAAAGTTTTGATATACATTTTATCCCTCCCCTCTGAGATGGTAAGCACTAAGATACAGGTTTCACATGTGCAGTCATGTAAAACATTTCCATATTAGTCATTTTTGTACAAGACTTGAATAAAGAAAAAGAATGAATGAAAGTGAAAAATAGCATCTTTCAGTCTGTATCCAAACAATATCAGTTCTTTCTCTGGAGGTGGATAGTATCCTTCATCATTAGTCCTTTAGGATTGTTTTGGTTTGTGGTCGCAATAATAGATTGTATTGCTGAGAATAGCTGTGATTCATAGTTCTTCCTTGAACAGTGCTGCTGTTACTGTGTACTCTATTCTCACAGTTCTGTATACTTCACTGTGCCTCAGTTTTTGTACGTCTTTCCAGGTTTTTCTGAAGTCTGCCTGCTTGTTATTTCCAGTAACACAATAATAATTCCATGACAATCATATACCAGTTTGTTTAGCCATTCCCTAATTTATGGGCATCCCTTTGATTTCTAATTATTAGCCACCACAGAAAGAGCTGCTATAAATATTTTTGTACAAATAGGCCCTTTTCCATGTTTTTGATGTCTAGCATATAGACCTAGCAGTGGTATTGCTGGATCAAATGGTATTCATAGCTTGATTGTTCTATGGGCATAGTTCCAAATTGCTCTTCAAAATGGTTGGATCAGTTCACAACTCCACCAACAGTGCATTAGTGTTCTAGTTTTACCACATTCATTTTCAATTTCAGCATCCATCATTTTCCTTTTTTTGGTCATATTAGTCAATGAGGTGGTACTTCAGAGTGGTTTTAATTTGCATTTATCAATAGTGATTTAGGAAAAAAAATAGTGATTTAGAGCATTTTTCTTGTGATTATAGATAGCTTTATTTTCTTCTTCTGAAAACTGCCTGTTCATATTCTTCTATCATTTATCAATTGAGGAATGACTTGCATTTTTACAAATGTGACTCAGTTTTCTATATATTTGTGGCCTTTATTAGAGAAACTTGTTGCAAAAATTTTCACCTACTTTTCTACTTTCCTTATAACTTTGGTTGCATTGGGGATTTTTTTGTGCAACAACTTTTTAATTTTATATAATCAAAATTACTTATTTTACATTTTATAATATTCTCTCTCTCTCTCTCTCTCTCTCTCTCTCTCTCTCTCTCTCTCTCTCTTTTCTTTTTGGAGGGCAGTTGGAGTTAAGTGACCTGCCTAAAGTCACACAGCTAGTGTGTCAAGTGTGTGAGGGCAGATTTGAACTCAGGTCCTTCTGACTCCAGGGCTGGTGCTCTACTCACTGTACCACCTAGCCACCCCCTATAATATTCTCTATATTTTCTTTGGTCCTAAATGCTTCTCTTATCTGTAGGGAGCTGATTTAACTTTTAACCTGAATTCGCTCAGGTTACTCATCTTACTATCATCTGTTATGTGTAAGTTCACTTTGTTTTCTTTCTTCAGATATATTGTCTCCCATTCCAGATGCTTAAAAAAGTCTTTGCTGAATCAGGTGGCTTCATCTATTTTTAGTTCCTGTCTTTCTGAATGGTGACCAAGTCAAACATTCCCAACGTGGTCTCCCCTCCAGACTCATTATCCTTCTCATTGATTCTCAAGAGTGACATGTTGTTATGTGTAATCTTATATAGTCATATTGCGTTCATTCATCTATATTTGATCTTAAATTCATTTGAATTTAATGATTTTTCCTAAAAATAATTTAATTTCAATTTATTGTAATTTTTCTACCTTACAGACATCTCATTTTATGGGCTTAATTCACTTTGACAAATAACTTATTTATTATCTTTTGAATGCCTAGAATTCTTATGATGTTATAAGGAATAGATTTTTTTAATGTTATGTGAAGCTATTGGAAACTCTATTATAATAATTTCAGAATATTGTTTTGAAAGCTTAACATGTACACATATTTTGCTACTAAAATTTTTTCAGTCAAATTTCTTAAGGGAAGACATGACTATTACAACTTTCTAGTATAAGTAAATGAAATTTGTTATTAGAGACTCAGTAATTTCCCTTCCTCTGGTGACAGCCTAAAAAGTTTTCTGTGTAATGGCTTTATTCCCTATAGGAATAATTTTCTCTATAATTATCATCAATAACATTTATTGAGTATCTGTGACATGCATGGTCCTTTGTGAGGCGTTTTGATGAAGGAGAAAGGATGCTAGATGTGGAGTCAGGGTTCAAATCCTGCCTCTCTGTTTTACTTCTAATTTTGGCTACGTTGGACTTATTTGTACCAACTCCTTTTGATTTAATATAATCAGAATTATCCATTTTACATCTCACAATGCTTTCCATTTCTTGTTTATTCATAAATTCTCCTCCCATCAATACGTCTTATATGTAACATGTTCTTCTACTTTTCTTGTGATGTGTCCTTTTAAACGTAGGTCCCGTATCCATTCTGACCTTATCTTGGTAAATGGTGTAAGATACTGGTCTGTGCTGGATTTCTGCTAGACTTTTTGCAGTTTTCCCAACAATATATATATATATATATTTTACCAAATAGTGAATTCTTACCCCTAAAACTTAAATCTTTACATTTGTCAAATACAAAGTTACTATAATAATTTACTATTCAGTATTGTATATACACTGTTTCACTGATTCACCATTCTGTTTCTTAGCCAGTACCACATAGTTTTGATAATTACTGCCAGATAATATAGTTTAAGATCTAGTATTGCTCCTTCCTTTACTTTTTAAAAAATTATTTAAGAAGAGTAAGTATTAAAAGAACATGAGTTTGTCATTTGGGAAGTCAGACTTGGTCATTCCAAATAAGTCCTGGTCTCTTAGTTAAATGACTCCCAGATTAAGAGTTCAAGATCTGAACCAGTGGTTTTAACAATCATAGTCACAATAATATCACCCATAGTCTGTACATGCCAAAATATTCATAGCATCATTTTTTGTGGTAGCAGAAAACTGGAAGTAAAGTGGGTATCCATTTTTTGGTGAATTGTATATGAATGTGATGGAATGTTGTTATTCTGTAATAAATTTACAAATATGAGGAATCTCGAAAAACATGGAAAGCTACATGTAGAGTGAAGAATGAAGAATCAGGAAAATAATATACGTGATGATTACAGTAACGTAAACAAAAACAATACTAAAAGACTGCTGAATTCAGAATTTAAAAAGTTTTTCTTGATATGGTTTTTTTAATATCCATATAGTTTCCTTCAGTATCATTTCTCCCCTATCTCTTCTTGAGACTACTACATAGCAAGTTGTATTTTTTTACTCAATAAAAGAGAAAAAAGAGAAAAAATCAGTCTAGGTGATCAGTACATCAGAAAATATGTGCGGTGTACAACACATGGTCCTACCTGCCAAGGGGTAGGGTAAGAATATCTTCTCATTTCTTCTTTCGAGTCATGCTTATGCTTTATAATTTTACAACATTCACTTTTGGTTTTTTTTTGTGGTCCTTTTTCCATTGTTATAGTCATTGTATATACTGTTTTCTTGACTCTGCCTACTTCATTCTGCATCAGTTCTTGTAGATCTTTCTGTGCTTCCTTGTATTCCCATGTTTCTTAATTCCATTGTATTTGTATACCACAATTTGTTTAGCTGTTCTCTAATCGGTGTGTTCACAATATATCCCTTTTTTTCCAATTTCTTTCTTATTGCAAAAGTGTTGCAATGAATATTTTGATGCATTGGTATCATATAAACTGTAGTGATTAGCCTTGAAGTCTTGGAGAACAGATGATGAAACAAAGAAGTGATGTTGCACCGCATAGCATTGTAAAAACTATCAGCCTCTGCTGATCTGTAGGTCTTTTTTTCTTGTTACAAAGGTGGGGGTTTTGAGAGTATTAGAGAAACACTGCTATAAAAAAAGGCATCAATAAACCATTTTTTCTAATAAGATTTAGATGACTCCTTTCTTTTAACAGAAGATTTTGACAATTCACATTCAAAGTTTTTTTTTTTAACCTTCTTCTTTATTTTGGATTTTTCCTTGAAGGTTTTATTTTGTATTCAAATACAAAGATATTTGCTTCTTCCGGTTTGGGGATTATCTTAGACTTTATTGCTATCAGTGCTACGTATATACCATAATACTGGATAAGAGCGGTTGCTCAAGAAACATTTGTTGACTTATTTAAAGGAGTATTTCATTAGCTGAAATTCCTTTGCTAATTCATATTTCTATTCCATGTAATAAGTTTTTTATTCAGAAATGAAATTTTTATTAAAATGAAAGCTATAAATATATTTTAAGTTAATCTGCTGGGATGGAAAAAATCCAGCCATTGTCAATAGCATCAATGTGATGATCTTCTTCCAGAGGGGAGAACTCTGTCCCAAATCACTGTTCCAAAGCCTTTTCGCAGCTGCCAGAGCTATTAGAAGGGCACTGTCTCTAAAGCCCAACAGCTTTGGCTCACACACACCTTAGGACCACCACCCAAGACTGCAATCCACATTCAGGCAGGTTTAGGCAAGAGTGCTTAGCCTTTAAATGGTTGCTTGGCCCCCCTATGATCTGCAGGCTGGGAGCTTTGAAACAGCCACTTGCAGGCCCCACTGCTTTGTTTTGACCTGGGGCAGAGGTTGGACCATACTCTGTCCCCTCCCCCCCAGATTTAGCAGAGTTCCACTGACCTTTTACTTTGTCTTTGGCATTTATAGGTTGATAATTCTGGAAATTGCCATAGCTACTGGTGATCCACTATCCCAAATGCTCCAGCCTCGTCTGGTCTAGGCCTCCCTGGGGCTAAAACCACGGGCTTAACTTGGGGCTGTCCTTGGCTCCCAGAGTACTGCAGTGAACCCTTCCTGTCTGCCTTCTACGGGAGATTTGTTTTTCTCTGTCATTTTGTAGGTTCTGTAACTCTAAAATTTGTTTAGAGTCATATTTTTATAGGTATTTGAGGTGGTTATAGGGGGAGCCACAAAGTTTTCCTGCTTCTACGCTGCCATCTTGACTCTGTCCTCCATATATAATAAGTTTAATATTTGTAAGTATTTTGTTCAGATTAGTATGTGATTTTGTTTTTTATTTGAAACTCCCAGTGTTGTATTATTGCTCTGAATAGACTTAGTGAAGGCCTTATAATCCTTCCTAGATCTAAAATTAAATGATCTTGATTATTTGACCCACTAAAGAAGAATATTAATTAGATGTAGTTGATTGAATTCTCAGAGAATGACAGGTGAAGCATACATTTTTGTCCCAAGGAGAAGGCTGTTAAGGTCAGCAGTGAGGCACTGAAGTTTTGACAAGAGTGTCTAGACTAATTGACAGTGCTATAGTCTATGTTGTTTCTGCTCTATTTATAATCATTTTAAACAATTTATAATCAAAAGACTTTGATTATAGTTGGTTGTCATTAAATCATTTTCACAGGTATTTAAAGCCCAAAAGGACGTTTGTGATGCTCAGTTTATTTTGTTTGCTAGACTTTCTGAATTAGGCAAGTGTCTGTTTATGTATCCAGGATTTAAGAGAGATCAAACATGATATAAAATAAATGTAATGTGCTCTGCTACCACTTTCTATTTTATGGGATTTTTGCATTATATGGGGGCCGGAAACCATCCTGTACTCAGCAAGATAGTTGTGTTCTTTCCATGCAGTGATACAGGGAGCTCTAGCAAAAGTGGAAAAGAGATTCAAGTTGCATTTGAGGCCAAGACAGATTTGTAAAGTTGGGATTTTTTAAATGATAATTTTAAATAGCTTTTAAACGTAAATTACTTTTTAGTATTTTTCCACCTGTTAATTTCTAATAGCAAGAGAAGTATTAAACTGGACCCCACTTATTTTTCTATTTTTTATCAGTTGCTGGTCAACTTCTAGTATGTACAACAGAAAGAATTCTCCCCTTAGCTGCCAGTGGTTTTCTTTAAACACAAGTCTGACCATCTCTTCCTTATTCAGTAAACTCCTCCTGTGGTTCTCTATTGTCTATAGTACTCAATAGAAACCCTTTTACATTTTTATCTTAAAGGCCTTCACTCCTTGGCCCAGACCTATCTTTTCTAGCCTTCTTATCTCCTTCCTGTACCTTGAAGACTACCTGGTCTTCTAGCTGTTCCTCTTGCATGACCCACATCTTGTCTGTATCTTTTTACTGATAACTTTGTCAAGTCTGTGGTGCACCCTCTTCTCTCCTCCATCTTATGGAACCTCTGAGTTTTCTAAATATTTAGCCCAAACTCTGTGTATTATATGAAGCATTTCCTTATTCCTTTAGCTGCCAGGTTCCTGCCTCACCAAACTGCCATTTATTTACTTTGTATTTATTCTGTGTATACTTGTATTATGTCCTTGTTATTTCTCCTGAAAGAATCTTTGAGGTCAGGGACTGTTTCATTTTTGTCTTTGTGTCCTCTGGCAGCACTGTTCCTAGCATCCACTCATTGGTAAGTACTTGTTGATTGTTTAATTGGTTGATCCACTTAGTTTTTTAATTCTATTAGATTGTGAACTCCTTGAGGGCTTTTTTTTTTAGTCCTCAGTGCTTAGTATATAGCCTACCTGACCCATGGTACATGGTTAAGAAATGTTTATTGATACATGTTATTTTATGGCTCACCATGATTAACAATGCAGCACTGAGTAAAATGCAAAACTGGACCTAGGTTTGAAATGTACAGTCCATGGTTTATTGTCATTTCAGTGTATCTGAACTTATTTATTTATTTATTATCTTATTTCTCCCTGTTGGAATGAGTGATGGGAAAGAGCCTAGTAGGGTCATTATTTAGAAGGGTCAGTGCAATTAGATCATGTATTTGTTTTTGATGCAGATAGTTTTTCTCTCCCTCACCCACTCCCAACCCCTTTTTCCTACTTGGTTTTATATAAATATACATTGTATGAGTAAATGCAACTTTTTGAGATGTTTGTTGGCACCCAGTTTTTGCATGTATATGTAACCAGCTGGGGGGGAAAAAAACCACTGGCTTGAATTATCTTCTTTATGAAGATTATTCCCAAATGTCCATTTACAGTCCCTATTTTTTCCTTAGGCTCTAGTCATAATTTTCTACTAGATAAGCTCCACCTTGACTATCCTTTTATTAGCACAGGTTGTTGATTTTTTATGTGTAATAGACCCCTGTGGCAGCCAAGCTAAGCCAAGCCTCTGGACCCCTTCTTAGGACAATGCTTTTAAATAATTGAAGGAAATTACAATTTTCAGTTGAGTTAGTGTTAGAAAGATACTTAGTCTAGGAATAAATAATATTTGTTGGAAAGCCAAGAAGGTTTTCATTACATTTATTCTTTCTGTATAAATGGTTAGCTCCCTTAATGGAGTACCCCAACTCAGACAAATGTGAGCCCCTTTAAACTGCTTCCATTAGAATTTCCCTCCTTGTTCTCCATTGGCTAGGAGCTCACATAGCTCTTCAAGTATGTGTACAAACCTCTAACCCCCTACCTCATCAGCAGCCTGGCCCTGCTGGATCACAGCTCTGAGTAGAACCAGTCACTTCTTTTTTTTTTTTTGCTTTTTTTTTGGGGGGGAGGGCAGTTGGGGTTAAGTGACTTGCCCAAGGTTACATGGCTAGTTTTTGTGTTAAGTGTCTGAGGCCAGATTTGAACTCAGGTCCTCCTGACTCCAGGGCCAGTGCTCTATTCACTGCACCATCTAGCCACCCCTAGAACCAGTCACTTCTGACCCATATTTTGCTATCAAAGATAGGAGCACTTTTAAATGTGGAAACAAAATTCCTCCCATTGTTTTCCACAATTCCTCCTTTTTTCTTTTATTCAGATTTTTGTTTCCACACCTTTAATACTCCCTGATTCATATGAATTCTTCCCTTTTAGTAGGATAGATGTATTGATAAATTACAAAGGGGCAATCCCCTTTGTGAGTACAGATACAGAGACCCAAAAGAAAATAGTAATAATCAGTTGTCCCCTCAAGGTTCAGAAGACCCTTCTCACACAGCTGTCTGGGGGGAGGATGTTCTCTGGTCCTTGTTGTCTTTGACCGTCTTCAGCAGCACATATCAGCATCTTTTCATCCTCCTGTGGGAATCTGCTTTCTTATGTCTACTCTCTTACAGAAGTGACCTTGGAACAAATATAAATTACCATTCCTAAACCTTACACCCTTATCATTCTTACAAAATCAAAATTGACACCTTGGCCAATTTTCATGTTCAATAAACTCACATTAGTACTCAGTTTCTTATACTTTACATTAATTGATTATCAGTTCCTTTACTAGGAGGACGAAATTTCACTAAGGAATTAATAATAGGCTCCAGTATGTACATAAATACATTAAATAATCAATTTTAACCACAGTACATATCAAGTCATAGAACAATTTCAACTTCTTGCCGTTATTCTTCTCTTAAAGCATTTAGAAAATAACCACAAATCATTCTTATTTTAACATTAACTAACAGTAACAAAATTGAGATAAGTATGATATTAACTTACAGAATAATAATCTCACAAGCCCTTGATCCATTTTTCTCCACATTATTACAAAGAATTAAAGGACCCTGACTCATACAGGAATATATACTAGTTAACTAGTTACAGACATCAAAGCTAAATAGCTAGTTGTTGTTTGGGCTAAAATCCTAAGCATAATAGTTTAATCTTATAGTCACCTGTGTCAGCCTGAAAGTTTGGTTAAAAGAGGCAAACAGGCTAGGTGATATACATTTATAACATTCCCTAAAAGCTAGCAGATATGTGCTACATGGAGTCCAAAACAGAAGTTCTGACCAAGTGACACAAGCCCACAAGTCCAGTATACCTGAGCTCCCACTGACACAGCACATGCCTCTAGGAAAGATAAGAGAAGTTCCACTATTCAGCCCCATTTGGTCTTTGAAGTTGCTGACACAGTAAAGGGCATTTTAGAACAGACCAGTCTGTTTGATTAGTTCAAGCTTTGGCCCTTATTGGGGTTCAAATATTGTCACCTAAGATGCTCCAGAATAAATTAATAGATTCGTTATTATTATGCTCATAAAACTTTTGATTATAGAAACTTGCCATTAAGAGAGTAGGGACATAACTAAAGCAAGGGAATGACATCTCCCCAACTGCATGTCACTTCCAGGCAGAAGGTATGTCAGACTGCAAACCGCATTATGAATTCAGGCCCAAAGACTGCCAAGTGTCAATGGGGACATTAAATTGAGAGACTCTCACCTCAGCACATGTGGAAAAGTTGTTCCCTCAACCTCCCCCTGAGTTCACCCTCTGCAGCTCATAGATGTATCCTTGCTGGGTCGCTGGCCTCATGAATCAGTGTCTCAGATAGCCTTTTTTGATGTCTACACCTGGAGTTAGACTCAGAAAAACAGTTAACAGTCCCATCAAATCTTAAATAGCAAGCTCCAATAATCAGTTTCAGTATGAGTATAATTTCACTTTGGTTTAAGGGACATCTTTAAAGTGAGCCTTAAATAACCTGCATGCATTTCTACTCATTCTAGTTCATAAAATCAGATCTCCCATTAAGATTATAAGTTATTGCTCTAATAGATTTGCATCTATTTCTCAACCTTCTCTATTCTCCTTTAACCATACTCCATGAGATATGTTAGTTCAAAAACTAACTTTAACCTATGTTTAGGTCATGGAATGAATTCATATCAAAACAGAAACATTTAACCTTTCCATCAGTGCAAAAGTATTCCACAAGTTATCTCCCTTTAAGAAACTTTTACTGAAATTCTTTTCCCCAGACTGAAAATGTCTCTGATTTAGTTTCAGTAATTAGTTCAGTCAGTTGTAAATACTCAGGTGCTCTTACATCGCTTTGAAATACACAAAGACCCCATTTCCCACAGATACACCCTTATTACAATAACTTTAAATCCCAACCTCAGTCCATGGGATAATGATACAACATTGTGTTTTTATCCTTATTTCTTTTCCTTTATCTAATTATTCCAATAATATTTAGAATGTTCTTATTTTTCACACGACATACAAGAACACCAATTTTACCCAATTATTTGATTAAAAACAACAAGATTTCGTACACTTGAATTATTCCCAACTTCTTATTGATTACAAAAACCTATCAAAAAGATGAAAAGCAGGGACCTAATTGGATAAAGCATCCACATGCAGTATCACATCCACTTTATAGCCAGACTCAGGAATAGTCAGGTGGGAAACATTCTTTTTCAGAGGAACACAATGGGGAAACTGAGCCAAAAAGATCTTATTCCAGGCTGAAGCCAGTGTTACCTTTTGGCTTTTCCCCACATGGTGGTTTATTGAGCTTAAAACATAATTTATTATAGTCCCAGAAGCATTTTATATCAGATGGCAAATTTCATTAATCAAAAACTTTACCAAGATTCCCATGCTAAATTCCCAATGTGTACTAAAAACCAATTACTGGAAATCAGTCTTACTGACTTTAAAAGCCAATTTGGAGGCCAACTGATTTCCAACCCTGCTGCTCCTCAGTAAGACTTTCACAACTATCTAGCTTTAGGGGCCCTTATTGTGACTGCTGCCCCTCCCTGCTCCTTCCTTTCTTCCTTGTGGGGAGTGGTAAAGCTCTGTTCTTAATCTGATCTGTGATAAATAGAATAACCCTGATACTCTTTAGGCAATTTTCCTGAACTCCCCAGATCTCAGGATCTGTAATAGTAATGGAATTTGAAGATCCCCTTGTATTGGCAAGCTAACAGGTACTTAGCACTTAGTTCCAAGCTCACAATCGTGTTAAGTATTGAGACCCAGAACTTGTGAATCCCACAGTGGGATGGACTTCCTGGCATAACAGGAAGGAGCTGGAACAGAGAAGAGGTAATACCTTATATAAGGGAAGGCACAAGCTGGGAAGTCAGAACTTCTTAGAGCAAGCTGCATGGAGGCTGAGGAGGAGAGGCCCAGGCTGGAAAAAGTGATTTTGATTTTGAGAACAGAGCTTATGGTGGTAGAGCTTCTTCCAGAAGCAGCTGGAACTTTGAGGAGAAAGTGATTTTTGAGAATTGAGTTTATGATGGCTGAGCTTCTTTTGAGAGCCAGCCAAACTCTTGCTAAGTGCTTCTGAGAGCCAGCCAGAGCTGCCAAAGACTTCCAGGGGCCAGCCGAGCTGCCAGAGGAAACATGACTGTGGTGTTCATACTTTGTCTGTTTGGGGTCTGTGTTGATTTCATAGGCAGAAAGTGATTTTGATTAGGGTGCTGGCAATGTATATGAATGTTATTGTGTCCCTGGGTAAGCCTTGTCTTCCTAGAAACAGAAACTGTGAAGGACTTAAGGTGGACTGGACACTAAACTACAGTATGGAATGGGAACTGGACAAGGAACTGGGAGCTGCCTGCCTTTGAACCCAGGTGACAGTTTGGTGGATTCAGGTAGGAGCTGAGACCATGGAAGAGGAACCATGGAAGCTGAGAGCCTGCTTTGAGTCAAGATGAAAAGACCTCTCCTTGGGTATTTAATGCTGACTGAAGAGACTGTAACTTATTTGTGACCTAGGGGTGGATGGCCTTTGTACTTTCTACTACCCCTTAAGAGGGTACCTAGTAGTGATGGAAAATATTGTAACTTAATTGTGACCAAGGGTGGATGGCCTTTGTACTTTGTGATTGACTAAATGAATGCACTTTGTTTAAAAGAGAACTTTGATCTTTGTACTTTGTGATTGAGTTAAGGACTTACTAAATGATTGAGTTACTAAATGAATGTACTTTGTTTAAAACTATGTGACCACTTTGGTGAAAACTACACGTCCATTTTAGTGTTGTTATTGAGTTGTGACATGGTGAATGCTGTATTTTGATTCTCTGCAAATGTTTTGCTTTGATTTATTACTAAATAGAGAGTTCACTATCCTGTGTAATCAGAACTTTGAAAGCTGTTCACATGAGAAGCAGCAGCAGCACCGAGTGGAGTAGGCAGCAGCGGGAACGGGAGCTGGAATGGGGTGGGCACCATGGCTGGTATCACCACTATTGAGGCAGTGAAGTACAAGATTCAGGTTCTGCAGCAGCAGGCCTATGGCGCCAAGGAGAGGGCCGAGCGTCTCCAGCGGGAGGGGGAGGGGGAGAAACAGGCCGGGAACAGGTTGTGGCTGAGGTGGCTTCTTTGAACTGTTGCATCCAGCTGGGTGAGGAGGAGCTGGACCATGCTCAGGGAGCTTCTGGCAATAACTCTGCAGAAGCTAGAGAAGACAGCTGATGAGAGTGAGAGAGCTATGAAGGTCATTGAAAATTGGGCCTTGAAAGATGAATGGAGCTGCAAGAAATCTAGCTGAAAGAGGCCAAACACATGGCAGAGAAAGCAGACAGGAAGTATGAGGAGGTGGCCTGCAAGTTGGTGATCACTGAGGGGGACTTGGAGTGCACAGAGGAGCGGGCAGAGCTGGCTGAGTCCCATTGCTGGGAGATGTGTGAGCAGATCAGACTGATGGACTGGAACCTGAAGTATCTGAATGCTGCTGAAGAAAAGTATTCTCAGAAAGAAGACAAATATGAGGAGGAGATTAAAATTCTTACTCAAACTCAAGGAGGCAGAGACCTGTGATGAGTTTGCTGAGAGATCGGTCGCCAAGCTGGAAAAGACAGTTGATGACTTGGAAGATAAACTGAAATACGCCAAAGAGGAGCACCTCTGCACGCAAAGGATGCTGGACCAGACTGCTTGACCTGAATGAGATGTAGAAACCCCTTTACCCCCAGACCCACCCGGTCGCTGCTCCTTCCACTGACTGAACCCCTGGAGGCCAGCCTGTCTGAAGCTTTCCTTTAAACTGAAGGCTGATCTTTAAGCTGAAGGCTGCTTTCTTCTCTGGGTCCTTGCTTACCCTGACCCCACCCCACCCCTACCTCCAACTCTCCCTGTCAGTTTCACCAAACTGTCTCTGCAGCTCTCCCCTAGAGATCCCAGATGGACTAAGGGCTGATTGTGATCAAAACACATACCTTTGGGAACAACATTTAAGGGAACATGAGCACAATGCAGTAGTGTCTTTAAAAGCATGTTGTATGATGTATACCTTTTGTAATTATCTTTTTTGTTGCTGTCGTAACAGACATTTGTAAGACATTCCATATAATTCCCCAGCTCTTCAGCTGCATCTAATCACTTTTCTTCCTTTCAAATGGTAAATCTTTCTACCTAAACAATGCCCCTTCTCTATAGAAGAGAGAAAGAGGTGTTAGCCTGCCCTCCTGAGAGCTGAACATAGCTCAAGAAAAGACTACACCAAGGGAAACCTCAGTGTTTTGTACCAAGCACCAGCCAAACCAGAAAGGTCATTCCAGGAGGAGTTTGCCAAAAAAAACAGTGCTGTTCAAGTTTTCAGGTTTAAGGTATCTCGGGATTTTAAAATTTTTTTCCTTCTCTCTTTTCAACATTTGCATCAGTAGCAAACAAGCAAATTACACAGACGAAACTTCTCTGAGACCAAATTGTCTTCCCTCTCCTCATTCACTCGAAGAATGGATCATGTGCCCCAGAAGGTGGAGTGTCTACTCCTATTCCTATACATTTCTTTGAAAAATAATGTTTTTGCCAATGATTAGCCAAGTGAAATTCATCTCATTACCAATTCCTGGGTCTGAATCTGCTTCCTCTAAAAGTACCATCTCATTGTGCTTTGTATCAGTCAGTGCTGGAGAAGTCTTGAATAGCTTTACCAGGACCATCCCCACCCCACCCCACTGTCACCATCCCCATCTGGCTGTGAGTGCTCTCTGCAGTCCACAGGCTGGCAGTGTGCTGATCTTTTTTATTTTTTAATTTTTTGGTGAGGTCTGTTAGATTTTCATTGTGCAGCTTATTGGCTTAAATGTTCTCTCCTTTGGTCTGGTCTATTTAGGAGCCAATGTGGAGAAAGAGGAACTGATAGTGCAAGTGTTTTGATACAGAAAATTGACAAATGTCTTTTGAAATAACCAGTCCCTCCACCCTCAAAAAAAAAAAAGGCTGTTCACAGCAGCAGTCCTCTGGAAAGCTGCATGAGCTTGGCTTTACAGGGTCCCACCTAGAAACTTCAGAAAATTTACAGTAATTTGAATATTACATAGCTTCCTATACATAACTGACAAAATTAACAGAGCTTTTACAAAGCCTTTGTGTAATTACTATCTTTCCTTTCACAAACATGCTTTTGTAAATACTTGATTTAAACAATAGCTCCAAATAGCTTAGTCTTCCCAAATGGCAGTGGTAACCTATATCCATTTTAGAGGGTAGGCATTCCCAAGGGATGTGGATTAGTCTTGATGGGATGGTGGGCTATATTAAAATGAGGTCTTGAGTAATGACTTAGGTCACTGGATTATGTTCAAAGAGACATCCAGAGATTTCTAGATCAGCAATAGGGAGGAACTAACATTTGCACAGACCTATTTGGGTATCTCTGTGAGTAAGTATAGACCTATTTAGATTTTATTTTACAAATCCTTCTGGGCTTTGACAGAAAAAGATGGAGAATGAGGAGGCTTTGAGCACACTTCAGCTTCCTAATTCAATTCCTAATTCACTTTCAAAACCTCAGGAGAATGTTAAAAGCCTTTACCTCAAGTTTAAGGTAGGACATTGAACTAAAAGCTCCTAGTTTATTTTGTAATCTGAAGGAGTCTCAAAGTCCTCTTCCTTCTGGAACCTTAATATTCCTTATCTCCACCAGCCTGGGTTATAAAATTTCCTTCTATCTCCCTTATCTTGTACCATCAACCTTCCTCTTGCAGTCCTCAGTCCCTTAACTCTCTACATAAACATATCTCCCAGACATCAGCATCCCACCCAGACACTCATAAAATTCACTGTGGGTTTGAATATAAGATTCAATATAATTACCAATTTTCTTTTAGCAAAACAGTCTTAACTAAAACTTCCTTCTTAAAGCAAAAATAAACTTTTAAACATTGGAAGTAATTAAAACTAATTTGGTGTGAACTTAAATAATAGAAATTCCCAAAATATTATAGCAAACTAAATCTCTAGTTTTACAGAATTCTTGGATATCACAAATTTCCTTCTTTTTCTTTCTTTTGTCTTTAAATATATGAGAAATTAATTACATTCTGGAATTCCATATGCCTCCAAATTAACATTCTTAGAAGAACTTCTAGGTTACTTAGCAGCTTCTTAATAACATTTAGATAAGAAAATTGCTTTTACCAACAGACCTGATATATTTTTTTTTATCAAATCACGTAACTTAGAAGTGAACAATGCTCCAAACATTATGTATTTAAAACTTGCTTCCATCTCATTAACAGTTTAGGTGAATACATTTCCAAAGCACCTTGCACAGGAAATAAACTGGAAAATAAACTACTGCAAACATTTTTATCATATCCAAGAGTTCAGAAGAACAATCTATCATAGTAAATATCAATAGCATTACCACTACTTGTTCATCTCTCTCTTTCTGTGTGTGTGTGTGTATACACACAGATATAGATACATATTTAAGCCCAGTACTCCTGACTTTTAAAAGATACATGGCTGTACATTCCCAGCTCTATAACTTCTTTCCTCCTTCCTTGAAGTTCTGTTCTGCTTTCACAGACTTCAAATAAAACTGCTGTAGGCATTTCAAGTCCTCACTCCTATTCTGAGAGTTTTCATCAGATTAGCTTAAGTGTTTGGCCCAAACAAAAAGACCTTAGGAATTTGAACAAGCTATGAGCAACTTCTTTACCAAGCAGAAACCTCTAGAGCTAAATAATCAATTGTATAAATCAGTATCTTTACCATTTTAAAATTCAGTAAAACTCTCCATACCTCTGTCTATTGCAATGGTTTTCTACCTTCCTAATGCCATGACCCTTTAATACAGTTCCTTATGTTGTGGTGACCCCCCCAACTACAAAATTATTTTCTTGCTACTTCATAACTGTAGTTTTGTTACTGTTATGAATTGTAATGTAAATATCCGATATGCAGGATGGAGTTAAATTGAACATAACCCACAGGTTGAGAACTGCTGGTCTATTGGTTCAGCAAGTCAGGCTAGCACTCAGACCTAGCACTCTTTTCAACATCCCCAAATCTTCTGAGGTAGGATGGAGAAGGGAGTGGCTAAAGAGCACATGGGCATGAGGGCACATGGCTTGCTACTGCTCCATCCTATCTAAAACTATTCCTTTTTCTATTCTACCTTCCAAATATTTTTTGCTTTTTCTTCTGTCTCTTCCCTTTCCCAATCTTCACTCATACTACCTCAGACATTTCAAATAAATAAAAAGAATTTCACTTACCAACTCTGCCCACTCTTCTGCACCTAAGAAACTGGATGTTAAGTCAAATGTCTAACAATTTACAAAGGAAAAGAGCTGAATTTCTTCTCTGCAAAGAGCTTTTTATAATGTATACTTTACTTAAAGCCAGAATTCAAACTTTCAGCTTTCTTTTCCCTTCCCATTCTTTAGTGTGGTTTAGATTCTTAAAGTTTCTGATCTCATAGACCCTAGCGCTAAATAGTAAAATAAATCCTAACCTATCTTAAATCTTAAATCAGGAGTAACACATTTAACTTTTCACATTTCCAAATATGATCAGAATGAATTCAATTACCTTTCAGTTGTGTCTGGTTACCCAAAGACTTCTCTTTTGGGTGAGGCAGGAAATGAATACTAATCAACCTGCTGTCCAGTGATTTGAGGAAAACAGATCCCCCTTACCCTCTTTTTCTTTATTTTCTCCCTCTTCATATTTAAAATTTGACCAGAGCTGAATGTAAAAAGATAGATTTTTTCTCCACAACATTTCATACTGTCTCTAAGCCTTTTTTCACACTGTTCAAAGCAACAGATTATACCTTCCTTTCAGTTCATATTCCTCTCTTTTCTACATGCTTAAACTCTATCTCTTGCCTTTCCCTCTAGTGGACTTTGTTTAAAACCCCTTTATACTTCTCTTTGCCTCTTCAACTTGCTTTTCCTCTTTCTTTGAGCTGCTTTCTGACTCTTTTCCCCTTACTCCGTTCTTCTGGTCCTGTACAATCTGGGAGGGAGAGAGAGAGAGACAGAGGTAGAGCAGAATTCCAAAGAAAAGTCCAGCCCTTGCTGGCTGACTGCATTTTAAACCTTGTCAGGCTACATACAGACACTTACTCCATACAGAAACACAAAACAAATACAGACAAAATAATACAGATCTTTTCTTTTTAGGAAATAAGCCAATTTAGGAATTTTTTTTTCCTTTTTCCCTCCCCACTTTTTTTTACTCTAATTCCCTTCTATTCCCTTTCTCCAAAAGTCCTCTCAGAAGCAGAGGGGGATAGGGGAAGGTTCCAGGTTAACCTAACCAGCATTTCTCCTAATGGGCTACAAGGAGAAACAATGCTCGAAGGAATCCTATCCTCCCCAGTTACCCAAATTTAAGAGCTCCTTCCCATTCCAGGCAAACTTTACTTATCAACCTAGGACCCAAGACTTGACAAAATGGTACGTAGGCCACTCATGTCCCTGTTTTGCTCAGGATCCTGATTTGGGCTGCCTCCTACCATCGAGTTTTTCATTCGGTCTTTTTACCTTCGTCCCTGGTTTTACAGCATTACAAAAAATAGTCCTGGAAATTTAGCAGTCCAAAAAAAGGAAGTTCTAACTTGTGAACACTTGGGCCCACTAAAAAGTAATGGGGCCCCCTTCTGTTTTCTGCAGGGAGCTTCCTTTTTTCTGATACTATATAAATCCTGGACAAGCCCTCAAATTGTTACTACTATACTTAGTCTAGCAATAAATAATATTTGTTGGAAAGCCAGGAAAGTTTTCATTTAATGAATTTTACATTTATTCTTTCTGAATAAATGGGTAGCTCCCTTAATGGAGTACCCCAACTTGGACAAATGTGAGTCCTTTTATACTGCTTCCATTAGAATTTCCTTCCTTGTTCTCCATTGACTAGGTGCAATATTCTGAACCATGATGTCATGCTTTCCTCATGCAGCTCTTCAAGCATGTGTGCAAACTTCTAACCCCCTACCTGATCAGAAGCCTAGCCCTGCTGGATCACAGCTCTGATTAGAACCAGTCACTTCTGACCTATATTTTGCAGATAGAAGCACTTTAAATTATGTGGAAACAAAATTTTTCCCATCAGTTCCCACAGTTAGTGAAAATAAAGATGTAGAGATGTAATTTTTCTTCCATTCCCCCATTTTAGTGAGAAAAACAACGTAGGTATAAACCACATATGCATTGGGTAGATGGATGGTAATCTCAGAGGGGAAGGTAAAGTATCTAGGTTTAGTATGATGTCAACAAAAGTCTTTTGTAGAATTTAGGATTTGGACAAAGTCTTGAGGGAAGCTGGGGAGTCTGTGGCAGAGATCCCATCTTTTACCTCTTACCTCAATCCTTTTCCCTACTACGTGTGTGCATACTATATACATACATACTGTCAACCTGTAATGCCAAGCAAAGGCAACTTCCAATGTTCAGAATACCAGTATAGCAAATTCCATTTATTCTGTCACAGATGAAGGGAAACCATTCACAGAAATGAGAAAATCAAAATACATTGTAACTCGTTCATTTAGCAAGTAAGTTCTCACTTCAGTCCAAGTACTATTCCACCCCTGGACAGTACATTCATTTAGTCAGTCAGAGTCTCTCTTCTCAAATGGAGATTAGTGTCCAATCATAAACAAAGTACATTCATTTGGTCAGTCTAAGAGCACAAAAAGTCAAAAGTTTCCTATTCCTGGATCATAACTAAATCACAATACCATCCATTAATGGTAAGCACTTTCTCAAAGGGGCAGGAGAGCACAAAAGGCCATCTACCTTTAAGCTACAACAAGGTTAAGATGTCATCACCGTATTGAAAACCCAAGGAAAGGTCCTTCTTTCATCTTGATTCGAGGCAAGTTCTCAGCAATCTCTGTTCCTGGGGAGACAAAGCTTAACCAAGCCACAGTATGCATTTCTAGTGTCCTCATTAATTCACTCTCTGCCTGCAGAATAGTCCCAGAACCCCTGAAAACATCAGCAAGACCCTCTTTGAGGATTTCTGTAAACATATAACAAGAAAATCCTCCTTCAGGGCTTCTGAACTGACAGCAAGGTTCTAGGACCTCTGCAACAACAGCACTATCCTTCACCAATAGATGAAATTTGCAAAACAACATCAAGACAGGCAGACAAAATACCGGCATCAGAGCCATACCTCCTCAGTTCTTGGCAGCTCCAGGTGGCAGTTCTCAAAAGTCCTGGGAAGCTCCAACTGGACCTCAGCAGTCTTTGTCTTATCACCTCTGGACCCTGGCAATTCTCCTCTCTGCCAACCATGATACTGCTCCCCAAAAGTCCTTCTGGCCTCCTCTGCTTGGGCTTCTCTCTAAATCCAGAGCACTAGCTCCTCCAAGTTCAGCCCTCTCTCTTCACGTCAACAAGTCCATCCCACAAGTGGGATTCACAAGATCTGGGTTTTAACATTCAACCTGAAAACCAAACCAATCAATACAGGGGATCTTTAAATTCCATTACCATTATACAACCTCACTGAGATTGTTCTAAGAAAAGACAAATGAAATGTCAAAAATAATTTTTCTTTGTAATCATTATCTTGGAGACTCAGAGCTTTTCCCATCTCCCTTTTTTCCAAAATTCAGTTTCTTCTTTAGGAGGACATTAAGATCTAATCTGAAGGGCCTATTCCTGCTCATAGTGTTGCCTTGACCAGTCTAGGAAAATGTTGATTTCTCTCTATTGTTAAGACTAGTGATTTGGAAATTGATGTGTCTAGGACCAAGATTAAAAGATATAAGTCTCTTACCCCAAGACCCTCATTTTAATATAGTCCACCTTCCAGTGTGTAGACTGATAAGAGTTGATTGGCACCTCTTGGGAACACCTGCTTTTTGAAGGGCATATAACTCTGGGCCCACAACCCCCAAATTTAGCCAGTTCTGGACTGCAACTCCTATGTAATGTGTGCTTGTCACTAGCTTGAGAGAAATTAAAAACATGGAGACAACCTAATTTTGTTTGTCTCTTTCTTAGAACAAACTTGGTTTGGGTTTGCCAAATTAAATTAAAATTAAATATTAGGTTAATAGAAACTAGGCCATGTCCTAATCAACTCTGGTTAACACACTGGGATATGGGCTATATTAAAATGAAGGGTTTGGGGTATGTGAATTAGGTCACCTAAATCTTGGTCAAAGAGAAATCAATTTCCATAATACCTGTCCTGATAATAGGGAGAATCAACATTTTCCCAGACCTGTCTGGGCAATACAATAAACAGGAACACCCATTAGATTAGATCTCAATGCCTTCTTGAAGAAGAAACTCAACTTTGGAAGAAAGGTGAATGGGGAGAGCTGAGTCTCCAAGATAATGATTACTGAGAAAATTCATTTTTCAAAATACATATATATTTGTTTGCATGTTGTCTACCCAATTAGATTGTAAGCTTCTTGAAGGCAGGAACTGTCTTTTGCCTCTTTTGTATTCCCAGCACTTAACATAATATGCCTGCCTACATTATAATGGGGAAGGCAATGTTTACATAGATAGATATATACAAAATACTTATGGTGGATGGAAAATGCCCTTAAACTGGGAAATGACTCCTGAAGAAGATGCAGTTGTAGTTTAGTCTTAAAGAGAGCTAGGGATTTTAAGAAGCAAGGGGAGAGTATTTGAAGAATGCAGGATAGCGTGTGTAAAGAAATGGAGACAGAAGATGGAGTTTCTTGTGTGAGGAGTAGCAAGTAGCCTATTAAAATAGCACCTTAGAATGTAAAGTTTAATCCAGAAGGATAATGTGGGACCAGATTGTAAAGCGCCTTCACGCCAAGTGGAGGATTTTATATTTTATCCTGGAAACAATAGGAGGTTACCAGAGTTTATTGAGCTGGGACATTTCATGTTTGAGTCTACACTTTGTGAAAATCACTTTGGCAGCTGTGTGGAAATTTTACCTACATCAGTAGTTGGAAATATTGAGAGAAGAAGGTAGAACTGAATTTGCCCAGCTTGTTAGGATCCTATACTTTGGATGTTATTCTTCAATAATATTTTAATAATTTTAGATAGTATGTATAATCTTCCACGATAGTGTTATGAATTAGAATATTTAAATGACCATAAAAGATGGTAGAATGTACATACCATCACTTAAAACATTACAGTCTACAGCTTTGAAATTTGATTAATGAATATAGCAGAAAATATATTTTAAAATTAAATACCTAGACATAACAACATAGTTCTGGAAATATTTCAGGTTAGCAAAGTGCCTGGCATGCTTGGCATGTTTAATGAATGAATTTTAATTTGTAAATTCTTATTTTGGGTCAAGACTAACTTTAAAGTGCCTAAGATTTACAATGGCTTATTTTAATGTTTAGAGGATTAACAAAGAGCTTGAAGAATTCAGTTTTAGGGTAGAAATTAGTTTTGAGAATTTGCTCTAGCTTTGAAATATCTGCTTTAGAATTATGTACTTTAAAAAATTACTGTGAACATTAATTGTCTGAAAGGTAGTAATTTTTTTTTGTTGCTATTTTTAGAGGGGAGAAGGCAGGGTGATTGGGGTTAAGTGACTTTCCCAAGGTCACAAGGCTAGTTTTTTGTGTTAAGTGTCTGAGGCCGTATTTGAACTCAGGTCCTCCTGATTTCAAGGCTAGTGCTCTATTCACTGTGTCACCTAGCTGCCCCAGTAGCAATTTTTAAAATCACTTTTTCAGGAATGTCTTCAAGTTCGAATCTCACCAAAGAGGTTTCCCCAACTTCTGCTGTTGGATTTATCTTCTACGTTCAGTTTACTTTTCTAAAACCTATTTTACTAGCAAATCCAGTGGCAACATGTATATATTTTTTAATTTATTGACTTGTTTATTTACTTTTAGTTTACAAGATTCAGTTACAGAATCACTTGAGTTTCAGATTTTATCCCCTCCCCCCCCCATGGTGGCATACAATCGTGGATGGGATCTGCAAGCACTTTCAAATTGTACAATAATCTGGTTGTATAGAAGCCTTGTAACCAATGGAGTGAACAATGGGGGAAAAAAAAGAAAAGAAACAAAACCAAACCTGGAAAAGAACAATAGCATGTATTGCTTTGGTCTCCATTTAAACTCTGGTCTTTCTAGGTCTTTCTCTGAATGTAGACATCTCCTTCCATCCTGA
>CM053593.1:246741986-246754484 GCA_028646575.1 Pseudocheirus occidentalis | reverse complement strand
GGGTGGGTGACAAGGGAGGAACCTAAAGAATCTAGAATTTAAAGCTCTACAATCAAATGCTGAAAAAAAAATATATGCGTGTGTATACATATACAATTATTATTATTATTAACTACATTCAACTGAGAATTAAGACATACAGGGACTGGGGTAGGGAGACCCTCCCTGCCCTACGAGAAAGTTAAAGGGGTGTTGGAGGAGGGCATAAAAGAGAGCAGATCAGGGTAGGGGCTTTACAGTGGGATCGCTGTTTGGCATTTGGGGGTAGGAGAAAGAAGGGGAGAAAATTTGTAACTCAAAATCTTGTGGAAATGAATGATGTAAACAAGAAAATAAATTTTAAAAATAAAAAAAAACAATTTATAATAAGAGAATGTAGAGAAGTCCAACTATAACTAGTACAAGGATTCTCAATTTTTAAAAGACAGCCAGGAGGAGAGGCCAGGTGAAACACACCCTTTATCCCATTCATTATTTCAGAGAAGGGTCTGGCTTTGCATGGGAACAGTGTGTCCAGGAGCCTTTTCCCAGATCTTAGAGTGGTCTACAACCTCTGGAATGGCCCCTCCTAAGGAGGCTGAGTTCTGTGGCTCTGCTGGAAGCTTTGATGTAGACTTTGTCACCAGCAGGCCCATCTGTAATGCTGCTCCTGAGTCTTGGTGTTTGTGTAGCCTAGTTTGTAATTCCTGTATATAGGAAGCAACAGAGATATCTCCCCCCAGGAAAGATGTATACAAGGAGTAAAGGGTCTTCCTCAGATGGAGGTTGGATCAGTAGGGGTGGGAGCCTGAAAATCATTTCAAAAGGAGATGCACGTAATTCCTCCCTTGATCAGCTATTGTAGATAGAACAAGGTCAGAGGAAGATCATCCATCCATTTCAGGTGAATCTCAGTACACAATTTGCTGATCATGCTTTTAAGCTCTATTTGTATGTTCAACGTGGCATGAGCTTTTTTGGGGGGGGAGGGCGTGTGAAATTTTGGAACAACCCCTAGACAAGAGTATTTTAGAAACAGGACAGAATTGGTAAAGTGAGTGCCTTTGTTAGTCATTGCATGCTGGTAGGACAAAGGGGGGCATTGTCTCTCAGAAGCACCTTTGCAACAAATCTGTTGCTCGAGGGGTTGGGGGAGGGGGGCCTCCACCTACTGGGTGAATGAGAGTACAATAGCAAAGCAGACCTTGTAGTGGCCATACTTATGTAGATAAAATCAAATTGCGGGTGTTCAAAGAGTAAATAGGCTAAAGAGAGGACACCATAGGCATAGGTATGAAAGACATGCTGATTAAATGCCTGGCAAGGAGGGCAGGAGGCACATACACAGGCAGCTACGAGGGTAACCCGGATCCTAACCAAATCCATGATTGCCCAGGTATCAAAATGGCTCCCCTTGTGAACAGAGACGTAGCTGGTGATAGAGATTCCAGGGGAGGAGGGGCTCGCCCTCCACTGTCACCTAGACCCCAGCAGCCTGTTTTGCCTTAAACTCTTGTTTCCACTTTTTGGCTTCAGAATCATCATAGGAAAGTGAGATAGCATCATCACAAAAAGAAGAGAGATTAAAAATATGTGTAGGGCCTTCACAAGTGGCATGTCTGAGAGCAGCATCAACATAGTTCCTTCTTGAAACAGAATTGATTCTGCCGATGAGGGATAAAGATAGGTGTTTCAGGGACCCCAGTGACCCCAGTGACCAGAATCTCTGGAGGGCTGTCTGGAATGAATTCTCAGGACTCAAGCAATCTTTTAAGGCAGGATTGTAAAAGTTTATTGTTACGCTTTACAGTGGGTAGGAGGTCTTAGGGAACCTGCAGCCTTAAAGGAGTTATAGGTATATTTTTATAGAATAATCCATAGTATAACCTATGCCAATTATGCTAACTAGGTAAGTAAGGGTGGGATTAGGGAGGAGTTAAGGAGTGGTTAGTGCTTAAAGGGACATGCATTTTCAACATTAACTGCACAGGCGTATTGCCCATAATTCACTGGGAAATAGCCTGGGGGGGAAAGGGGAGAGGACCTTGTGGAGGTGTGTTTTTAGGCTTGAAATGTCACTAGATCAACTAGTGGTCAGGGCTGACTGAGAAGTGCCCAGTCTGTTACCCATCAATGTCCTGTTTGACAAGATGGATGTTGGGAGTATACATATATCCCAAGCTAACAAGGAATCCAGGATTGTATAATGAGCTAAAGAGTATACACATGACTGAGTCTACAATATATGTGATAGATAGATGCCCATACACAGCTGCTTCAGCCAGTACACAGTTGGATCAAACTATGAAATTCTATAGGTACAGCTGACCACTGTAACAGGAAAAGAGAGAAGTATTTTGTTAGGGCAGTCTGCCCTTGAGCTAGGGAGAAACTGCCCAAGACAGTGGTGAGGCTAGGGAGAGTTGAGGCTAAAGAGAAATGTGATTTTACAAACTGATGTGATTTTACAAACTGGGGTTCAAGCATAGACAGCCAAGTACCCCATTACTACTACACCCCAGTATTACTAGTACTATTACTTCCCATTGTGGGAAGGACAATGGCCAATGGTCAGGGGAGTGGAAGTCTCAAAACAGATAAGATAAATCTGCATTAGCAATGACTTTAATGGCAGATGTCAAAAAACTCCTCTTTAGCCAGAGCATCCCAGCAGCATGACAGACACTAAATGCTACCTTGAGTCAGTATGATAATCATGGAGCTTTTTCCCCTCTGTTGGGTGAAAAGTCTTTGTAAGGATCATAAGCTCATCAGGTTGGGCCCTGAGATTAGAGGGCAGTGAAGCCACCCAGACAGTGTGCTGGTCAGAAAATAGCAGCACCAATGTAGGGAGCACCATCTCTAATAGAAGACGACCTGTAGGTATGCGAAATATAGGCAGGACTGAGCAAAGGGGTGTCAGAAAAGTCATCATGGGTTTTCCAACCATGTTTGTTACTGAGACACAGCTGTGAAGCAGCTCCCCAGAGACTGCAGATTGGGGAGCAATGTGGCAGGATTGAGAAGGAAGCAGTATTTGAGAATGATATTTTCCTAAATGAGCAAGTCACTTCATATTTGCTAAGTCTGATTCAAAAATCCTGTGTTTGGTGGCAAAATAAAGGGGTAGAGAGCCTTGGCTTTGTGGGGATGTTGCACTATTAAGAGGGATTCCAAAACTAAACCCCAGGCCTTCTCTTCCAAAAGAGAAGTGGTAGCCCTATTCCATAGGCAGGATGGGGCTCCAGCAGCCACCGTATCAAACTGAGCAGAATAATAACGTACACGGGCCCGAACATTTGGATTAAAATATCAAAGGCTGCCCTTGTGTAAAAAGTGAGAACTGACTATAATCTGAGAGTCCCAATGCAGGTGCCCATAACAGGATTCTCTTAAGGTTGGCAAGGTCAGAGTGATGTTGATGGTCAAGCTGCAAAGGTTCTAGAATCTTTAGTCAGAGAAGCAAGGTGCTTGATAATCTCATCAAATGAAGGAACCCACTGTCTGCAGTAACCAGCTGGTCCAAGAATGACCTGCAGCTCTTGGGTGCAGAGAGTTGCTGACTAGCCCAAATGCATTTAGGAGAGACAGAAAGAGTCCCAGCTACCAAAATAAATCCCAAATATTCCACCTGTGGAAAGCACCCTTGTACTAATGACTGGAAGACTTTATGGCCTCTTGTGAAGCTCTAGTAATAGATGACAACCCACAACATCTGGAGAAGCTGGAAGTAGATCACCCATATACTGGAAATAGATGGCACCTTTAAAAGTAATGGAAGCTAAATCCTGTTGCAAAATTTAAGAGAATAAAGTGGGACTTTCTATATATCCTGGAGGTAGGTGAATCCATGGCTGTTGCAAGTTCTTCCAGGTGAAGGTGAATAAGTACTGAGGATCTGGATAAATTTGGATGCAAAAAAAACCCGAAACAAACCTCCCCATTCAAAAAAATCCCCACTGAGCAAAGATCTGTAACAGTAAAGTAGGTAGCTTCACAAAGAACTGAGGCAATGATGTTAGCAGGGTTCGATACCATTGGGTGTCAAGGTGCACAAATCTTGAATAAAGAAATAAGCAGATTTTCTATCAAGACCTAGCTAAGGTTTATTGTTGGGGAGATTTTCAGGGCATAATACCTTGGTCTCTTGGAGTTAATATTGAGTAAAATGCCCTCAAATGTTTCCTTGGATAAAGGATACTGGAAGATAGATGGTGAAGGTCCCCCCATTAATTTTTATAGTAATAGGGATGGCAGATTTTAGTAGTTCCACATCTGAAGATGAAAAGGCCTACAGTTGGAGATGTCAAATGGGATGCTAAAAGTATCCCCAGCTACCTCCTGGTCATTTTGAATGAGAATGAGGAGTAAGGAGAGGGAATCCTTTTTCAGCAGCAGCAGGGACAGAGAGCCATCAGAAGAACAGAAAATAGGACCTCTAAGTTTACACTGGAGATCTTACCCCAAGAGATGCACAGGTGATTTTTTCAGCAAGAGGAAGGAATTAATGTTCAAGAGAAGGGGGACCAATGGACACTATGTAATAAAACAATCTTGAAACATTCTGAGTCTTTCCCAAAGCCTCAACAATGCTTAAAGACCCAATACAGGAAAAGTTGGAGTTAGGCTTTCTTATCAGAACTAAATTAGATCCAGTATCCAGCAAGTAGTCATACATTGTATCCCCAGCTTTAAGGGTGCCATCGGGTTTGCCATTGCAAGCAGCGGGATGGACTGGAAAAACTAGGGCCAGGACATCAGGGTTAAGGAAAATAAAAGGGTCCTCTTTGAAATCCTTAGTCCCTACCTCTCGTCTGCACCTTCGTGCAGCAAACTTTCCCTGGGGAGCACCAGGGACACTTGTCCTTCCATTCCGAGGGTGCCATTTCTTCTTTCTATTAATAGTGGGTAATATGATTTTTTGGCAGTAGAAACATTCACATTTTGCAAATTTCTGATACTGTATAGGAGCAAGGGTGGTATAAGCTACAGGAGCAGTTTGTACACATGCAAGTATGGTTTGAACTTTCTTGGTAGATTTTTCCTTTACTTATTCCTCCTTTTCTTTGTCCTTTCCTTCATAAACACATATAGGGCAATGCTCTTAAGCTGGCCAAGAGGCATTTCACCCCAGATAGAGCATCTCTTATGGAAACGCTTTCATATGTCTGTCAGGGACTGGTTAACAAAGCGTGTGCTAATAATACACTCCCTCAAGTTGAGTGAGTCTAAAATCCTGTGTATATTTCAGCACTTATGCATAATATACCATAAAAGCAGTTGGTGTCTCATTTTCTTCTTGTAGTATCTCTTGTAATACAGGCTTCCATGCCCTTAAGCAGAGACTCTAACCTACTGCAACCTGGTGTAATTGGCCTGGACATTGGGGTTCCAAAGTAGTCTTGCAAAGTTCAACTGGGGAGACCCAAAGTCCAGGAGTGCCCTGCCCACTGGAGTTTTTCTGTTTGCTGCTTCTATAATGACTTGTCTTTTAATCAGGAAAAGTTTGCATCAAGTCAATTATATCTCCCCAAGTGGTGTTATATCCCCTAATGTGGTTTCAAATTGGGAGATAACAGCTCCCAAGGTCTTCAAATTTGAGGGTGTCCCTTTTCCAGGTAAAAGGTCAGAGGGACTGAAAAGCTGATAATGCCTATTAATGACCAAGTTACCCCTAGGGTTGTGAACAAACCTTTCTTAAAGAAGGAAAGCACCAATAGTCTACCCCTCAGTTTCTCAAGAAACTGAGGCAAGAAGAGTATTAAACTGAGGTACAAAAGGCAGGGGAGAAAAAGGAGGGAAAGGAGAGGGAGCTGCAGATGAAAGGGAATGCAAAGGTGGTAGTCAAAGAAGGAAGTTGCAAAGGAGTAAGAGAGGGTAAAGGAATGGAAGAGGGTACGTGCAGGGCGAGGTAGACAGAAGGTACCCCTGGGTTTGTTGGGCACATGTCATCAGACCTCGATGCTATCCAGCAGAACCAGAATTCCATCTCATCTAATCGTCCTTCTCCTATGGTTAACCTTAAATTTTCTAGTTTGCAAATGTTCAACGGTGCATTTTCAGGCCAAAATAATTTATCAACTGAATGTCTCACTGTCTTAGACCAATCTCACATAATCTAGTAGGGTGTTTCTTTTTCATTACTGACTGAACCAGAAGCTTCCCCTTGTCCCGAGATGTGAGGAGTCTATCCAAGAGAGTTTCTTTCCACACTCTACTATTAGATCCCATTATTCTAAACTGTCTCTGAAATCAGGCTACAGAAAAATTTTAGAAGACACTACAACACAGATGTACAGATAACTAGAAGCAAACAAACAGGCACAGGACCAATGGACTTCTGTGGAGCATCCCCCTACATCCTAATTAGGGCAATAAATGCAAGGGCACCTCCTTTTACACCTTTTATTTTTGGCAAGCCACCTTCCAATTTGATGGTCATCAATCCGATTTCTAATGAAAAGATATGTGTAGTTTCCCAGGGGCTGGGGTGGGGGAGGGATGGGGGGCAGACACAGCCATGATGGCAGGGTAGAAACAGGATTTTCCTGCTTCTCCAGTGTCCACCTCCTCCAATACCTGTAAAAAATGACTCTACACAAATTTTAGAGCTACAGAACCCGCAAAGTGACAGAGAGAAACAAATCTCTTCCTGAAGGCAGCCCAGGAGGAACAGTCTATCACACCAGACTGGGAGCCAAACCCAGCCCCACGTGGGCAGCCCCAACCAGCAGCAGCCAGAGCAGACTTCAGGAGAGTGAAGTGCCAGCAGCTGTGGTGATTTTCAGACTTCTCAACCCAGAAATGCAAAAGAAAAAGTAAAAGGTTGGTGTGGAAATCTGTTAGAACAGGGGTGGATGGAAGAGTGTGGTCCAGTCCCTGCTCCTGGGATGAGAAGCAGTAGAGGCATGGTGAGTGTGCCGTGTGGCTGCCTCAGGAGCCCCTGGCCTGCAGATCACAGGGGGATGAAGTGACCATTCAGAGGGTAATTGCTCTTGCTCTGACCTCCTTGGATCTGGATCACGGTCTTGGGTGGAGGTCCTAGAGAGTGTGGCCAGGTGCCAGAGCCTGTGGGTGCTACAGAGAGGGTGCCCTCCTAATTGCTCTGGCAGCTACAAAAACTACAGCAATTTGAGAAAGTTTTCTTCATTCTGAAAGTAGTTCTACAGTGGCAAAGAGTTCAAAAGACAAGTAATTGACTGGCAACATGAGTAAGCAGAGGAAACACAACCCTACTATAGATTCCTTTTTCAGGGACAAAAAGGATCAAAGCATGGAATTGGAGGAAGACAATGAAGTAAGAACTCCTGCATCAACTCAAGAAGGATTTTGAAAATCATGTAAGAAAAGTGGAGGAAAAATTGGGAAGAGAAATGAAAATGATGAAAAAAAAACAAAAGAGAAATGATAATGATGCAAGAAAATCAAGAAAAGCAAGTCAACCGCCTTACTGAAGAAAATAATACCTTAAAAAATAGATTAACTCAAATGGCAAAAGAGGCCCAAAAAGCCAACGAGAACAATGCCTTAAAAAGTTGAATTTGCCTGATAGAAAAGGAATTTCAAAAGTTCACTGAAGAGAATAATTTCTTCAGAATTAGACTAGAGCAAATGGAAGCTAATTACTTTATGAAAAATCAAGATACTATTAAACAGATCCAAACAAATGAAAAATAGAAGGTAATGTGAAAAATCTCCTTGAAAAAAACCACTGACCTTGAAAACAGTTCCAGGAGAGATAATTTAAAAATTATTGAATTACCTGAAAGCCATTATAAAAAAAAAGAGCCTAGACACCATATTTTAAGAAATTGTCAAGCAAAATTGCCCTGGTATTCTAGAACCAGAGAGCAAAATAGAAATTGAAAGAATTCACCAATCACCTCTTGAAAAAGATTCCAAAAAGAAAACTCCTAGGACTATTATAACCAAATTTCAGGGTTCTCAAGTCAAGGAGAAAATACTGCAAGCAGTCAGGAAGAAACAATTTGAGTGTTGTGGAAACACAATCAGGATAACACAAGACCTAGCAGCTTCTATACTAAGGGATTGAAGGGTTTGGAATGTGATATTCCAGAGGCCAAAAGAGCCAGGATTTAAAAACTGAGAATCACCTACCCAGAAAAACTGAGTATAATGCTTCAGGGTAAAAATACGGTCATTCAATGAAATGGAGGACTTTCAAGCATTCTTGATGGAAAAAAAACAGAGCTGAACAGAAAATTTGACTTTCAAATACAAGAATCAAGAGAAGCATGAGAAGGTAAAAGGGGGAAAAAATCGTAAGGAACTTATTAAAGTTTAACTATTTACATTCCTACATGGAAAAATGATAATTGTAACTCAAAAGACTTTTCTCAGTATGAGGACAGTTGAAGGGAATATATATGTGTATGTATATATATATATATATATATATATATGTATAGATACATATATATACATGTATGTATAGGAGGGTGTAGGTGTATATAAATATATATATGTGAGGGTGTGCATATGTATGTACATGTATACATAGAGGGCACAAGACGAGTTGCATATGAAGGGATGATATCTAAAAAATAAAATTAAGAGATGAGAGAGGAATATATTGGGAGAAGGAGAAAGGAAGAGATAGATTAGGGTAAATTATCTCATATAAAAGAGGCAAGAGAAAACTGTTATAATGGAGGGGAAGAACAGGAAGGTAAAAGGGAATGGGACAACCTTATTCTCATTGAATTTGGATAAAGGAGGGAATAACATAGACATTCAATTGGTTATCTTACCCTACAGGAAAATAGACGGAAGGTGATAAGATGGGGGATGATAGAAGGGAGGGCAGACTGGGGGAGAGGGTAGTTAGAAGCAAACACTTTTGAGAAGGGACAGGGTCAAAGGAGAAAATAGAATAAGTGAGGGGTGGGATAGGATGGAGGGAAATATACTTAGTCTTTTACAGTATATCTACTATGAAAATGTGTTGTGTAACTACATATGTACAATTTATATTGAATTGCTTATCTTCTCCAGGGGTGGGAAGGGGGGTTGAGGAGGGAAGAAAGGAAAAAATCTGGAACTCAAAGTTTTAAAAACAAATGTGTATTTTTAAAAATTGTTGTGTTTTTTTACATGAAACTGGGAAATAAGATTATATAGACACTGGGGTATAGAAATCCATCTTCCATTACTAGAAAGTTAGAGGGAATGGGGGAGGATATAAGAGAGACCAGATTGGAGAAAGGGATATTTAGTAGGCTAGTTATTTTGGGGTAGTGTTAGGGGAAAGACGGGGAGAAAAATATGTAATACAAAATCTAGTGGAAATGAATGTTGAAAACTAAAAATAAATAAATAAATTGAAAAAAAGACAAGAAAAAATATGCCTCTGGTTATATAGAGATGCTGCTAGGGTTCTAATTGTTCCCTGGGAGATCTTATCCAAGGGGTCATGTAGTCTGGCTAGGTAGCCTAGTCACAGATTTGGTCCTTGATTCATGAATCCTAATAAAGCCCAGGAATCTCTAACAGGAAAGTTTGGCCTTTGCTATCAAGACTGCTATGACAGCACTATGATCAAGACAGGTTTCAGGTGGCTGCCACCAATCATAGTGCCAGGAGGAGTAGCCAATTTATACCTAAGGAAAAGGCTTATGGAAGATTTTCTTAGGAGGACATAGAGTTCTCCTATTGATGCCTGCTTTCTACAATGGGGCTTAGAGTACCATATTCCTTCAATGTGCATGCAACTATCAATAGATTAAGAATTTGTCCAGTTAAATCCAGTTTACAATTAAGGTAACATGGTATAAGGGCAGAATCTGGAGATTCTCTCTCTCTCTCTCTCTCTCTCTCTCTCTCTCTCTCTGTCTCTCTCAAATATAATGAAATGAGAGATTGTTGCCACAAAAACAAAGACCTTAAACACCAGTGACCAAATTCCTTAAAAAAACAAAATTCCAGTATGCACAAATAAAAGTCCCCCCTTTTTTCCATGCCAGATTTGGGATTTTTCTTATATGTTTTAAATCAGTTTTGCTCTATTTTTAGTTACCTCTTTTTTCAACTGGGAATGTTTCCCTGTTTCCAGACTTCTTTAACCCTTTCTTGAATGGGAAATACCCCTCTGGCTTGAATGCATGCATTGTTGTTAAAGAAGGAAAAACTTTAATGACTTCCTGAAGGGGTATTGATGGCATGCACATTATGATTATTCCCAGTCTAAGCTAGAAATACCCCTTGAAGAGAAAAAGTCCTCCAAGGGTATCATTCCTTAGTGGGATTTTCCAGGTTGTCTACTGTCAATAATTACCAAACATTTGTTCCAAAACACAAAAAGGGAGGATTCTGGAGAGATGGTGGAATAGAAAATTTCAAGCCCTCCAGATTTTCCCCACAAACCAAATAAAATAGCACATCAGGGTGAATGTAGAGAGAGCAGTTAAAAATGAAGAAGAGTTGGAACAGAAAAGTGGTCCTCCTGGGACAATCAGAGAAGATCTGAAGAAAAATCCCAGGGTGAAATTTGGTCCACATAAAGAGTAAATATGTTTAGGCTAGTTCCTCTGAACCTGAAAGCTGCAAGCTCTAGGGATAACTGGGCTGGGAGATGGCCACTGCCCCATTCACAAGAACTTTCACCTCCTGGACAGCATGAGGCATCAGATGTCTGATCTGGGGAAGACTGAGGGAACCTCAGCTAATAAGGAACACCAGACCCAGCTTGTGACAGAAGGGCAGGCCCTGGGTGAGAAGGAACCCGCACATGCCAGATGAGTGCAGAAGCAGTGGGGTGGAGACACTGCTGGCTGTGGACACTTACAGGAAGGTACAGTTCTTGGTTTTGTTTCCAGGCTAGAGGGGAGAACTGAAGGAGAATCTGAGGCTAGAAGCACCATCCCTTATACCCCAGGACTAGAGGTGATTACAAAAAAAAGCTGCTACAAATTTTAAAAGATGAGCAGGCAAAGGGAAAAGAATCCAACCATAGAAAGTTACTATGGGAATAGAGAAGACTGGAGTTCATCTGGGATTCATCTTCAGAGGTGAATCCTGAAGGAAGCATAGAAAACATCTTCTAACTAAAGATTAATATCAAATGGTTACCTGCCCCAAAAGAATTCATAGAAGAGCTTTAAAAGACTTTAAAAATCAAATGAGAGGGAAAAAAATCAAATGAGAGAGATTGAGGTAAATAAAAAAAATAATAGTGCAAGAAAAACAAGAAGATTATGAAAAGAAAGTCAGACAATTAGAAAAGGAGGTCCAGAATCTTAAGGAATAAAAGGAGTCCTCAAAAACTAGAACTGGGCAAGGGGAAACCAGAAAAGTAATGAGATGAAGAAATAACAAAACAAAATATACGTAATGAACAAACAGAAGAGAAAGTGAAACATCTCATAAAAAAGACAACTGATCTGGAGAACAAATAAAGAAGAGAAAACATAAGAATAATCAAACTACCTGAAAGCTATGATTAAAAAAAAAAAGAAGGTCATATGCTGGGGGCGGAGCCAAGATGGTGGCATAGAAGCAGCAAGGTCCCACAGCTCCCACGCAGTCACCCTAAATACCCATAAAATATGACTCTGAACAAATTCTAGGGCTCTCAGACTCACAAAAATACAGAAAACACATCTCTCGCTGAAGGCAGCTTGGCAGCAGGGGATCATTGTGGCAGGACAGGAGCCGAGGCCAGCCCAGCCTGAAACCAAAACCACGGCCAGGCCCCAGGGCTGTTGGGAGGAGGTGAGCCACAGTGTGAGTCTATCCTGGGGAGCAGATCTACAACACTTAGAGCAATCTTCACATCTACTAAGCCAGGATTAGAGGTCAGTGAAAGTGAGTGAAGCTTTCAAGCTAAATTTGGGGGAGGAAAAGCAGTTCAGCCAATCTATCCCCAGGGCAAGGAAGCAATGGGGGAAGGGCAGGAACTGCTGTAACTGGTGGCTGCCCTCACTGGGCTGCTTCAGAGCCCCTGGCCTGCGGACCCCGCATGGGGGGCTGAGTCTATTGATCAGGGCCAAGTGTTCTTGTGTTAAGTGGCCTGGATCCAGATCATGGTCTTGAGTGGTGGTCCTGGGGAGTGCTTTCAGCAAGCCAAAGCTGGGGGTGGGGCCTGTAACACCCCCCTAATAGCTCCGGCAGCTGGGAAAACCCCAGCAATTTGGAACAGAGCTTTTCCCCCTGGAAGCAGAGTTTCACAAAGCTAAAAAAACCAACCAATTAACTGACTGGCCAACATGAGGAAAAGGAAGCAAAATAAGAACAGCAATAAAACTCTAGAATCCTTTTTTGTGGACAAAAAGGATCAAATCATGGAACGGGAGGAAGACAACACAGTCAGAACTCCCTCATCAAATGCTTCCGAGACATTTGAAGAATGCCTAGAAGCTATAGATTGACTGAAAAAGGACTTTGAAAACCAAATAAGAGAAGTGGAGGAAAAATTGGGAAGAGAAATGAGAATGATGCAAGAAAACCATGAAAAGAGAGTCAACAACCTGACTGAAGAAAACAACACTTTAAAAAATAAAT